>BFEA01000463.1:89276-101556 GCA_003427395.1 Chara braunii | reverse complement strand
TTTTTTTTTTTTTTTATGCAGCTACCTGTAGCTCGAGGCTCGGCAAGGATCGGATTACCGGTAGGCTGAGCCACGGGCCTTAACAACCGCTAGGTACTGGTGGTTTAAGGGTTGAAATGGGTCAGACATACCACAGGGGGCTGCTGAACTGGGCTGGGCTAATAAATAAGGGGTGCTCTAAGAAGGGTAGGGTGTCATTAGTAGCTCCATGGGACATTTGAGATCTGGGTCCGAGAAGTAAAAGCCCACAGCCCCGGGAAAACAACAAACAACAATTTCTGTGTTATAAGATGTATCAAAGGGACGCTGGACCCCGTTTCCAGCAGGTGCGGCTCCCCACGAATAGATGGAGCAGTCCGACAGAGAAACCCTAAATCCTGGCGGTTCTCTTACCACCACCGGGATAGAGGGTTTTACACAAGGGCTATTCGGGGAAAAAGAAAAACAAAAAAAAAAAAACACAAAGGGAATGGGATCACCCACTTAGAAGACGAGCTTATGTACCGCTGTATGATTACACAGTTAGAATAGGGTATCAAATTGCTAGGCCAAAACTGGATGTAAACTGGATTGTGGCCAGGAGATGGATGACCACAAACTGGATGATGGATCCTTTGCCGCGTCTAGCGGCTGCATTGCCAGCTTTTTGGAAACTGTTAATGGACTTGTCAGTGGTGAAGCATTCAGGACTACTCTGGTTGATTGATCAGCAAGCCCTTCCCACAGCGATGTGGTGTGCCAGAAGAACGCACAAGGCCTCGCCTCGCTGTGAGCTATGCCCGGGATTGATATTGGAAGACCTGCAACACTTCTGTTTGTTTTGTGACTTGGCCTGCACTTTGTGGGCATGGTGGAGAAGTTCATCAGTGCTGGTGTCGGCAACAGCTGAAAGATGGACTGATGATTTTGTGCTGATGGGGTCAGCATCGAGACGTACGCAAGTACCGGGACAACTTGGTTATGCAGAAGAAACTTTGAGAGCCTCCATTCTCTGGACATTATGGACACTTCGGAATCAGCAACCAGAAGGGGAGAGAGAATCACGGCCCCAATGGTTCGGGTGGAAATAAAGTTTTCGATCAAGCAGGCAATCCACACCGACTGGACTAGCAAAGTACAAAACAAAGGTTTCACAGCTAAAGCGACAAAGCGATCTGTTACCAAATGGCAGGCCTTCACAGGACTGCTGACGGTCCAACAGCAACCCCCACTGTACCCGGAACTGAAATTCTCTACCTTCTTCCTATGAAAACCATGGTCAGTCGCTGCCTTTTTGTACTGATTAAGACCATGGTCAGTTGCTGCCTTTTTGTACTAACTTCCGCTTGCTGGTTTTATGCCTTCTTCTATGCTTTCTTCTTCTATGTTTTGTTCCCTAGGTCACTGAGTCTGCATATGTGAGTCGTAGTACGACTTAGGGACATTGCATTTGTCTATGTTTTTGTGTTGAGTTTGCTGATTTTTTGAGTTTTCAGTTTTCACTGCTGACTGTGACCAGGGTAATGGTGGGCCTTTGTGAGGGATGTAGGCTTGAATACTGATAGATTAGGGATAACTCGCACATTAAATTAGGGTAAATGGAACAGGACATGTGCCTGGGTGTGGTGTAAGAGATGCCGGACCCATTTTTTGGCTTTTATAGTTCTAAAGCAGTCGTCATATGAATCAGACCGCAGTTTTCGTTGAGCCTTTTCTATGATGTGAGGGATGCCGGACCCGGTTTCCGGCTTTTATANACAAAAGTTGTTTGTATTATTATTTTACATAACATTTGTTTTTTTCAGAGTTTTTCGAGAACTGTTTTTTTTTTTTTTTTTTTTTTTTTTTTCACGTGCCGAGAGTTTTGGCGCTCGTTCGCGTTCGGTCCCGAACGTTCCGGTCACCGAACCCGAACACGTTGCTACACAATTTTGGATATAAACTTGATAGGTCTATATCCCTTACCGCCGTCTTGTTGTACCACAACCCCAATCCCATACTGACTTGCGTCAGTCGTGACGATCAAAGAAAGAAAAAGGTCAGCAATTTTTAAAACAGGGTAGTGAGTCAGAACATGCTTTAACTTTTTAAACAATGACTCACAATCTTTGTCCCACAACCATGATTTTTCCTTTTCCAGTAGTCTTCTCATAGTAGCAGCTATGAAGGAGAAGTTTCTGACGAACTTCTTATAGTAGTTAGCAAGTCCTAGAAAATATCTTAGTTCAGTTATAGTCTTAGGCTGTGACCAATCTCGGATTGCTGTAATCTTATTTTCTTTGGGCCTTAGTCCTTCCTCGTTCATTGTATGCCCTAAGTACAAGACCTCAGGTTTGGCAAACGCAAACTTCTTCGGATTCAGTTTGAAGTTTCCCTCGCGCAAATTCTGTAAAACCATTCGTAGGTTTTTCTCGTGATCTTCTAGTGTCTTACTATACACTAGCTGTGCGTCTTTTTGACGGGGAGCAAGGAAATTAAACTCCCGTTGAATTCCCGTTAAACGTGAAAATGGGCCGCTCCTGCGCTTTTCGAGAAAACGGAATTGATGTGCGGGGTCCGAACACGTGGCCCTAGGCATAAAAAAAAAAAAAAAAAAAACCTTAAAAAAAAAAAAAAGTTTTTGAAGTTTATGTTTTGCAAAACATTAGTTTTTTTTTTTTTTTTTTCAATTTTTTTTTTTTTTTTTTTTTTGGGCCGGGACCTTCCCTGGTCCTTGCACGGCCGTGCCGCCCGGGTCACCCTATGGCGGCCAGGAAAATAGGGTGACCCGGGCGGCCCGGCTGGTAGTCTAGGCAAAAATATAATAATTAAAAAATGTAATGAAGAATCGTTTGATGCAAACGGAAGTAATTGAAATGGACACAACAAGCATATTACAGACGCACGGATATAGGGGGTGCTTTGGAAGGGCATCCCACGGGACAACCAAGGGTTGCTGCTGAGACGACGCTGGCCGGAGCTGGGGTGAGTTGTGTTGCCCTGTAACCCAGCAGGATGGGGGGTGTGAGGCCTGGAAGCTCGGCAGGGAATACGACAGTGTTGGAGATCCTTGAAAGGATCTGTTAGGGAATTTGCGGGATTGGGGGCTTTTTTAGGACTTTTGCAGTCTATTCCCGTACCTTTTCTGAGTAACGGGAAGGTAAGGGATCGAGAGAGAAAGGTATCACGCATCCTGCTAGTGAAGGGACTAGTTGGTAGGACAGAAATAGGGCATAACAGCAGTAGAGATGGGGGCTTTGCTGCAGTAAGTCTTGCCGGAGTGGGGTGAGGAGGACTGGCGGTGGATTCCCGAGTCTTCTTCTGGTTTTTGTTTATCTCTGAATGTTCCTTACAAAAAAGCTCTGAAGTAGCCTCAGTATACCCTTCGTTTCATTGTCATGAAATTTTCTGATGGTTTTCTGAACGTACTCAAGGGACGCTGGGCCTGGTTCCCAGCTCGTGCCAATTTGAGAGGATATGGTTGTATCTATGGGACGCTGGACCCGGTTTCCAGCAGGTGCTGCTCCCCACCAATAGATGGAGCGCGTGTGTTTAAAAAAAAAAAAAAAAAAAAAAAAAATAGTCAGCACATCCTAAGCAATCATGGTTCGAACCTATTGTAGACCGACTCATGCGTAGCAGCGGTTGATACGCACTCTAGCACTCGCACGGTATGCAGGCAGCCCTAACCAACCAAAATAGATGTTCCCTCACATCACTGCGAGATTGTCACTCACTTTGCAGGTGCACT
Organism: Chara braunii; assembly: GCA_003427395.1. Taxonomy (NCBI): domain Eukaryota; kingdom Viridiplantae; phylum Streptophyta; class Charophyceae; order Charales; family Characeae; genus Chara; species Chara braunii. The sequence goes on along the minus strand of BFEA01000463.1, from coordinate 97,847 downwards.
TGGTTGGAAGTGACCCAGCCTTCTATGACGCGTCACAATAATAGGTGCCCACATACCCTCGCTATTCTGATTTTACTCACCCGACCACCCCAACCGTAGTGGCCCGGCGCGAGTCCTGCAAAAAGGGTGCGATACTATCCAACCTAGTGCCACAGATACACGGTGTGACCTGCACAAACATGAGCAAATACCCTTGTAAGGGTGTTTTCTCCAACAGCGACCCCCGACCACTGAATCTGATGGCATTCTTTCCTTTGCAACTGAATACTACAAGTGGTTGTTAAAGTGTGCAGATAGGTGATCAGGTTTTCATCTCAACATGGACTTGCAATTTGGGATATGATGGTCTGAGGGACCCCTTGCTTCAGCAAAGAAGCCTTGACTGTAAAGAGTTCCTTGGATTTGGTTCCCATCTCAGTTTTTCCTGAGAGAGCGCACAAGAGACCCTGGACTTGTCCAGTTGATGTGGCTCAGTGGTTAGAGCACCGGTTGGAAATGCGCATTGTGGTATAAGGTTGTGGGTTCAAAACTCAATTGCAACCTTGCGCATGGACACCGGCAGGGCGTTAGATTGACGCACGGCTGGACACACACTCCCTTGGGCTGACGCATGGTACTATTACAGACACTGCCTGTGCACCACCCAAGGGTTGTTCATGGTGTTGTATGTTGGTTCTGGGTTTCACATGGGTTGCTTGGGGGGGGTCGGTCTTGGGTGTTCTGTTGATCTCCCCAGTCTGGCATATCATCCGTTCGTTCCATTTCCGCTGGTCGTTCACATGGCAGAGTCATTCGATTATATGTTACAAGGTCACTGGCTCGAGCTTGGTTCTGTCCTTGGGGGGGGTCCTTGTCCAGCTCGTTGCCGTTACATTTCCATACATAGATCCACAGAGTACACACAGCCTTCGGGCATACATGCTTAGCCTGCGAACTATACATGGCCTACCGGCTACATACATAAGTTTCCACACATGGTGCTAACTGCACATCTAGCCTTCGGATATATACACATAGATTGCGAACTATACAACTATCAGACCTGGGGGGTCTATCACTGGGTAGGGTCTAGTATCGTAGTAGGTACGAGGCTGGTCACCGGAGTTCCTACTGATATTCGGATAGAACTGTCTAGTGGCTTAGGCTTAGACCCTAGGCTAAGGGTAGGGTATAAGTCGCTTAGGCTAGTCCGAGTTCCGCCTGGCCTTGGGTAAGCTAGGAAAGGACGGTAAGACTGCTTCAATGAGTGCTGCCCCGTCTGAACCTAGGGCCTAGAGTCTCTTGAGACCTGCAGTACATTGTCTGGGCCTGGCATCCGAAGTCCTCGTTTGACAAGGGTCGTCCGACTCTGCTTCCGCCAGGGCTGGGTAACCAGCCCTGGTGCCTATCACTGCTGTTCAGTCCAAGTTACCTGCCCATTGGTAGGGTGATGGTCCTGAGTGCTCGTCACACTGAGGTAGGATAGTGAGATAGGGGGTGTGCTAGGAGTATTGATGTGAGGATGGGATGGGAAGGTGGTCTCATATTCCAGGACACCCACGGGCTACCACTCCAGGTGATCACTGTGCAGTCAGTGACCGGCCTCTACAACACCATGGACTTAAAAAAAAAAAGAAAAAAAAAGAGACCCTGGACTTTTCTTCCATACAAAATTCGATCACCTGTGGCGGATCTTCCCTTTGACCCTACGCTTCCACTTGGTTCATCCAATCAAGGGGCATGCAAAAACATGCTCTGCGTTTCGATGAACTTACTACTAAGACGCTTTACCATTTGCATGCCCCATCCTTTGACATCGTTGCTAACTATAAACCAACACAAGGCAAGAGGGGGGTTATTTCTAGAGCCTCTCTGGTTCAACGGACTAAGCCTAGACTCGTTAAGTCTTGTTATATCATCAGGCGCCTACCGGACGCCAAAAAGGATGGCCTTTCGTGGCTCACGGTTCATTTAGCTATTCCAACAACTGAATGGGCTTCAACCAAAAGCCATTACACCTTAAAAAAAAGGGGTAACTAGGACGCAGTCACGAAAGCAGTTTCTAAATGCATGTCGCACTGCCTTTTTGGAGTCCAGTACCGTCCCAAGTTTCAGCTGCAGTCCAAACACTTCAGACGCATAATAGTCGCAAGGCCGAGTTTGCAACTGCAGTCCAGTCCGAGATGTGGCCTCCTTTTTTTTTTTTTTTTTTTTTAATCTCGGGCGTGGCCGAGGCATGGCTGCGGTGGCCCAGCCATGCGAGGAGAAGCTCTCGCTTTTTTTTTTTTTTTTTGGTTTTTGCCTCGGATGTGGCCAAGGCATTGTGGCCCCTGGCCGGCCACGCGACGGGGCCTGGATTTATTATTATTATTAAAAAAAAAAAACAAAAAAAAACAGAGTTCCGTGCTCCACTCTGCACAAAAGACACAAAGCGATAGGTTGTGGGAGGGGAAAGATTTCGGCACGCGACTTCAGCGGCGCTAGCTCGCCTGCGCTGTCTGCGTGGCTGGTACCTATGGTCATTTCACCATAGCTATCCAACCTTCTACCGTGAGGGAGAAGGTAATTAGGGTTTCGGCAATATTCCACCGTGAGTTTCTTTCCGAGTGGACGCGATCACCCTAGGAGACCGCTTTCCCCCTACCCAGCCTACCAACTAGTTTACCCAGATATAACCAGAGTTACCAGCGTAACGCTCGCATTGAGCGTTCCGCTACAGGAGCCTACACATTCTTACCCTTCCCGTGTAAGGAATCGCGGAGCAATTTCGCCCACTTTTCCTCCACGCTGATTCTCTTTTGGCAAGGCTGCTTTTGGAAAGTCAGTGCTAAATCTCGATCGTAGATCGCTCGCTCTCTATGGGGTATCATCATCGCAAGACTGTTTCTGGAAGGAAAGGGCGTGGTCCCACTCGAAGGATCCTGCTGCGGTTGTTTGTCCCTCAGCAACGACTCCGCTGTTTGGGAGGTTTCATCTCGGCGGCTGTTCCTCCGGCGAGACTCGTGCAAGAGGTAATCCTCTACAGGGAAGGGACTCGGACCATTATACTCCCCACGCCGCATCCTTTTCTGGAAGTCTACTGAATCTTTGTTCCTCTTTCCCTAACATCCCCTCTCTCCCACCATTCGGGATAGATTCAAACCTTACCAAAGGTCTTCTGCTTTTTGCTCGTGTAATAGATCCCCCCCCGCCCTGACACCTGCGCCCGCGTTACCCGTAAACGTATTATACCAATTTGGCCGCCACTTCCAGACCCCACAGTACCCGTTCCCCGCATCACCGCGGCCCGGCCCGCTCCTAAGCCCCCGACGGCGTAAATTTTTATCGTTTTCCGTGTAATAGATTTTTATCCTCTTTCCCGAAATTCAGGCCGAGGCCCGCCACCCCGCTACACCCCGCCCGATACTTACCCCCGCCGGTGTAAACCTTTATCGTTTTCCGTGTAATAGATTTTTGTCCTATTTCCTGGAATCCAGGCCGAGGCCCGCCTCCCCACCGCACCCCGCCCGACACTCACTGGGAACCCCCCGGGGCATCGCCCAATTCAGTTTGCCCCCTACTCCCCAGACCCTGACACCTACTGGATCCCACCCCTCCCGCGTCCTGTCTCGTGTCAGGCTCTCGGCCAGTTGATCCCACTCCGCTGTCCTTTTTCGTGTTATAGCGCTATTGTCCCCTCCCCCCAAATCCCAACCCCAACCACCTCGGAGTACACGTATCGCGATCGACACTCTCCCGCTCTTTTGATTAAATTCGCAAAGCCGCCCCTCCCCACCCACAACACTGAATTCTCCCTGACGATCTCATCACCCACCACTTAGTTGTTACACGCTTGGAGATATTACATCCCTCCCACTATTCCCTGTGGTACCTATTACCCTTGCCTCGTCATACTCCGCCCCCCTAGGCCGTTTCCTGCACGCTGGAGCCCGCAATGACGATTATCAAATGCTACATTTACAACCGTATTCTCTCGGCCCATTAGCACCACCCTCGAATACCATAGTCTCACCTAGTCACCCTTCCCCCCTATTTCTCCTTCGCTTAACACACAGCTAACCCATCTACACTCAACGCGTAACTACCACTCATCGCGGAATGGAAACCGAACCCACCCACCCTGCGTCTGGAGCTTCCTCCGGTGCAGATCTCACCAATGAGGAACTCCAAAAGCTACAGGCTATGATGAAAGGATGGTACTTAGACAATGTCTCCCAGGACGTATCTGCCTACGTGGAAACAGAAATTAACGACGATGAAGACTGTATCGAGGTCCGTCCCACGGAAAATCTTCAGAAGGTCCAAAACGACTTTCTGAAAAAGATGACCGTGGCCGTCGTTTTCCAAAGAGAAACCAAGAATTGGTTCAATGATAAAAAAGTGGATCTGATTCGCTTCTTGGAAGACTCGGTGTTAACTAAAGAGGAACTTTTAACTCAAAAGGGGATCACACGCATGGAAGGCCGTGATCAGATGACTGATGTGGCTAAAAATATGAAAGTGGTGGAGTGGTTGTTGCAAACTAAGAAGGACATGAAATTCAAGGAAGGGAATAAATGACATTTTGTTTACTTTCGTCTTTGGCTCCCCAGAGCTGAATGGCAAACAAAGCGGGAAGAAGATAAAAGGAAAAATTAATGGGTAATGGCCATGCGCTTCCCCCTTGCAGCTTCCCTGTTCATCAGAACAGCCCTTGAAGCGACAATGGGAAAAGTGATAAAGGAATTCGACCCCATCAGCGATCCGGACGACCCCAAACAAGGGAATCTGAAATATCAGCTCCACCCCAGCGCAGAGGAAAGCTTTCGGTCCCGACTCAAAATCTGGACTGGATCGGATTACTTGATGGCCGACCTAGTCAATTCGAATATGCCTTAGTGCTCACAGTGCAACAGATATGGGAACAAGCAGGACGAATGCCCGTACTGTGACATACGTTACAGATACGGGCATACATCCGAACAGTGCAGGTCGGAAGAAGGGAACAGACAGAGAAGGAACACCCTGGGCTTATACCCTGTCCAAGCGAGCTTCCAAGCGCAGTCCCAGTTCTCCACCCCATTAGGGGTAAGGAAAAACACCTGGGATAACTTCGCTTTCGGAGACAGGGAAGTGCAACAGCTGATTGGTAAGAAGAAGCACCCACGGATCAACCAGAATAAGGTGTTCCCTAGACCATGCCCAAGTCCACAGCCGACTCATCCGGGAGTCAATGGTAAACTGGAATGGCGTCTCATTGGCTCATCTAACGCAGGCTTCTCACTGGCCGGATCCGGGACCGCTGGTGGTGCATGCTTCGCCTCAGGCTTCGCTCCCCTTGCGACCGTGCCTACCCCAACAACAGAAGACGCAGCCAGGAAGCAAGAAACGGCCTTAGAAGAAAACCCGGTCCCCATGACAGAACAAACAGGCAGGAACTCACAGGCCCCACCCACCACAGGCATCAAGGACACACCGACAGAGGCGACCACACAGTCTTTCCAAGCACCGGTCCTGCTGGGCCCAGTCACACCAGCAGCCCAACAGGAAACACCTTACGTAATGGCCCCTTTGATCTTCAAACAAGCCAATCAGACCACTCTGCTCCTACTACAGCAGAACGATAACAATGAAATGTTCCTCCCATCAGTTACCTCCGACACATTCCCTCACCCCAACGACTTTTTATTCTCAGCAAGGAGGTTCTTGGATAAGCGTTATTTCGTGAGACTAGTCTCTTCTATGCCGTGTTCATCAGTCTACAGAACGGGGCAAACGGGCAAGAGACACCCCATTCTCAGCTTGTGTTTGGAGGCTGCACAGGCTCCAGGAACAGACCCGGCCATAGTGGACAATGGCTTTTCTAGGCACCGGTAGCCTGGTTCAAACAAAGCAACATGAAGGAGCGTTTCTACCCGGCACTAGGAGACGGTATAAAGGAGGACATCATCGCAGAGCTGAATGAACACATCCCAAGGGAACGCTCCATCTTTTCCAGATACATTCTGGAATCGACGAAGCTACCCTGGGATGTCTCGAGCCTGATGGCTAACCCAGGCCCACCCCCTGCGCCGATCCAACATGGGCAGCAGCTGGATGCTGTACATGGACGATAGGCTATCCTTGGCCTCATGGAACGTCCGTGGTCTGATTGATAAAAATGGTAAACACAAACGCTCCCGGCTCAAATCATGGGTCCATTCCAACAGGATAACGGTCATCATGTTACAGGAGACTAAACTTTGAGCGGAGAAGATAGCCTCTATGCCAACCTGGTGGAATGGCCCACAGACATGGGCCCCTGCCCAAGGCACCAGGGGAGGTACGGGAATCCTGATCCATAAAAAGCTCACTGCTTGCATCAAGGAATCCAAATCTGACCCACTGGGACATTGGTGCTGGACCATTATGGATATAGACAAACAGTCTTGGTGCTTCATGTAAGTGCTCGTACCATGTGACCACAGTCTCAAATCGTCCTTTCTAAAGTCTCTGTCAGACATAGTACCGAGCACCAACTACCTGGTACAAGGGGGAGATTGGAACACGGTTCCAAATCCAGAGATGAACTCTACAACACCGCTCTCACATCCCAGGGAATCAGCAGACCTCAACGACTTCATGCTAGACAACAGTCTGTTCTACCCATACCGCTCCCTTCACCCTAACTCTCAGGTATACACGTGGGTTTCCTCTACCCCAACGGACAGCGGTATTTTCACACGCAGAAGAATGGACGTTATCATGACGAACAACAGAGCACTGCAACTGACCAATAAGGCTGAGATTGACACCGACCCCATGTCAGACTATATGCCAGTATGGATACGTTTGAACCTGGGGACCCACATCTCCAGGGGCAAGGGTCTCTTCCGCCTCAGCATGCATGTCTTAGAGGACCCTGGGGTAGTGGAGTGGGTGTGTAAGACCTGGGAGGAATGGAGGATTAATACGTCAATGTTTAATAATGACGGACTCTGGTTGGATAAAGGGTTATCCCTCATATCCAACCAGCTCAATCTCATCTCCCGCGTCAAGGCGGTTAACAGGAAGTACGCAGAAATTCAAATAAGAAGGAAAATCGAGCAAATTGATAGTAAATCCTCAGACTCTTTCTTCTCAGAAATGGTTGCCCATAGGAAAAGAACCAGGCTACTCCAGGATTGGCAAAATATGCAGATCAAACACCACAGCCTATGGGAATCACACAGACAGGTGGGAAAAATATTGGACACAAACCGTTTAACAAATAAAACAGCAACAGCTGTCAAGCATCTATGAAGCCCCACCAGCATCACCACTTTGAGTCACCCTACAGACCCCTCTCAACCTCCAGCAAAGGAGACGGATTCCATATGTGAATACGTCAGGATTTTCTATGAACATTTACTAACCTCCGAAAAACCCTCGAACTCTCCGATTATCCCCCCTCACTTGGAGCATGCTCTGTGGGACTCAACCAAACGTATTCTCTCGGATATGGACTCAGCTTCCCTGGAGGGCCCGGTCACACTGGCTGAACTCGAAGCCACTGTTAACAGTATGGCCAAGGGCAAATGCCCCGGACCGGACGGATTGCCAGTAGAATTCTACCTCAAATTCTGGACGCTCCTAGCACTCGATTTAGTTCGAGTGTTCAACCAGATCCTTATGGACCAGCCATTAGGACCCCACACATCCGAAGGTATAATCACGCTTTTATACAAAAAAGGAGATAAATCTGACGTCCGGAACTACAGACCTATATCCTTGCTGAATGTCCACGGTAAGATTCTAGCTAAGACACTGGCTCGCCGTATTAACCCCCTACTGACCAAGCTGGTCCACCCAGATCAGTCCGTTTTCGTACCAGGCAGGGAGGTCTTGGATAACGTGATGACAATCTCTCAATCTATAGACTGGATCAGAAACCACAACTTAAATAAGACCGTTATACTCATCGACTTCCAGAAGGCTTATGATAGGGTTAACTRGGACTTTGTCCAAGCTACCTTGGAAAGGGTGGGGGTGGGCCAGAACTTCYGTAAATTAGTYAAAGCGSTGTACGKCGCATCAACAGGAAGAGTCTTAGTCAATGGTCACCCATCCTCGCCCTTCAAGGTTACCCGCTCACTTCGCCAAGGTTGTCCCTTGGCCCCTTCCCTATTTGTAATCCAATTAGAAGTCCTGCTTAACATGATCAGAGAACACCCGTCCTACTCCGGACTCCAAATAACCCCCTCTTACTCTATCAAAGTATCTGCACTGGCAGATGATTTCTCTGCTATCTCAGATAACTCTTCTATCTCTTTGACAGCCCTAGAGCACTGCCTGTCCATATACGAGATAGCCTCAGAAATGAGAGTGAGCTGGCAGAAATCTGTGGCTCTCACTCCTAATGGCCAACCCCTGGCTCTTGACATAGGCATCCCAGTCAAACCTATAGCTGAACCTGAAAGACACCTGGGCATCCAAGTCTCCTTCGGGAACACCACAGAACATCAGAACACTATCATAGAAAATACAATCAGGGATGCCTGCTCCGTCTGGTCAAAAACAAAGTTCTTGTCACTTTTCGGAAGAGCAACCATCATTAACACTTTCATATCGTCCAGGATCTGGTATATTCTCTCT
>BFEA01000463.1:53437-64097 GCA_003427395.1 Chara braunii | reverse complement strand
AGAGAGAGAGAGAGAGAGAGAGAGAGAGAGAGAGAGTTGGGTGGACATGGGCTTGCAGTTTCTTGTCTCTTCCCCTCTCTTCTGTGTTCATAAATTTTGATTGGGCGACCGCCCCCTATCCTTCGATTCGACATCTCTGTTTTGGTTTTCGCCTGAATTGGCGCATCCTGCATTTCCCTCTCTTTTGATTGTCTTTTGTCGACATGGATGAGTGGATGAAATGCGCATCGTTTCCTCTTGTTCCACACTAATGTATGGGATTAGTTGCTCACAGCCTCCTGGAGTTTTGATTGCATCGTGATGGGTAGACGGGATTAGTTGCCCGTTAGCATTATACTGGATGTATGTGCAGATTGTCTGTTTGAGTTTACAATTGGCGTTATCATCCCGACCCAAAAATTGCGTCGAGCATATCCGAGAACCCATGTCTGAGAACCGCACGCAACGATGACACGGTCCTCAGGCTCTAGCTCATCTTGGGATAGGGAATACTTTGAGCCCTAGATTCAGGAATCCCGCCGGGAGTACTATTGCACACGAGAAGCGTCTCCGGAATTCCCGAATTACACGAGAAACCAAGTGTGCGAGCGGGAATTCCACCGCGCGATAACCAACGATCCGCGCGGAGCAGACATCCCGAACCGGATTACACACAATATTACACCTCTCCCGGATTCGTGGTTGTCGCCACTAATTACCCTCCCTTCCGTGTTCTCCTCCCATATCACCAGCTCACAGTGGTGCCATGGCGGGTCATAGCCGCGTATTGGCCTGAACCATGCAGAGAGTGTTTAGTCAGGCGCCACCCGCGTGCTCCTCACTTCGACCAGCGTGCCCATATTCGCGGCGTGGGCAACGATCGACCCCCTTTCGAGTCCCCAGGCAGGACGCGCGGCAGTCCCCCGCACCACGGTGATCCCCATCAAACCCGAAACGGTGAGATAGGCGGTCATTGCGTGCTTGCCCTGCCTTTCAGCAGTATTGCGCCCACTACCCTTGAACTCGGCCACCGAAGGTCCCAGTTCCGACCTGGGACTTCAACCCCCACTTTCCCAAAAATCCTTGGCACACCCCTCTTCGCACTTCCAGGCCCCCATCCCACTCCGATCAGGAAGTCGCGCCGGGCTTGAGGTTGGGCGTCACATGATGTCTCGGCCACACCCCGGATTGGCCACGGCCGAGATGTCTCGGCCACACCCCAGATTGGCCACAGGCGAGATGTCTCGGCCACACCCCAGATTGGCCACGGCGCAGATGTAGCTTGGCAGGGCCGCTCTACACAATTCGACCGTGGGGGCCTCGCTGCACTACTCTAGACTCTCGAAATATTTCGAGAGTTCGACTAGCATTGTCAGAGAGGCGACTCTCGAAATACCCGCCTTCGCTGCACTTACTCTATAACCTATTACACTAGGTGAACTCTCGAAACCCTGGGCGTCGTCCTACTCGACAGAAGAGCTGCACCACTGCGCTACGGGACGAGTCTGGCCGCCGGGACAGGAGGTCCACTGTCGAAAAACTAGACGAGACTGTTGGCGGGCAACTCCCGAGACACTTGCAAATTCATTTTTTGCAGGTGGGGGACTCTCGACGTTTCAATAGTTGCATTATAGAGTGCCTTCTGACAGCTCTCGATCGGGTTTCGAGAGTTTCCCGTTTGAGAGTAAGTGCAGCGACGTTCCACTTTCGGAAATTCGAGAGTCTAGAGTAGTGCAGGGAGGCCCTGGGTCTGTATTTCAACAGTGCAGGGATGGGGGTCAAAGAAGAAAAAGGAAAGAAAAAAAGAAAAAGAAAAGAAAAGAAACCAGGAACTATGAATCCACGGGTGGAAGTTACACCAGTGCTTTGAGGAATGTATCTGGCCAGGCGCCTGGACCCACTAGCGTCGTATTCTACGATGTGGTTGACGTTTTCGATTACGTGCGGAGGCGGGTGACAGACAGGAACCGCACATCTCACTTCGCATCTACGGGCCGGCCTGATGCGGTGTGTGGTCGTGCCCATGAGAAAGCGCCTACCAATGACGAGGCTGCTACTAGATTTTTGTTTTGATTTTAAATATTCACGTTGGTCTGGATTTCCAGACTTTTGGAGAGGGGGGGCGTTTTCAAGACTTTGAGGCCTTGCGCAGAGCGCCTTGCTGTGCTACAAAAAAAAATAAAAATTGTGGGCAGTTACATTCTTTCCGTGGCGGTTTTATTGAAGTCGGGATAGACAGGGTATGGGCCAACTTTTGTATAGGAGTGCTAAGATGCTGTAGTTGCACCACCGATTTTGTGTATGTGGTCTCCTTTGTCGTTCACGTGAAAAGGTTAACCTCCTTTGAGTCCTTTCCCGAAGATCCCGTCTGATGCGGCCAGCACTTCTCCAACGTGGGAGGCAGATAAAAAAAAATAGACAATAAAACGAAATATAACAGAAATCAATTTTGTTTGATTCATTTAAAAAACACTTACAAACCATTAAAAAATGCAAAAAAGTTGTCACACATACTTCGCTAGTGGGTCCAGGCCCCCAGTATGTGAGGACCGTGAGACATGTCGTTTTTTTTTTTTTTTGAAGTAAGCTCTCATCTATTAAATAATTCATTGAGGCCGGGGTCCTCACAATTCAACCCGGGCGAAAGAATGTTGGGCCTTGCCTTGCTGCATACGTTGCTGGAAACCGGGTCCAGCGTCCCAATGTAAGGTATTATCGGGTTTGTTGTCGGGTCCCTTCCCGCAAATGTTGGAAAACGGGGCCAGCATCCCTGGATTCTGTTGTAATTCCATGTTGTAGTGTTGCTGAGGAAAGAGCTCAGCTTCTCTATAGCTGGAAATCAGGTCCAGCGTCCCTGAATACTTTAAAGACTTTTCAATGTTACTGAGGATATACCTCAGTCTCTCTGTAGCTGGAAACCGGGTCCAGCGTGCCTGAATTGCTACTTATTTCTTTGTTTCCAATAATGCTGAGAGAATAACTCAGCTTCCTATAGCTAGAAAACGGGTCCAGCTTCCCTGAAATGCCACTTAATTCCTTATTGCTGCTGAGGGACTTAGCTCAGCCTACATATAGCTGGAAACCGGGTCCATCGTCCCATAATAATTCTGTAAAGAATTCTCTAAGGGTTATTGGTTCTGAATTAGAAAAATTGCTAACCCAAATAGGATTCTAATCTTCTAAAAATAAATTATTTACAGAATGAAATTATTTACATAAACGTTGCTAACCTACTACGATCTGGTTGATCAAGAATTGCCTTTAAACCAGATCTAAAACAAAGAACAGAATTGTGAACTGTACAATATATACAATCTCCTGGGTCAGGTTGTTCTCTAGTCTGGCTCCACTGCCCAGGATCTTCTGTACTCGAGCAGTCTGGAAAATATTAGTCTCCCTTTCTGATCAGGAACAGCCCACAGGCCTTCCTTGGTCCATATGTCCTTGAACTTCGTTAACTTGCGTTCAAGAGGTACAGGTGCTCTGTCGATCTTCCTCCAATCAGCCTGGATGATATTCTAAAGTTCTGCAATCATGGCCATCTTTGCTCTGTGGATGGAGACTGGCTTGTCTCCAAACCTAGCTCCATTCCTTTCGAGCCAGATAATCAAAATCCCCAGGGACCGGCGAATTGAAATCACCGTGTGGATATTCTTATCTACTCCGCCCAGTACCAGCTTTTTGTTCCACTGTGTGTCTAAGTGAGAACCTCTGTATGTTTCTGACCACATCTTTTGCCACCATTTCCAGAAGTCTTGGGCGAAGTTACACTCCCACCAGATATGGGGCTGGTCTTCAATCTGCATATCCGTACAACTCTGGCAGAATAGGTTGACGTTCATTCTCTTGGAGACACACCAACTGGCCGTCGGGGTGCTCAAGTTGAGCTGGAGCCATTCCAGGCCAGCATGCTTCACCACTGGGTATTTCTTAAGGACTTTGCCTAGGACTTCGGCCAGTCCAGGTTCCTCACAGGAAGGTCATGTTTGGTCTGGTACCTGTCCCATGCGTCCTTTGTTAAGCAGCAGAGTTCATTGGCCCTAGATTTCAGTTTGTATCCCAGGGAGACTTTATATTATGCAATACAGGCTTGCGGTTCATCCTCTGAGACAAACTTCCATCCTATGGCTGACATATCCATCTTGAGTTGGAGGATTGGTATGATCTGTATCTTTCTGTTCCTCTTTCACTCGGATCTGTTGTATCGATGTGGCTGGGAGAAAAGTGTTCTCCTCCTCCTGGACTTTCTTGAGTAGGCAGTTTTCTTGAAACCACCTCGAGCATTCCACTTGATCTGCGCTTGGTGAAGATTCGACTCTCCGGACGTGTCCTTCTTCGTGTACGAAGGTAACCCAAACTCCTGGTCTGAAGGGCTTGGTGGTGAGAAGGTTTTCCCATGTGTGGGGGATGGCTTTTTGTAACATGAGCAGACATAATTCCCATTGGTGAACCCCTTCTAGCAAGTTTCTTAAGTCGTTTATCTCTAACCACTTCTCTTCTTTAATATCCCACAAATGCCGAATTTGTATGCAGCCTCTCTGAACCCATTGGAGCCCGAAACCACCCCCCGTGTTAGAAATTCTGAAGACTTCTCCCGATTGGGTTCGGATTCCAGGATTCTCAAACAGGGGTTGAAGTAACACTTCATCCTTTGTTGTCGGATCTGCTAACCAGGTAGGCAAGATCTTCTTCCAGGCCTGAAGGATAGGCTTCCATATGGGGGAGGATATCCTCTTATTCAGTAATGGTTTAAACAAGAGGCAAAACCAGACATCAGATGGGTTGCAAAGTCCAAATTCTTGAGCGAGAATTTGTTCTGCCAGGGCTARCCATGGCTTCTCAGAGCGTTCAGACATCCCTTTGATAACCCATTTGACAAGCAGGGCTTGATTCTGTGTTGCAGGATCTAGCAGACCCAGGCCTCCTGCATTTCTCTTCTGTGTAATCTTCCACCAGGCTACCTTGGGAAGGGCCTGTCCACACTCCACTGTGCCCTTCCATATGTATTTTGTGGTTTGTTTCCTGATCCTTTTTGCTGTRCATGGTTTCAARGCCCTAAGGGACAGGACGTACCACATGGTGGAGAACACCGCTGCATTGATGACCAAAGCTCTACCAAAAAGGRAAATAGACCAGTATTTAGACCACTGATTCAACCTGTCATTCACCTTATCCTCCAACARTTGGTTCTGTYTGCTGTCACAATCTGAGAAGGAGATCTCAATCCCCAGGAATCTCTCCGAGGTGGAGCTGTCCTTTAGTTGGATTCTCAGATCAATGGCTAGCGGAGTGTTGTCTGGGGACAATGCCACAGACTTATCCCAACTAACTTTGGCTTCTGAGGCCTTTTCGAACAGCTGGATACATTCCGCTACTCCTCTGAGGGATTCTTCTGAGTTTTCCGATACCACTGATAGATCATCAGCAAGCGCGGAGGTTCGTAGCTCATAAGTATTGGAGACTGGCAGACCACTGATTTTCTCAGAGCTACGTATGAGATTAAGGAGAACCTCTTACTGCACAACATATAGGAGGGGGGCAAGGGGGCACCCTTGCCTGAGAGATCTCGTGAGGGTAAACGATTCAGACTTCTTGCCGTTAACGATCAACGATGCTTCTGATCCCTGGTAGAGCATCCTAACCCACGTGCAGTAATTAGGTCCGAAGCCCCTCCTGATGAGGACTTCTATTGTGAAGTCCCAGTTAACCCTGTCATAGGCTTTCTCGAAGTCTATGAGGAGGATTACCTTGTTCAGCTTCTTATTCTTAATCACCTCAATTGTTTGTGCTATAGTCATGACATTGTCCAAAATTTGTCTTCCATGCACAAACCCAGATTGATCTGGGTGAACCAGATCAGGGATAATTTTGGCAATCCTCCTGGATAGGGTTTTTGCCAAAATTTTCCTTGAGGCGTTAAGTAAAGTAATTGGTCTCCAATTCCTCACTTCGGCCTTCTCATTTTTCTTGTGAATCAGTGTGATTGCCCCCTCCATCATCCCTTTGCCTAACGAGGCACCCTTGAGTACCTCGTTGAATAGGTGGAGGARAATCGGGCCAAATATTCCCCAGAATTTCGAGAAAAATTCAACTGGTAACCCGTCTGGGCCAGGGCATTTCCCTGTTGCCATACTTCTCATGGCCATCGAGAGTTCCTGCAGTGTCAACTCTTCGTCAAGTAGTGTCCGTGTGGTCTGTGAGATCTGCGGGGCCTCAGGGGCCCATAGTTTGGTCGCAGTGCCGTCATCTAGGAGAGGCTCGCCTTGTGTTTTCTCAGAAGTCAGCAGATGAGCATAGAATGATCGGACATAGTCGCAGATCTCATCAGTAGATTTCACTACTGGGCCACCCGGGTCGAATGGGTGTTTCATTTCTCTCATCTGAGTTTGTGCCCTTTTGTTCGCTGCTTTGGAGAAGAAGGATTTTGTCATTCGGTCATTGCCAAGGATTTTGGTGATTGCCGAATGACGTTCCCATTGTTCTTCCCTGCTTATTTGAAAATTCTGCCACTCATGTACAATGYTGTTCCTTYTGTTAATCYAGTAATCATCAGGGGGGGAAGAACGATGAATCTGCTCTTCAACATATTTGATTTGGCGTTTGAAATCATCCTCCTTTCTCCTTCTATCATTGGCTAGGATGTAGGTGAAGGTGCTGAGCCAGCAGGAAGTCTGTTTGATTCCTTCATCAAACCAATCTGCCTCTGACTGAGTATCCTTCKTTCCTGTTTCCCAGTCTTTYCAGAATTCTTTGATCCACTGACAAACATCCRGGTCATCCARAACACAAAGGTTAAGTCTGAATATCCGTTCTTTTTCCTCTATTGTGTTTCGGRAGAAGGATARATCTATGGTTATTGGRCTGYGATCTGAGAGAGGATCTGAGTGTACTGYTGTAGATAACACCCTGTCCCAKATTATCGGCCTCACAAACCAATAGTCCAGTCGCTTCTTTGTGGACAACCCTGATGACGACGTCCATGTGTATTCCTTGACTTCCGGGTGCAGAACCCTAAAAGCAACTATCAAGTCGTTGTCCCTCAAGAATTCTTTCAGCCTCCTGCTGTCTGACTGATTACTGTTTCCACTTAGGGAATCGAGCAGCGGATCCAATGCGATATTCCAATCGCCACCCATGACTGTATAAGTTATATCTGGGATCAGATAATCAATGACTTCCATGAATTGTGATCTTTCTCTGTGATTTGAAGGTAGGTACATGGAGAAGAAGCCCCATTCTTCATTCTCGATTGCCAACTTGATCCACACCCAACGTCCAAAGGAGTCCCACCAAGCATCCAGTACCAAGCAATCAAGATCCTTGTGCACCAGAATGGCGGTACCTCCTCTTGACCCTTCTGCAGGGGACCACCATTGAGGGCCCGGCCACCAACCCTTGATTTTGTCTATTTTTTGTTGGTTTAGTTTAGTTTCCTGCAGTAGTGCAATCGAGATCTTCTTTTGGTGTAGCCAGGTTTTTAATCTGGCTTTCTTTCTTCTTCCATTGTTGTCCCCCAAACCTCGAACGTTCCACGAGGCCACTCTGATTTTATCAGTTACCATTACCAGCCTCTTGGTTCCCTGTTGATTGGATGGGAATTGGGTATGAAGCATCTCTTGAGAGGTCCTGTGTTGTGTACCAGGGACATCTAATCAGATCCTTGAAGTGCTTGGATCCCAAATTTCTGGCTGATGGGATTTTCCTGTTCAGGGTGCCTAGGTAGCCACCCCGAATCCCATCCACCACAGAGATCAGGTCAAACTCTCCCTTGCTGGTGGCACAGAGCCATTGGGTGGGCACCCAATGCAGCCCTGCATCAGCGACCTTGGGATCAATTTCTGCTTTAATTTTCACACAGGTGATGAACGTATAGAAGTAATAGAGTTTGCCAGACTCACCTTTGAGGAGCTCGCTTCTTTCCAATCCGTAGCCTGGGACCTGTCTTACTTCGTAACGAGCAGAGAGAAAATCGCACATGGTGCGGAAGATGCTTTCCTCAGTAGGAGGGGCTGGTACTATCCAAGTGGGTAGAATCAGCGGCCCTTGCGATTGAGGAAGGAGTAGCCATTGTGTATCCATGCGTCCTTCTCTGAATATCGGAGGAGCGATTACCTGTTCAATTGGGATCGCTTGGTTAAACTGCTCAAGCATGAATGTTGCCATTGCTCTGCCAGGCGCCGTATCTTGGCCTGTTATTCCATCCTGCATGGATGCTTCTCCTCTGAGGGGAGATCCCTCAAAAGAGGATATAAGCTGTGAGACCGAAGCGGTGTTGGCAGGATGTCCACCCTGTTGTAGGGAGCTCCTGAAGTCATAGGAGGATTGTTGTTCCGTGTCCGATGATCTCGCATATTTGGATGGTGAAACTGGAAAGTTTCCCTCCATTACCTCTGCTCCTATACCTGTTGTTCTCTCTACATTAACCGAGAGATTCTGAAATACAGCAGATGTTGTGGACAATCCCTCTACTCCTTCGTGGGGATGAGGAGTAGATGGGTTTGTGGAAGATCGCTTCCCTCTCCCTTGGTGGCCAGATGAACTTGGAGTAGCCTGGTTCATTCTTGATCTTCCTAGAGACGAGACTTTGCCTGCCTGTGGGTTATTGGAACCCTGTCCTCTGCCTGGAGAGGGTTGAGGTGGCGGTGTGCCTGATCCTCTTCCTTGTGCAGTTCGATCTCTTACTCGGGTCGCCCCTGTTGAGCCAGGAGTCGAACCATTCGAAATGCCAGCTTCTATTCTTGGCATATTAAATGTCTGCGACCCTTGGCCATTGTTGGGAATGGCTTGGTGGGTAGGCTGTAACCCATGTGCTTGATGGATGCCTGTCTGGACTGTCTGATGAGGGTTGCCCCTTACAGACTGGAGACCAATCGTAGCTGTCATGCCCAGATTCCCTGGGGAGGGTTGAACTCCCGCTCGTGGAGAGGGCCCTGGAGGGTGGAAGGATCCTGACGGGGTTTGGTGTCCTGACGATATGTGGGCTCCCGACTGGGGATGTGGTTCTGTGGGCTGCTGAGACCCTGCTAGGGGGTGAGACCCTATTGGGGGATGGGAACCTGCCGTCGGTTGGGTTCCTGCCGGTGGGTAGGGAGCAATCGGAGTGCGGGGCGTGGCTGGAGGATGAGATCCTGCCGCTAGGACATTCGTACGACGGGGAGTAGTGCCATATCCGTACTGGGCCGGCGCTTAACCGGTTCCATTGTGGGATTGGCATTCCTTGGTATTGTGGCCATACCATTTGCACAGTCTGCACCAGGGTGTCCGTGAATCGACTAGATCGGCTGTGAGAACTTCCAAATCTAGCTGAACTTGAATCACCGGTTGGAAGTTTTGCTCCGCTTCAAGTTCTAAACCAAACTTGAAGTTCACGAGGTGAGGGTACTCATCATCGTTGATCGGATCGTAGTCTTTAATGACTTTCCCTATGCCTTGATCTATCGTCGATTTGATAACTGCAAATGCTCCGATCGGGACTCGTGTGGCCATAACCCAGTAGTTCTCTGTTCTTTCCTTGTCCCTCAGTTCCTCCCACTCCTTTTTAGGCATCCATGACTTAATCATGACCTTAAAAGATTTACCATTCAATTTGAATTTCTCCCTATCCTTCTGGAGAAGGAGATCTCTAATCTCCAACGATCGAGCGACATACGAGATCATGTGTCTTCCTTCCAGATGAGTCGTTCCTCGGGCCTAATGCCAGCATTTCAGCAGACAGGCAACCTCTTTCATAATTGCGAATGAATTGCAATTTTTCTCCGTTGGAAAGATTCTTTCCAAGAAAGGAGAAAACCACCGTGTGGTCTTTTAACCACTGTATCTGCAGCCTTGTGAATTCGTTACTGGGAATACCAGTAATGACTCCGTTTTCAATTCTAACCCTAACGTGGCGGTTAACATCCGGAATGTTACCCTGTGAGAAACAAGCTTTCAACAATTCTTTTAACCTCTCTTCTTCCTCTTCGTCTATCGGTTCGCTCCGTTCCAGGTTCGGATCTCCCTGTACCGCATCTTCCATCTGATCATCGCTGCCCTGTTCCATAGTCGAGTAGATCTACCTCGGTTGATAAGCCTTTAGTACCGATGGTAGCGTTGAGGTTAATCCGCTGTTCACACAACACTAAATAGTGAGGTTTGTAGCATAAGCAGTTCCGAGTGAGAATCTACAAGCTATTTCTAGAAGCTTCAAATGTAGATCTCGCTGCGGTCAATCTAGGAAATTTAGGTTTTCACCGGATTGTTGGTTACTGCAACTACGGGAACCATGAGGAAAGCAGCATCGTTGCTCCGGGAGTGAACGAGTCCGTCGTAAATCATGATGGAAATTCCAAAGTTCCGACAGAAAACCCTGAATCGTAGCCAACCGACTCGGAGATATGACAATTAACCATCATATCGAACCGGAATGGAAACATAGTAGTCCCTTTCCTAGAATAGGCAACCTCATTTTCTGCTAAATCCGGTAAGAACCGAAGTCCAGAGAAAAACTTCAATGTTCTCGCAGACAACAGAATCCGAGGTCGTGAAAGAATTCCATGCATCCGACAAAGATGTTTGAGTGGTATCGAGCCGAATCGAAATGGTTGTACTGAACACTCATTGAGCGGGAAAGAGTCGTGAGTAGAAGAAAGTTCTTACCGCAAATAGACTTCTTGAAGTAGAAGCTCTGCAGTAGAACAGGCGC
>BFEA01000463.1:26189-37775 GCA_003427395.1 Chara braunii | reverse complement strand
CTTTACTACTTTCCGCACAAGTTTTGACCCCGTGGGGGTAACGAAGCGCTGCTGAAATTTTCTGTTTTTCTCCCACTTAGTCTTTTCGGCACACTTCGACCCCTTGGGGGTAACGAAATGCTGCCGAAATTTTTGACAAATCAGATACTTCATTTCTCCCTACCTCCTCACCTACTTATTTACTTATTTATTTATTTATTTATTTATTTATTTATTTATTTCTTATTTCTCTATTTATTTTTTATTTTTATTTTTTTTTGCGGCATCTTGAAACCTAGTGTGCTCACCTTGATCTCTCCTTTCCCCTTGGCACATCCTTGACCCCGTGGGGGGTAGGGAAATGCAACTGAAAATTTCAAAAAAATAAATATTGTTTTCCCTTCACATTTTTTTACTTATTTCTTTAATTATTTTTTTTATTTATTTATTTCCTTATTTATTTTTATTTTCTCTCGAAATCTCGCTGTTTATTTTTTTTTTTCCCGCCTTCCCCCCCCTATGCTTGCTATTTTTTTTATTTTTTATTAGGTCACCGGTACCCTACCATAACCACTTAAACTTCGGTTAGGGTTTTCTTAGGATTTTCCTAGGGTTTAGGGTTTTTCAAAACCCCCCTACTTCCCCTTCCTCTTCGGGCACCCTGGACCCGAACCACCCCTCCCCCTTTGACGGCGCCCGCGCTAGCCTTGCTAGCGCCGTCCGCCGCTTTCTACCGCAGACTCTACCCTACGCCCTCCGCTCACGCGGACCTCTCCTGGCCCCCTCCAGTCCGGCCCGTCACCTTCCCATGGCCGACGGCGCGTCACACGCCGTCGACGCGGCACAGGGCTCCACACCCGTGCCGACGGACCAGGGCCACCAGCCCCAAGGGGATCTGCACACCCTCTTGAGCCTCCTCACCTCCCTCCTTGCGCCCATCTAGGAGCAACTCGCGACCCTCGCGCCCGTACAGGCGCAAGTGGCGACCCTTGCTGCCGGCGTGCAGCAACTCCAGGACGCTGTGTGCCCTCAATCTCCTGGGTCCTAGTCCGGGTCCCCCGTTCTCCGACAGGGTGGCCACGGTGGAGCTTCCTCCTCTGCTGCCCCCGACACGGCCATCTTGGTGACCGTCCACGCCCCTAGCACGGCGGCCGCCACGACTCAGGTCCTCGCTCAGTCTACGAGCGCATCCGCCCAGACCCCGGTCACTACGGCCACGGTACCACGACCCGCTACCTTGGTCGCAACTTTTCCGGGTGCCCCACTTCTCCCTCCTCTTCGCATGACCGCAGCGCCATCTGGCTCTCCCCATTGTGGGATGCCTCACGCTGCTCGTGCGTCTCCACCTGCCACACCTCGCTCAACCTACGTTCGAGGTCTCGAGGACGAGATCGCCCAGCTGCGGACCGACCTCGCCCTCTCACGCCTTCAGCCACCCCCACCCTCGCAGGTGCCCGCGCCTTCCGACGCACCCCCTTCTTCCTCTATTCTTCCTTCCATGCAGGCTCGCTTCCCTCACCCTGCACCCTACCCATCCCCATCCTACCTCCTCCCCATCCCCTCGGTTGCTGCGACATTTTCTACCGCAGCTCCCGTGCAGCCTGTCGCTGTTTCTCCCGCCGCTCCTCCATGCGGCCTGGGCGTACAGTCATCTGTGCCTCCTTCTCCAGGACCTGCGCCGACTTATTCAGCCGTAGCACAGTCCCCTGCTTCCCGTTCTCCTCGCCGCCAAAATGGTGGCGCACCACTCGTCCGCTTGACGGACATTGCCTTGTATGACGGTACTGGCATACGCGTGTCTCGGTGGCTACAGTCTGCCACCCGCACGCTCCAGCTCATGGGTGCCGCACCCGACACGTGGGTGGCTCACCTCTCCACGCGCCTGCATGGCGGTCCTTCCGACGCCTGGGAGGATTTCTATGCTTACTCCGTTCGTGCGGGTCGGACTCCGACCTTCATGGATTTCCAGGCGTTCCTCGAGGATTGCTTCAAAGCCCGGTATGATGTGACTAACGCCTTCGAGCGTGTCGTCACTACACGCTGGTCTGACTCTGGTGGCGCTTCCGGCCTGGATCGCCACATCCAGGTCTTTCAGGACGCCCGCCTCATTTGTGACATGGCGTTCCTCCCCGAGGCGGCCCTTATCGATCGTTTCTTGGCCAGCCTTCCGCTTGAGTATCGCTCCGAACTATGGCGGTACGCGTTCACATCGGCCCCGCAGGCTTACGATGCCGCCAGGGACCATCAGCGGATGCGGGCCCGTCTTCACCTCGCCTCCTCCTCCCAGCCACAGCGTACTGGTTACGCCTTCTCCTCCTCTCACGGCACTTCCCAGCGCCGTTCCCCTTTCCACGGTCGCCCCCGCCGTTCCACGCAGCAGGGCCACCATTTCTCGCACCGCTTCAGCACGCTCGAGTATGGTGAGCAGGACGCAGGTGCCCCGCTGTTGCTAGAGGGTGACCATAGCGACGACCTCGACCTTTGCGAGGCCGTCCAGCACCACCTGGAGGACTCTATTCTCCCTATGGCTGAGCGCCTCCAGCTCATCCTCTCCACCCTCTCCCGGACACACAGCCGCCCTGGTCACGCTGGCGCGTCGCCCCCCGAGGTCCCTCAGCAGGACCTCCCTCAGGGCTTTGTTCCTCCTCGCGGTGTCCTTTCCGCTGAGGAGCGCGCGACTATTTTGGGTCGGCATGGATGTTTGCGTTGCCGCTTGGACGGTCATACCTCCTGGTGGTGCCCTTACACTACCGCCCTCGACCGCCACTACGCTGAACTTTCCCGCCAGCGTCGTGCTCAGTCCCCCCCGGCGCCTCTCATCCCCGCGGCGCCTCCTAGCCACGGTGCAGTGTACACCTGCGCCATCCTCAGTAGTGGGTTTCCCGACATCTCCGTCGCGGTTCGCCCCTCTCGCTACTGGAGTTGAGGTATCGCAGAACTCGACAGAGTGTACTCAGCCCTTTGTCGCAATACCGCCTGCGCCTCTGTAGACCACCGTCTCCCCTCCTTCCCCGCCGCGACGACCGCCGCGTCGAGCCATTCGCTCAGCCCGTTGCAGCGAGCAGCTCGCTACTCGCGAGGACGTTGTGTCCTCTCTTCTGGACTTGAGCATGCTCCAAGCTCGTAAGGAGCGACTCACCCTCCATGTCGCTGCACTGCGTCGCCTTCTCACCATCCTCTCTGACCCTGATGGCACCCTCCTAATCATCCCAGTACGACTCGGGACCTCCACGAGGGTGTACTCAGCGCTGTGGGATTCCGGTTCTCAGGGCGACTTCATTCACCCACGCGTGGTCAAAGAAGGCCGCTTACCCACGACAGGGTCTCCGACTCCTATCTCCGTTACCCTAGGGGATGACAAGACCCAGCGCTTCTTCGATCAGATGGTCACCGACCTCCCTTTCTTCCTCTCTCTCAAGTCGACTGATCGTTCCCCGGCGTCTCGTCGCCACCGCTCCTCTACATATTTCGATGCGATGGAGACGGGGTACGACTTCATTCTCGGCACTCCGTGGTCTCGTCGGTTCCGCAGCACCGAGGCCGATTGGGCGACCTACACTCTCGTTCTTAAAACGAAGTGTGGACAGACGTATCGCGTACCTTTCATAGGTACCACTGTGACACCACGCCCCGATCCTCCTCCCCCGGAGCCTTCCGTGCCCACACCATCTCCTTCTATCACTGTCACTTCACCTCGGCAGTTCGCCCACTTCATCCGACAGGACGACGTTACCTTCTTTATAGTGAACGTGACGGATCTCTTACACTATGATCCACCCTGTCCTGACACCGAGCTCATCCCTCTGGAGCCATATCCTCCTTCTATCTCCATGGCTCCCATCTCTACTTTCGTCCCCCCGCCGTCCGTCGAGTCCACCCCGCCGTCGCACGCTGACGCTGACGCTGAGGAACTCACACGATATACGGCTGACCTGGAGCCCACAGTTCGTGACCTCATCCGAGAGTACCACGACGTTTTTCCATCGTCGTTCTCGTACACCGGCATCCCATCGATGCGTGACGTCGAGCACTCCTTTCGGCTTGAGCCTGACTATCGTGTTCACCACCAGGCACCCTACAGACTCTCGATCCCCGAGGCCACCGAACTCAAGCGTCAGCTTGAGGAGCTCCTGAGACTGGGTTTCATTAAACCCAGTAACTCCCCGTGGGGTGCACCCGTCCTCTTTGCTCGCAAAGCGGATGGAACTCTTCGTCTCTACATCGACTACCGCGGTCTCAACCGCTACACGGTTAAGAACAGCTACCCCATGCCCCGTTCCGATCAGTTGTTCGACCGCCTAGCAAGCAACCGCTTCTTTACGAAGATTGATCTTCATAGCGGTTACCATTAGATCCGCGTCGCTGCAGCCGACCAGCTGAAGACCGCGTTCCGATCGCACTTCGGCCACTACGAGTTTACGGTGATGCCATTCCGCCTCACCAACGCACCCGCTACCTTCCAGAGGGCGATGAACGACATCTTTAGGGACATCCTAGAGCAGTACGTTCTAGTCTACCTCGACGATATCCTGGTCTACAGTCGTACCCTTGAGGAGCACCTCAGACACCTCCGCGACGTCCTTGACCGCTTGCGCAGACATGGCTTCTACGCCAAGTTGAGCAAGTGCCTCTTTGCCCAGCACAAAGTAGATTTCTTAGGACACTACGTGTCTGACCAGGGTCTCCACATGGACGACGCGAAGATCACTGTTATTGCGGGGTGGCCCGCCCCCACATCCGCCAAGCAGCTTCGCATCTTCCTAGGCCTGACCAGCTATTATAGTAATTTCATTCGGGGATACGCTAGGTATTCCTACGTCCTTACCTTCACCCTCCTCCGGAAGAACCAGGCCACCCTGGGCTTGGACACCCCTCCACGAGGACGCCTTCCGCGCCCTCAAGAAGTTGGTGACATGCGCACCGGTTCTTCACGTACCCGATTTTGATCGCCCTTTTATCCTTACCACCGACGCGTCAGACTTCGCTGTTGGAGCAGTGGTTTCTCAGGTCTTCCCCTCCTCTTCTGATTCCTCTCATCCTCGTATCCCTCGCTTCCCACCACCTACCCCTACCACTGCTTCCCGACTGACGCCTACTCGTCCAACTACTGACGAGCCCTCTATTGACTATTCTCCTACCATCGTCGAGGACGGCACTGTCGAGTCTCGCTCAGGTGATTATCCGATAGCCTTCTACTCCCGTCAGCTCCTGCCCGCCGAGATAAACTACACTGCTGATGAACGTGAGGTTCTCGCAGTAGTTTATGCCGCTTGGCACTGGCGTCACTACCTGCACAGGGCACTGTTCATGGTGCGTACGGACAACTCTGTTGTCGAGGCTTTTCTGACAAAACCGAAGCTCACTCCTCAACAGGCTCACTGGTGGCGCGACCTATCCGAGTTTAGTTTCACCACTGAGCACATCAAGGGTGAGACTAATCGGATCGCAGATTCCCTATCCCGGCGCACTGATCACGACCAGGAGCAGATCCAGCTCTCTTCCATCTCAGTCACCACCGTCCACCACTCGGTGATCGACGAGTTTCGCACTCAGTACCGCCACTGTCCCGACTATCGCAACATCCACGCGACCCTTCAGAGTGGCAAGACCATCCCGAACTACTCTTTTGGGGACAACGGTCTTGTGTACTGGCACGGTTCACAGGGCACCAGAGAGCCCCGTATTTGCGTTCCCTCCATTGGACAGCTACGTGTCCGAGCAGTAGCAGAGTTCCATGACCAGGCAGCCGCCGGTCATATGGGCTTCCATAAGACATTGGCTCGTGTGAGCCGCCTGTACGTCTGGCTGAAGCGCAAGGATTTTGTGAAGGACTACGTCGCAGAGTTTCCCACCTGTCGGGAGGTGAACAGTGCAAACCACTTGCCTTATGGTTTGCTCCAGCCTCTTCCTATCCCTGAGGGTCGTTGGCAGTCCATCTCGATGGACTTTATCGGTCCYCTTCGTCCTCCGACCCCTYGCGKTCATGATGYTATCCTGGTCGTCGTCGACCGCTTCACGAAGCGTGCACGCTTTGTTCCGTGCCGCTATGCCACCAGTACACGTGAGGTCGCCGACATCGTGTTTGACCGAGTCGTGCGTGACCACGGCTTACCTTTGAGCATCATATTTGACCGTGACCCGCGCTTTACCAGCCGATTCTGGCGACGGCTCCACGAGGTGTATGACACTCACCTCCGCTTCTCCTCGTCTTACCATCCTCACACTGATGGTCTGACCGAGATCACAAACATGACTCTCGGAGATATTCTCCGAAAGATTGTTCTTGATGACCAACAGTGGGATCTCCATCTTGCCCACGCGGAGATAGCCTACAACCACGCCGTCTCGCCAGCCACGTGGATGTCGCCTTACTATTACGACCTCGGCTATCACTCGCGTGTTCCCGCGGACTTCCTTCGACCATCCTAGCTGCACCCCGACACGAGTTGTCCCGCGCTGGATGATTGGGTTGCACACATGACGTCGATCATGAAGACCGCACACAAGCACATGGCCGCTTCCCAAACTCGCATGGCAGCACGTGCGAACCGATCGAGGATGGATCATCCATTCAAAGTCGGTGATGATGTGCTTATTGACGCCCGCCACTTACAGCTCGAAGCGGACACGCTTCGCAAGTTTCGACGTCGCTTCTTTGGCCCATGCCGCATCCTCCAGGCCGTCGGTACTGATACAACATCTAGCCCGGTCAACTTTCGTGTGAAGCTCCCCGACTACCTACGCCAGACTCATGTGCACGATGTCTACCACGTCTCGTTACTGCGTCCTTACCGCAGACCGTCTGAGCGTTTCGCTGGACGACCATACGAGCGCCCTCCACCCATCATGGTGGACGACCACGAAGAGTCATCGACGACAACCCTCCCCACGTCGAGTATCTCATACGTTGGAACGGTTACCCTGATGAGGAGGCTACCAGGGAGCCCCTCGAGCACTTGCAGCACGCTCACATGTTGGTGTGTGCCTATGACCGTGCTCGTCATGCTGGGTTCACTGCTCCTCCTCAGCCCACTGACCCTCCTCCTTCTCCCCCGGCTGAGGAGACCGCTGAAGTCGAGCCTGCTCCATCTATGGCAGACCTTCAGCAGCAGCCGGATGCTTCTGAGCGTCCACAACGCACTCGTCATCGTCCTGCTCGATACAACGATTGACTCTGACTTACCTTCCCACGCCCTTGACTTCTCAGTACTCCATCCACTCTAGTTTTGCTACTTCAGCACGTCGACGTTGCGGCTCTTCCTCGACGGCATTCCGGATTTCTCATCGTGGACGTCATCGGCAGCTTCATGGACTTCGTCACGATCAGCTCTGCCTACTTCAGACGTCGCCACTCTCTTACCACTTTACCCTATACAGTACCTTCTTGTGTCGCATGATGGCCTCCCTTTAGCCGGGTTCCTCTGAGTTGGGCTCTCCCTTGGTATACGCATAGGCATCGAGACCGTAGCGTTGCCCTGGCTTCCCATCTTACGGATCTAGCTCCGACTTCCCTCACTTTAGGAGTCATTTGCATGATTCCCTTACCCATCATTTTTTTACCCTTCGCCAACCCTCACGCCCTAGTTAGGCAGCCCCGCATGCTTCATCTAGGTGCGCCCAGTATACCAGGCTCCCTTGTTCCCTTGCATGGTCGACCCTCCATAGCGGTTACCCCTTAGTCGAGCATTACCCGCCCTAATGGTCTATCTGTTAGGGTCATTGGTTCTGTTCGCTCTATTTCCCTACCCTCATTGAGCCTGATGACATGTGTTTGCCCCTGTCACTATGTCTGGATGCCCTTAGCAGTTTTCGACCCCTAGGCTGCATTCGCCACCCTCAGAGACCATCCCACCCTTTGGTTTGCGACACACTTCTCCTGTGACATATGGTTGACTTGTTGTTGCTTTGTTGCTCTCAGACTGAGGCTACTGCCTCTGACATTTATAGGACTTAGCTGTTCTGCTTTTGCTGTTCTTAGGACTTATACACTAGTCAGTTGTTCCCAGACTGAGGCTACTGCCTCCAACATTCTAGGATCTAGTTGTCACTACTTTCTTCTTTCCTAGGACATGTATGCTAATTAGTTGCTTTGGCTTTCCTATGACATGTATGCTAGTAAGTTGTTTTTGCTTTCACTTAGGCTGTTAGCTGTGACATTGCTGTTTGTGACATTTTCTATCGTAGGTTGCATCGCATGGACTCAGCATGGAGCTTGCTCCGCATCCTAGACGACTCAGGTTTTCTTTTTCTTTGATAGAGTTCCGCTTCTTGGCGGAAGCGTGTTTGCATCTAGGCGATCCATACAGGCCGAGGATCGTGTAGCGGACCTCTGGTTGGCCTGTGAGACCAGCCCATTGGCCTGTTCTCACAGGCATGTGTTCTATTCGGGGGCAGTCCAGTCCAGTCCAGGCAGGTACCTCTGTCGGTACCAGCCAGTCCAGTCCAGTCCAGTCAGTCCGCTGGGGTATACCCCAGCAGTTGTTTGTTTCATCCTCATTCTTCAGTTGCACATTTTGGAGTACGTGTGTTGGAGTCTTGCGTGGGGAGCTGCGCTGTGCATCTTGCTCCCCCCCTTCTTCCTCCATCTCCATCTCTGTCATTAGCGGAGCACCACACATGGTGGGTCTGCTACATAAGAGAAATACGCAATTGCGGGGACCTTAAGAGGTTCCCGCAAAATATGTAACCCCGCGGTTGTCCAAGTTGTTGACATTTACGTGCCCATTTGCGTGAAAACGTAAAATACGTAGCCCGTGTGACCCAAAAAATCACTTTTTTTTTTTTTTTTTTTTTTCGAAACACACTTTCCCACGAGTGCTAGTGATGCTGATAAAAACAGACACCACTAGCACCTGGGAAGGGGCTCCATCTATTGGTGGGGAGCACCACCTACTGGAAAACGGGTCCAGCGTCCCATATACAGACCAGTTCAGGTACATCAGAACAGAATTGTATGAGATTCGTGCCAGCATTGATTACCCTGGACTCCAGGGGATTGACTGAGCAGGCTTGTTAGAGAATAAAAAAATCATCTATAATTTACGATTTATAAAAATGCGAAAATGCGAGCCCGTGTGAGTATGCCCTCAGTCCCATCAAGCAACTGGCCTAGCTCAGGTGGTACACCCGGTGACCTGTTGAGATACAGACTCGAGTTCGAATCCCGATACAGGCAATCTGATGAACAGAAATAACACCATTGTGTGAGGGACGTTGGACCCCCGTTTCCCACTTTGTATAATAAACGTAACTGTTTGTTGAGGGGGAGGGGGGGAAACATCATTCTCTTTTTCCTCTTGCTTTTTCGGACAACAAATCATTATTAGACAAAACTGGAAAATGCCCCCGGCATCCCTTACAAAGATAGCAACATTGAGGCAAACGCCCGGCGAACATCATTCTGGATTACAAGTGGAAAGGAAAGGTAATGCACCCAACTCCACTAGTCTCCACATGCATAAAGACAAAAAAAAATATGTCAATGTACCTTTCTGTCTTCTAGTGGAGGATTCAGTCTAATTTTGTTCCTTTGGAGAGTATTGGAAAGAGCCAAAAGTAAGTTCAATAATATGATATCTCGAATATTTGTAAAAAAAATAAAAAAAAATCAAAATGTAAATGGAAAAAGAAGCAAAAACAAATCAACCAGAAAAGGGCAGCGCCATACCCCCGTTCACCATTCACGGACCTGGTGAACGTGGGCCGGTTACCAGTCACAAAACACGTGACCGGTGGGAGTTCACGGGGTCCACGCAGAGCGGGAACTCCGTTTTTTTTTTTTTTGGCCGGTAGGGGAATTTATTTTATTGAAAAAAAAAAATCAAGTTCGGCTGTGTTAGGCATAGCATTCGTCCACCGTGTGGGGCATTCTGAGGGTTTTGGGCCCTAAAAAATGATGACACTATGTCGGCGCCATACCACAAAAAAAAAAAGAAAAAAAACAAAGAAACCAGACGGTCGGGCCTCGCCTACCAGGGCCCTGCACCAACCTCCCCCAACCTCCACCCCCCAATTTTTTTTTCTTTTATCACACACCCCGTGCTKTTTTTTTTTTTTTTTTTTTTTKAAGGCCGGGGGTTGTAGAGGGCCTCTGCACCMCCCCCCTCCCGCCCCGATCCCGACCGTACCGGTATCTAGGTGGGCGGAAAACGCGTCGACGGATTTCGACCCCTGTGACCGGCCTGTCACATTCACGGGACTGGAAAAGGGTCTCTCTCTCTCTCTCTTTGTGTCTCTCTCTCTCTCTCTCTCTCTCTCTCTCTCTCGGTTAAGGGTAGAAAACATAAGCCTTTTGAGGCCACTTTCTCTCTCCAGTTTAACGTTTTTTGTGCTATATGGGCTGGGTGCAATACTATGATAGTATGATGGCTCATTGTGGTACTATGCGGGCTAGATTTGGAGGCTGATATGCACCATTTGGCCTGGTTGCAGTACTATGCTGGCTCAGTGTTGAACTATGTGGGCTGGGGGTGGTGCTATATATATTGGTTTTCCATGTCGTAAGTTGTGAGACGGATTGCATGGTATGAGACCTATGGGTGTGCTGACAGCCTGAGAGTAGCATGTACCATGTGAGCTGACTGTGGCTATGAAATTTGTTCATTAGTCTGTGGCTGTGTTGCACACCGTTCGTCGTACGGGGTTCTTGTCGTACGGCCGTACCAACGGTCGTACGGCCATATGAACCGTCTTGTACAAACTGAAGAGGGATTCCCCACACGGGGTCAACACATAATCCCTCTCACAAGCCTAAGTTCGTTTTCCTTAGCCCTTTGTGCTTTCCTTTTCCTTTTCTCAATCGAGGTCGATCTCTTCCTTTAGTTATGCAGTCGGGGTGATGGTTGAGTCAATCTGACCTTGACAAAAGTATCAACTCTCTCTTGTCCCTCTTTCGGACTTGCCTCCTTTCAGTTACTCAAGCGTCTTCTCCCTTTCCTTCTTGGCAGCGCAAGGGACCGGCAACCCTCCTCTTGCCCACTTTCTCCACCAAGTGAGGGCAAATTCCTTTCACCGTTCGTTCCCTGACAATGTAAACTCTGAGTGGGGGAAGGTTAGTTATATGCCAAGAGGGATGAGGGGAACGGGGTAAAGTCAAGGCATTTAGAGTGTGAGAGAAGGATGACGAAGGAAATGACAAAGGAGATGAGAGAGGGGGGCGGTGGAAGGAGAAGAAAGACATGAGAGAGGAGGAGAAAGAGGATAGGGGAAGGGGGGGGGGGAGAGAGAGAGAGAAAGAGAGAGAGAGAGAGAGAGAGAGAGAGAGAGAGAGTTCTTATTCCTAGTCAATTTGTCACCTACTTGTCCTATAGTCCTACCCAAGGTCCTCTTTCTACACCTTGCTTCTTTGTGCCCCGTAATGGCCTTTGGTTGGTGGACGAGGTGACACAGGAAGGCTGACTGCGGCGGTCGGATATGGAGGATGGTTTCTGAATATAGAGGAGGGAGATGGTGCGAGGTGGTTGGCTACGGTGGATGGGTGAAGAAGATGGAGGAGGAAGATGCGGTGAGGTGATTGACTATGGTGGATGGGTGAAGGAGATGGAGGAGGGAGGTGGAGCGAGGTGGTTGGCTATGGTGGATGGGTGAAGGAGATGGAGGAGGGAGATG
>BFEA01000463.1:9371-25622 GCA_003427395.1 Chara braunii | reverse complement strand
AAGATGGAGGAGGGAGATGGTGTGAGGTGGATGGCTATGGTGGATGGGTGAAGAAGATGGAGGAGGGAGATGGAGTGAGGTGCATGGCTATGGTGGATGGGTGAAGGAGATGGAGGAGGGAGATGGTGTGACGTGGATGGCTATGGTGGATGGGTACAGAAGATGGAGGAGGAAAATGGCTTGAGGTGGATGGCTATGGTAGATGGGTGAAGGAGATGGAGGAGAAATATGGTGTGAGGAGGATGGCTATGGTGGATGGGTGAAGAAGATAGATGAGGGAAATGGTGTGAGGTGGATGGCTATGGTGGATGGGTGAAGAAGAATGAGGAGGGAGCTGGTGTGAGGTGGATGGTTATGGTGGATGGGTGAAGATGGAGGAGGGAGATGGTGTGAGGTGGATGGCTATGGTGGATGGGTGAAGGAGATGGAGGAGGGAGATGGTGCAAGGTGCCGATAGTCCGTCCTACTTCACGCGTTCGGCTTTGTCTCCTAGGTCTTCCCTTGCCCCGAACTTAAAAAACTTCAGACTTGCAGTACTAGTCCTACAGCAGATATGCAGAAAGCACAGACTTTGCACAAAAACACAGATCTCAGAAACGCAGTCTTTGCAGATCTGCAGAACTGCGGATTTTGCCGTTTTTGTCATTTTTGCCTAGGGAAGAGAGCTAAAAAACACAAGCTTGCGTTTTCTAACCTAAACGAGGTCAGAATCGGTCCTATTGTGGTGGGCTTACTATCTGTGCCCTATGGAAGCAACCGACCAAATTTTCTCGGATTCCATCATCGTTTGCCCATACTTGCCGTTTTCGGGCGTCGTCCGAGCCTCAAGGCGAACAGTTCGGTAAAGTCCATTTTCTGTTTTTGCAAGACAATTGACTTAGATGACCTGCAAGTTCTGCAGGTCATCTGTTTATGACTAGGGTATGATGTCTGAGAAATCTAATCCCCCATATCCTTCATTTGATGGAACTCGACCAAACTGTTCCCTGGTCACATTGACCCCTTAGTCCCATTTTTTGGTTCACCCGTACTTCGGAGATTGGCCGTCGATTTTTCGGCAGCTGCAGCCGCAGCAAGGGACTTGGTCAGTCATCATCAACAGTAGTAAACGTTGTTATGCAAAGCAATAGCAACAACAACAGTCCTAGTAAGGAAACAATCATTTTTCTTAGTTCCTACTGACCGTATTCGATTAGAGCACAGGGGTCCTCCTAGGCAATGTGTGTGTCAAGTCGGTTGACCAAGGATGAATTGGACTAACACCAAGTGTATCAAATGGACAAGGAAAGGGTATAACTAGTGAGAACGCATGTATATGACTAGTGGAACAACCAAGAATGAGTCGGACTATCACCAAGTGCATGAAATTGATAAGGCAAGAGTATGACTAGTGAGAACACACGCATATGGGTAGTGAAACAACCAAGTATGAATCAGACTATCATCAAGTTCATGAAATTAACAAGGCAAGAACGTGACTAGAGAGAACACATGCATATGAGTAGTGGAACAACCAAGTATGAATCGGACTATCACCAAGTGCATGAGATTGGCAAGGCAAGAGTGTGACTACTGAGAACACATGCATGTGAGTGATGAAACAACCAAGTATGAATCAGACTATTACCAAGTGCATGAAATTGACAAGGTAAGAGTGTGATTAATGAGTGCACATACAAGGATGAATCGGATTATCACCAAGTGCATGAAATTGACAGGGTAAGAGTGTGACTTGTGAGTACACATGCATATGAGTAGTGGAACAGACAAGGATGAATCGGATTATTACCAAGTGCATAAATTTGACAAAACGAGAGTGTGACTAGTGAGAACAAATGCATATGACTAGTGGAACAGCCAAATATGAATCAGACAATCACCAAGTGCATGAAATTGACAAAGTAAGAGTGTGACTAGTGAGAACACATGCATCTCAGCGATGGAACAACCAAGTATGAATCAAACTATCACCAAGTGCATGAAGTTGACAAATTACGAGTGTGACTACTGTGTACACATGCATATGAGTAATGAAACAGACAAGGATGAATCAAACTATTACTAAGTGCATGAAAATAACAAAATGAGAGTGTGACTAGTGTTATGCATATGACTAGTGGAACAACCAAAGATGAATTGGACTATTACCAAGTACATGAAATTCACAAAGTTAGAGTGCGACTGGTGAGAAAATATGCATGTGAGTGATGGAACAACGAAGTATGAATCGAACTATCACCAAGTGCATGAAATTGACAAAACGAGAGTGTGACTAAAGAAAACTCGAGCATATGACTAGTGAGAACTCATGGATATGACTAGTGAAACAGCCAAAGATGAATCAAACTATTACCAAGCGCATTAAATTGTCAAAGTAAGAGTGCGACTAGTGAAGTAAGAGTGTGACTAGTGAGTACACAAGCATATGAGTAGTGGGACAGACAAGGATGAATCAGACTATTACCAAGTGCATGAAATTGACAAAACAAGAGTGTGACTAGTAAGAACACCTGCATCACCAAGTGCATGAAATTGACAAAGTGAAAAATGTGACTAGTGAGTAAACATGCATATGAGTAATGGAACGGACAAGGATGAATCGCACTATTACCAAGTGCATGAAATGGACAAGGCAAGAGTAAAAAATCATCCAGACAATAGATGAAACACAAACCAAAGTTGCAATTTGCTACTAAGCGGAGAAATGGAGAGAAAGTGCGAGGAGAGTGAGTGAAACTCACTCTAATGCATGAAATCACAAGGTGGGAAATGACAATTCATATGGGAGTGAAGAAATGGACTCAAAAACAGGAAAACATTATCAAAACACTAGAACAAGCACAAACAAGAGTTGCGATTTGCCACTTAGTGAAGAAATTGAGAAAAAATGAGAGGAGAGTGAATGAAACTCACTCTCGTGCATGAAATCAGAACGTGGTAAGTGACGATTCACATGAGAGTGAAAAAATGGACTAAACAAAAGAAAAACATCATCAAAACACTAGAATAAGCACCAACAAGAGTTTTGATTTGCTACTAAGTAAAGAAATAGAGAGAAAGAGAAAGGAGAGAGTGAAACTCACTCTAGTGCATGAAATCACAAGGTGGGAAGTGACGATTCACATGGGAGTGAAGAAATGGACTAAACAAGAATGAAACATTATCAAAATACTAGAACAAGCACAAACAAGATTTGCGATTTGCTATAAAATAGAGAGAAAGTGAGAGGCATGAAATCACAAGGTGGGAAGTGACGATTCACATAAGAGTGAAGAAATGGACTAAACGAGACGAAAAATATCATCAAAACACTAGAAAAAATACAAACAAGAGTTGCGATTTGCTACTAAGTGAAGCAATGAAGAGAAAGTGAGAGAAGTTTGAGTGAAACTCACTCTCATGCATGAAATCACAAGATGGGAAGTGGTGGTTTACATGAAAGTGTAGGATGAGTCCATGGGGAGACCATTACTAGTGAAAAAACTTCCCACCATCTGCTCTAAACTTTGGAAAGTGTCTATGGAGAGAGAGAAGACAAGGGAGAGGAACAAGAGAGAGTGAAGGAACATGGAGGAGTAGGAGAAGAGGAAAGAGAGGAAAAAAAAAAAAAAAAAAAAAAAGGAAGAAGGGGAAGGAGAAGAAGAAGAAGAAGGGGAAAAAGAAGGGGAAGGAGAAGAAAAAGAAGCAGAAGAAGAAGGAGAAGAAGAAAAAGAAAAAGAAAAAGAAAAAGAAAAAGAAAAAGAGGAAGAATAAGAAGAATAAGACGAAGACGATGCTCCTTTCTTCCACTCACCTCCCTTAGTATCTTGGAGTTGAAGTCTCAATCTTGGTGATGTTTTCTCCTTCACTTGGTAATGACTCCCTTCTTCCTCAAGCCTTCACCACTCTTCCTCCTCAGCCCCTTCGTGATGATGGCAAACTCCTATCATTATGGCTATGGAGTCCTCCCCTCTAGGAGGGCTAATGAGACTCTCTCTAGTCTTTCCCACTTCCTCACAGCCCGAGGGCTATGGCGGATCACCTTCCAAGGCCAGCCTCACTACCACCAACCTCTAGAGCTCCTTACACTAATCCACAGCCTCCTCTAAGCTCTCAAACTGGCAGGGGTTCCCCTCTCCTCACTCTAAGTGAGAAAAGTGTTCGTATGAGCTCACTTGCGCAGCATGGGCACACCTCATGCAAATTTGAGTACGACGGACTGAAAGCTCAACTTATGTAGGCTGAAACCAACACTTCGGCCAGTCCATGGGCCTCCCCATATGACTTGAGGTGAACCGAAGTACCCCCAAGGCAAAAACTCACCACTAGGCCCCTCCAAGGATACCTGGGCCCGGTGTCGTACCCCCGTTCACCGTTTACGGGGGTTGTGAATGGGGACCGGTCACCGTTCATGGAAATCGTGAACGCCGGTAGTTCACGGAGTTCACAGTGAGCGGGAACTCCGTTTTTTTTTTTTTTTTTCTTGGTAGGGGTACTTTTTTTTTTATAGACGTGTAGGGACTGTCGAGGGGCACCTTCCCATTTTTTTWTTTAGTTTTTTTCGATCGGAATTTGCTTTTTTTTTTTATTAAAAAAAAAAAAAAAAAGGGGGGGCATTTTCACGAAGAGAGGGATGAGGCCCCCGAGCCCCGGTCGTTGTTTCGGTGGTGCAATAAAGCACCGACCAAGGCCGCCAGAGAGAGAGAGAGAGAGAGAGAGAGAGAGAGAGAGAGAGAGAGAGAGAGAGAGAGAGAGAGAGAGAGACTCTGAGCTGTTGCGCGCGCCAGAGAGAGAGAGAGAGAGAGAGAGAGAGAGAGAGAGAGGTGCGCGCGCACGCCGGGGAGTGGAGGGAGGACCCCTCCCCCACCAACCAATCAATCAATCAAGCAATCAAGCAATCAATCAACCCCCAAATATTTATTTATTTATTTATTTTTAAACACAAATATCCTTTTTTTTTTCTTTTTTTTTTTCTGATTTGAAGGTTCGGGGGTGTAGAAGGGCCCCGCACCACCCCCCTCCCGCCCTCATCCCGACCGCACTGCCACCCCTGCGGGCGTAAATCCCGTGAACGGCTCCCGTGAACGGCCGTTCACGGGATTTAGAACCGGTGACCGGCCGGTCAAGGGTTGTTGACCGGTGCCGGTCACGTTCACGGGGCAGACACTGCCTGTGTCTCATTTTGACCAAGTATATGCAGTTCGAGTAGTTGTTACCACTCGGATTGCCTCTTGGTCTTCTTCAGTCTCCTTTTCTTTTTCAAAATGTTGCCTCATTGGGTCCAAATACCCAAGGGGCAGCCTCACTTTAGAGAAAAATGCCTGGAGGACCTTTTTCTCGATTTTTTCAGTTTCTACCCCATTTTTGGTATGCCGAGGTATTTTTCCATGGCTCGGTGTTATTTCAACCTTTGATCTGGCTGAGATCCAAGGCCAGCAATATTTCGACCTACCCGTTGGTGGTCCTTACTTCAAATTTAAGCCTCTAGGCTCACTTTTTTAATTTTTGGTGCATCTGGCCCTCTGTTTGAGCCAAATGCACAGTTTTGTCTTTTTCTTTCTTTTGTTTCTTTCCATTTTGGGCTGCCAACTCATTCCGGAGTTGACCGTTTGGGTTGGCCTCATAAAAAACGGCCATATTTCCTCCTCCATGGATCTGAATCTCAGATCTACGGCCCAAAAGAAAACCGGTCATTTTCCCTTTGCATTTTCTTTCAATTTTATCTGTTTAATTCAGATTTTACAGAGATATTGTCCCAATGCCCCAAGGGTCATATCTCTGCAATCCGGATTGTCCTCCACCAAATGTGGAGGGATGAGGTCACAAAAGGGACCTGCCAGTCCCTACTGTGTCAGTCCTAATAGGCCAACACATTCTCCTCCACTCTTTTCTTTCCCTTTGTCTCATTTTTCTTTTCTTTTCTTTTCTTTTCTTTTCTTTTTAATGTGACACGTGTCAAATGGCTATTGAGTCTTTTTCAAGGTCATTGATCCTCATGTATGGTCAGATTCAGACTCAATAGTTTACCGTTATGTCTCGGTTTACAATAATGAACACCCCCATGCTCATGGGGGTTCCACATTGTCTCCGTTAGTCTCAATTCTGACCCCCCTTTGCTCCGATTTTCTTTTGACAACCTTTTTTCTGAGTAGAGCCTTTTGGGACCCTGTTTTCTCATGCCTAGCTAGTCAGAGATATCTCAGATTGCTGGGTAACCATTCCATCATCATTATTTTGTTTTTTTTTCTCGCATGACTCCCCTACTTGATCCCACGAGTGCTTGCACTAGTAGTGCTTATATTTTTCACCATCTAGATCTTGATCTCGATGATGCCGTTTCCTTTGCATGACCATACCTCATGTTGGTTTATGGTTCCCTTGGAGCATCTCAAGTCCCCGCCACTTTCCTCCGTGCTAGTTCCATTTGTTTTCCCGCCGGTAGTCCCGCCGGCGGATCTCTCATTTTTTGGTTATTTTTATTTTGGTTCATTTAGTCCCCGACATCGTCCCTGATGTCGTCCCATTTTTATTTTTGGGCCTCCTTGCCCTTGTAAGTTTCAATATTCCCTCTTCAAGTGCCCCATGTGTGGCGATTATTCTTGACTGCGAGATCTTATCTCACAATTGTCGTTTGCCGTCTCTATTTGTCTCATGCCGAAATCACTGTTTTCTAGCATTTTTGGCTTGTCATGGCTCATTTTTCCTTTGGCCTAGGCATCCTCATGCAGTCCGTCATTTCTCAGACAGCAACTGTGATCATTTTCCTAGTCCCACAACCCCACAACTTGCCCCTAGTTGAAAGAAAATGAAGTGTTTAATTTTCAAGTGCATCCGGGCTCAATACTGACTCCGAATGTACCTAAAACATGTGTTTTCTCTTCCCCATGCAGTCCGTTTAACGCAGACTGTAATAGGGTTCAATTTCCTAGCCCTATTGCCCCACAACTAGCCCAAAACTGAAGGAAAAATAAATGATTAACTTTCAAGTACATCCGAGCGCAATATTGGCTCCGGATGCATCTACAACACGTGTTTCTCTTTCCCCATTGAATCCGTTATATCTCGGTTGCATTGGGCTTTGATTTTTTTTTATTTTCTCTACAAAATCAAAAGAATATTAAGGTCCTTTGCAACCGCCATGATATTTCAAAACGTATCTGGTCACAGATGCATCTCCCTAAGGGACCGTTTTTAATCGTTGAGACATTTTTAATTTATTTTTTTTTTCCATTTTTTTTCCCTCCTTTTCTGGACAGTAGGGACATGTCAGTCGCTACTTGTGGCAGTCCCTACTGACGGCCAACTCACTCACTCCCTCTCACTCCTTTTGTCATATTCTTCCTCTCTTTTCTTTTCTTTTCTTTTTCTTTCTTTTTCTAGCATGTTAAGTGTCAAGTAGCCGATAAGGCATTTTCTAGGTGTTTCCTCTTAGTTTTGGCCCTCTCTACGCCCAAGGTGCAGTCCATTATATCTCGGACTGCAATAATGGCTTCCTCATGCCCATGTGAGCTTCCCTTTAACTTTATTTCTCTCACATAATGACCCCTCATACTCCGATTTTTTCCCCGATGTCTATTTTTCACATGGAGTCTCTTCTAACTAAATTTTCTTGAGGGGGGTCAATCCGAGACTTTTCGGATTGCTCCCATGCCTCCTTCTCCATGTTTCTTTATTTTTTCTTTTCCTTTTGGTCTTCCCGTTTGCTTCCACTAGTGCTTGCACAGTGGTGCTAATATTCTTGCTCATCAAGATCATGATCTTGATGATACACCTTATTTTAATTATTTTCCCTCATGTTGCCCCTCAATCCTTCTTGAGACCTTCTCATATCCCTGCCACTTGTCCCGTGGTGGTCCCCGACACTTTGTCCCGTCGGTGGTCCCCGACTCTTTGTCCCGTCGGTGGTCCCCGACACTTTGTCCCATCAGTGACCCCTGACACTTTGCCTCATTGGTGGCCCCCGACACTTTGTCCCGTCGGTGGCTCCGGACACTTCGTATCGTCTGTGGTCCCCGACATTTTATCCCGTCGGTAAACCCGGGTACTTTGTTCCATTGGTGGTTCCCTATAGTTTGTCACGTCCCACTACACCATGAAATATGAACTAAACCTTGCAAAACTGAGTCCCACGTTCTACACAACCAAACAGTTTGCAAGGCGAGGACGCAGGATGAATCAGAAACCCTCAGTACTTTACAGTGTGAAAATTTTAACTTATCGGACATTCGAATACAAAAATTTAAAAATGTCGAGATTTATCTCTGAAAAAGCCTACACTATGAAAACATTCACAAATCCGACATCCTCACGGAACTCTAAAAACGTAAGACTCGTTACCAAAGTGTCCCGAACTTGAAATTTTCAAAAGAAGCCTCTTCGCAAAGCATTCAGTAGCGTTTCCTATGTTGAACCGTCAACAATGCAAGCCGAGATAGGAGGTTGATGCAGACCTTCGAACCCCGTAATGGAAACCGAGAAACCTTGAACGTCTTCCCCGGCCATGACAACAACACGTCTCAAGGACACAATAACATCTGCAGCTCGCAGATAAGCTGCTGTAAAATCTCCCAGCATCCAGTTTCCCCCTTGACGCTCTTGTGTTTGCTTGTCGTAACAGTATCCTTATTCTCTGGGTCGGATGCATCCGAACCACAACGGACCATGAGCCAGGGTCGACACTCGTGACTTTCGTTAATACTTTACAGTGTGCAAATTTCAACTAATCTGACATTCGACCACAAAACTTGGGAAGTGTCGAGACTCGTCTCTCAAAATGGAGAAAAATAAAAATAATCAGAAAATGACTATACTACAGAAATGTTCACAAATCCGACATAATGACACAAAACTTTAGAAACGTATGACTGGTCACGAAAAATCTTAAAAAGTTGAAGTCTTCAAAAGAAGCCTCTTCGCAGAGCGTTCACTATCGGTTCCCATGTCGAACCGTCCACCATGCAAGCCGGGATTGGAGGTTGAGGCAGACCTTCAAACTCCGTAATGGCAAACGAGAAACCCTCAATGTCACCCCCTGCTCCGAGCACAGCACGTCTCAAGGCGAAAAAAACTTCTGAAGCTTTTACATAAGCTCTTGTAAAATCTCCTCGCATCCAATTTTCCCTCCGATGCTCATATATTCGCATGTCGAAAATGTTCAGATTAGTAAACCTCACCATGATGACAAACATTATCCGTCCTCCCGCTACGATCCTGAAGATTCTCTCATATTGAAAAGGAAACGCTCCTCCCTTTGTGATGATCGTCAGTCGTTCAGATACTTTTATTTCAATGAAGCCCAAAATCTCATCCATGTTTTCGAAGTACGTCAAAAGAGGAAAGTCTATACACTGCAAAAGATAAAAGTCACAATAAAAGCGTCACATCAAGGTCAGGATCGAAAGTCTGAGGTCATGCTACGACGACCAAAACGCCCCCACGCTCAATGTCGAAAATTGATGAAGAACTCTTGTTGATTTGAAGCGCGTAACCTAAAGAGCACAAATCATTAAGCGATGTATTCCATGGAGTCAAGCGTGGTGTGCACAGGTCAGCATGGCAATACGTTCTCCTCACGAAAAGATGACAACCATCACACTCTCGATGAGGTTGCCTCCTGCCCGCTCCCTTCTCCGGAAACGCTTTGTGTTTGAGCGCCAACGCCGTTTTCTAGGGCGGGAGTTGCATTTTTTCGTACTTTAAGAGGAATCACAAGACCGGTGGTAAACTTTTTGGAGGACTCGCAGACATTCGTCCTCGTTTGTCTCATCCAAAAAACGCAACGGTTGTGACCTGTTGATACTCTTCCTCGTGCCCTTGAGTTTTTTTCCATTTTTTTTCCCAGGCGTCGGCATACAATTCTCTTAGTGTGCTCGCTTTTCCGATTGGAACCCCGTACTTTATTTTAAATTAGTTGTAAGTTAGCGAATCTTCGTTCTTGTCGACTTCCCTGCGAACGTGGCCAACCCAAAAAGGCACTCCTTGATGCATGTCCTCGTCTGATGGTTGCATAATGACAAATCTGTCGACATGCACATCTTCGAAAGGATCAAAGTTGGCCTTAGGCTTGTCCCTCTGAAGACCCACGAACAGAGGTTCTCTCTGTAATTCGGATGCATCCGAATCAGAGCAAGAACTTCTGTCTTCAACGACATGGGTGACCTTTGGCCAGAAATCGGTGATGGGTGCCGAAAGCACCCCGTTGTCAATAATGTCCCCGACGTGTTTGACATGATCTTCCCAAAACCGAAAAATCCTATCTATTCTAGTCACCTCTTCGTCTCGGAAAGTCATCCAAGTTTCTCTTTTTTTTTCCATAGACTTTCAAAAACCTCTTCACACCCTCCAAACCGTTTTTGTAATCG
Organism: Chara braunii; assembly: GCA_003427395.1. Lineage (NCBI taxonomy): Eukaryota > Viridiplantae > Streptophyta > Charophyceae > Charales > Characeae > Chara > Chara braunii. Next base: position 15,282 of record BFEA01000463.1, on the reverse strand, counting down.
TCGAGGAACGCCGGTTGGACCGACAGACAATCGAAAGGTTGCTGCGGACCAGCGTAACCACCATTGTCTGTTAGTTTGAACCAGTAAAGAGGACCATCCTCGGGCAACCACTTAGCGTCTGTGCAGTACTCCTTATAGGACATGGCGAAATTATCACCTATCATGTAGAATTTTAGCAAATGAGGCTTCAAAATTCCTGTCATGCGCTTTGAAACATGCGGGTAAATAAGACCTCTCCAGTCTGCTATCCTATCAAGAAAAATACAGCGCGGAGGAGTCTTATAAGACCGCTCTAGCAAAATGAACAACTCATCCATTGTGTAGGCATCATTGTCCTTGAGTTTCTTGGAGAAAACACTAAACGTGGCATCGACGTCTGTGTACGTGTGTCCAACTATCATAAAACCAATTTCTATTTCCTTGAAAATCCCGAACTTCACAAAAAGTGCTACCAATGCGCAAATGAATCTATTCTTGTTTTCTTTGAAGCAGTTGTCAGCTTGAATACGAAGAAACGGCGGTAGAGGTTTCCCACTGGATTGGATCTCCGTAAGAGTCCGCATTAAACACGTCGCCGTACTGCTGGGGCCGTGTGTGTAGTAAGGAAAATATGTATAAACATATATAGACGGATCCCGACCATGGACTAGAATGGTCGTGAGACCAGTCTTCATCATCCTCTCATGGTGCAAGTCCTTCGAGTAGTTAGCCTGTCCTATATGCGGTATGGTAGTTTTCTTTTGATCCATGCCGTCGATAATGATGCACAGACACTCGGACTGCCACAAGATGAAATCCATTTTGCAGCGGCTATAGTCTAGCATGTGGTTGACTTGCAACTCTTGATGTTTGCCCATCCTATCTTTGGATTTCTTACGGTCCCTCTCGTACTTCGACTTAGCAATGCACTGCTTGTAGAATATACATTTTGCGCACTTCGTGAATGTGTTGGGCATAGCTAGACTCACGTGTCAGAAGTGCTTACTGCACATAGCGTAGAAAGTCGACTTCGACACAATTTCCGAGTCACACATAAAAAGATCAGAGCGCAATGATTCGTAAATTGTTCGTTTTGTGAATACCGCAGGAATCCGACGGCGAGGACGACAAACTTCATCTTTCCAGACCATGTCATTCGGCATACTATCGGCGTGGTCGTCGATGAATCGTTTCAACAGTGCAAGCATCATGACGACTTTTTCGGATGGTTTAGACAAGCCCGAGTGCCCATGCTCCCTTACGACAACACCGTTATCGTACATCCTTTTGTAGACATAGAATGTGTTACGAGAAATATCGAGAATGTTACAGTATGCCTGCACGCACATCTTCCATTTGCAAGCAACAGGATTGACCCGCTCGGCACCACCTTCCATAACCGTGAAGTCATGTATGGTTTGCAACCACCACTTCGTCCTTTCCGTGAAACTTTTCGAGTAGAATGCCTCCCGCACCGGCCTGACATCTTCGGCTGTCAGTTCAGCGCAACACATCCGCCTACAACAGAGCATCCCTCACACTGCCTGAAGTGACTGCATTCTGAGTTTGCCCATAGCTCGCCAATGTTGTGTCTTTTTGGCAGGTTCTCTGTTTTCCATAGAATAGGGTCTTCTTTTACCGGGCATAAGCGCCGGCAAAATGTATTCGGAGAGACAACGCGAGCTCTGACTATCTCGTGAATAGCAGTACTCAGTGATTTCATCCGTGGATGGTCCTTGACTCTCCTGGCACTGCGAAGGGGTAGACGAGGAAACCCTATCACCCCCATCGGCAACTCCCAAGGATGAACCAGCAGTAGTGCAGTTGTTCACACTATACACGTACTCCGTCCCACTATAACTACAGTCACCAAGATTCCCCTCGGGTATGAAGCTCGACATCCCAGCGCCAGTCATTTCAGAACATGCTGAAGAGACTCTGGATGCACAATCGACACTAAGAAACTGGCCCCCGCTTCCAGTGTTTATGTGGTCTTCGAGCACGTCACGACAGATGTACGAATGCGCGGTGGAGGTGGACAACTGTGTTCTCTTCTATCGATGCTGAGTGTTTGAGTCACGTGATCGTTTTCTAGAGGAAGCACATGGCTCGAGTCGAGAAGAAGTACCATCGGCACTGCTCGGAACTCCAACGCCCATAACCAATCCCTTCCCAGCCAATTCCTGCCGAGAACGTAACGGAAGGCAAGTTGGCATGGGAGGGAAGTCTTGATCGACCGTCGTCGTATCACACCAGTGAAGCATGTGTTGAGAAGCGTTTCACTTTTTCCTGCGAACAGAACAACAGACATTGACCCAAATCGTAGCCGAGACAGTTGTAGGACTCTGGCAACGAAAAAGCGACAGAAATGCGTCCGCTAGTTGGGGGGCACTATAGAGGGCAGCGCAACGAAACAAAAAGAAAGTGCATAGCCAGCCTTGAACCGGACGACACGCCTTGACCCGCACCAATTTTACATGTATGGTGTACAAATGGCGGGCCTGCAAGTATGTAACATATTTTAGAGTCGGATGAATCCGACGCAACGACGCAGGCAAATATTGGACTTGACATTAGACGTGCACAACCAGCCTTGAACCGGAGTACAAGCCTTGCCCGTCACCGATCAGACATGTTGTAGAAATGGCGGGTGCGCAAATATGTAACTGATTTTGGAGTCGGATGAATCCGGCACAATGATGCAGGTAAATATTGGCAAGTCCGCATCGTCGCAGATTCTTATGTCGGATGCATCCGAGACACTTAAATCCCGTGAGATTTAGACAATTGCAGCACACACCACCAGTGCATCAATTATGCAATGTCGAGCACCATCAACACACATACAGACGACGGAAGTGATCACGAGTCTTCTGCGTCGTAAGAAATTGACAACCTTCCCGAAGTGCCAAACAGTCGGCGGTCTGTGCTGTGGGGTGGCAAAAGCACTCTTAGGGAACCTCACGGTTGTGTTCGGAAATTGTTGGCGTAGCGCCAGATGCTCACCAAACAGTTTCGAGTGCCGATGTAATGGACAGATCATATGATGCCTTACGATCAAGCAGTGGTTGATAGCTGGCCCCCTTTCCCGGTCTGGATCTTTTAGAGCAGAGTTTCGCACTCCACCGTGAGATCCATATCGGAGAAGGGGATCTGCTACCCTGCCGCTGTTAACTGTAGTCATCATAAGGGAGTCTATGACGCGAGAATCCCAAAATGAGCAATCGCGGGGGAATATCGCGGCCGCATGACAAACTTTTTGGCGTAGCACCAGATGCTCACCGACCAGTTCTGAATGTCGGTTGTATCGACACATCATATGATGTTTTACAAGCAAGCAGTGGTCGATTGCTGACCCCCCTCTGCGGTGTGGATCTTTGAGAGGAGATTTGACGCAATCCACCGTTAGACCCACATCGGAGAGGTGGACCTGCCATCATGCCGCTGTTCATTGCAATCACCATGTGGGAGTCGACAGCCCAATGACCCAACGATGTTCCAATCGGGAAGTGTTTTTGTGTACTGTGCAGGTGGTGATCATCGGTGCGTATGAAACGTATTGAGGGAAAGAGGAGATTCTTCTAGCATGGGACGAGGGGAACAGACGACTTATTCGGTGACGAGAAGGAACAAGCTTGAGCGGCCTGCAACTTTGGATGCCAAGCACCATCAGCACGCATACAGACGACGGAAGCGATCATGAGTCTTCCGCGTCGTAAGAAATTGACAACCTTCCCGCAGTGCCAAACAGTCGGTGGTCTGTGCTTTCGAGTGGCAAAAGCACTCTTAGGGAACCTCGCGGTCGTGTTCGGAAATTGTTGGCGTAGCACCAGATGCTCACCAAACAGTTTTGAATGCCGATCTAATGGACAGATCATATGATGTCTTACGATCAGTGGTTGATAGCTGGCCCCCTTTCCCGGTCTGAACCTTTGAGAGCAGAGTTTCGCACTCCACCGTGAGATCCATATCGAGGAGGGGGACCTGCTACCCTGCCGCTGTTTACTGTAGTCATCATGAGGGAGTCCATGACGCGAGAACCCCAAAATGAGCAATCGCGGGGGAATATCGCGGCCGCATGACGAACTTGTTGGCGTAGCACCAGATGCTCACCGATCAGTTCTGAATGTCGGCTGTATCGACACATCATATGATGTTTTACAAGCAAGCAGTGGTCGATTGTTGGTCCCCCTCTGCGGTGTGGATCTTTGAGAGCAGATTTGATGCAATCCACCGTTAGACCCACATCGGAGAGGCGGACTTGCCATCATGTCGGTGTTCAATGTAATCATCATGTGGGAGTCGACAACGCAATGACCCCACGATGTTCCAATCGGGAAGTGTTTTTGTGTTCTGTGCAGGTGCTGATCATTCGGTGACAAGAAGGAACAAGTTCGAGCGGCCTGAAACTTCGGATGGATCCGAGACACAAGATGACATGCCGGACAAGGTAGACCGCAGCGTCGGCCAGCGTCGCTCATGTCACTTTCGGTCTGGCAGTGGCTGTTGCACAGAGGGCTACGGACATGACACCACATTTCATGGCATCCAATCCGAAAACCATCGTCGCCGTCACTGGGGGTGATCACGAGCCTTCGCCGTCGTGAGAAAATGACCCCACGATTTTGCAATCGGGACGTGCTATGTATTCTGCGCGGCTGCTGATCATCGACCCGTATGCAACGTATTGACGGGAAGAGGAGTTTATTTCAGCAGGTGTCTAGGGAAACAGACGACTTTTTCGGGAATGAGAATGAAAACGTTTGTGCAGCCGGTGACTTCGGATGAATCCGAGACACAAGATGTCATGCTGGAAAATATGGGGATGTAGAGTTTTTCCTGCTCCAAACTCCCATATTTAAATTAAAAAAAATTGGTCTTTTGTTATGTTAAAAAAAAATTGAAAATAATCATAACGGAAAAAAAAATATAAAAAAATAAAAATAAAAGGTGATTATATGAAACAGACTGTACGGCAATACAGCCACTGCATGAGGAAAAGCATAAAATCGATATACTGATAAAAACCCATACAATTCGCGCACACAAATTTAGAATAAAAACCAGATGCACCGAATATCATAACGACGAGCAAAATTAAATGGAAAAAATTACGTCCAGAGCTCCATAACCAAAGAGTGCCAAACGTGTACGTAAGAAAGAACGCCGGAAGCTATGGCACACCCCCGAAGGGAATAACCATCGTGTACACGAAAAGGCAACGCCACAAGTACTTCGTACTCCCTTCCTCATACCACAACCTGGCGGCCACTCCCCGACCGGTTTCGACTACCCCGCGAGTAGTCTCATCAGGAGGATTACACAGCATAGAGCATCAGTAATCAGCTCAATGAAGGAGGCCATTCCAATGCCTTGCCTCCTATATATACCCTATCCAACACCTACTCTGTGTACAACCGATCGCACTGTCGCCAGAACGCTCCGTGAAGACTCAGTGAAAAATCCAAAGAAATGGTGGTAGTACTCTGAGCACCCAAGATCTTGGATCGTGCCATTGAAAACTGACAATGCGCCGCTTACACAGATATTCCGGGTGACAAAACCTGCAAAGAGCACAACGACACACTAAAAAACAGCATACAAACAGGGAAAACAGCCACATACAAAACACTTCGATGATGATACGTTCATCTCCATCGGGAGAAATCCTCAGCGCTCGACAGCCTTCTCAAGGAAAGTTCCCAGCACGAGTAGAAGCAATCAAAGCGATGGCGCGCGACTTTGCCAGTACTCATAACTCCAGGAAAGCAGATGGCAGCCCATCTGCCTGCGTAGCGATAGAACCACTGGCTACTGTCGGGTCACAAACACCCGAAGGCGCATCACCATCCTCAGCGTAGCTCAGACGCAACGATCAGACGAAGTAAGAGGGTTTCCCTGCTGTGCACATGAATGAAATAGAAGTCCTACC
>BFEA01000462.1:1248070-1265543 GCA_003427395.1 Chara braunii | reverse complement strand
GAGAGAGAGAGAGAGAGAGAGAGAGAGAGAGAGAGAGAGAGAGAGAGAGAGAAGATGATGATGATGTGAGGGCTCATACCTGGTATTGGCGATGGTCTGCAGGTGGCTGCTGACGTCAACAGTTACATTGTCAATTCATAGGCAGATAGTAGCTGTGTGGGGGTAGTCTGGGCGCCGAGTGCCAAGTAGTGGGAAGGGCATGGACTCTTATGTTGGTGAGGATGAGAGTAAGCTCTCATTGACATTCGGTTTCAGTGTTTCGATTCTCCATTGGTGTAACATTGGTGCAATCCTGTTTTCTGGGCACTGTGAGACTTTCTGGCATTCGATGTGATCGTGTTATCTGGATTCTGTCATCTCGCTATTGCTCATTTTCCTTGCAATTTGGTATCAGAGCTGGTCCAAACTGCGCTTGCTGGTTCTTCGCAATAGCTGTTCGGTGCTTCGCATGTGGTGTGGGGCAGTGATAATGCTTGGGCATTGAATGTTAGGCGGCCCAGGGTCGTGTGGGGGTGCCAGGAAGGCTATGAGGTGTTATTGGGGTGTACGCTGGATGATGAGAACTCGCTGATGTGGCATTTAAGCCGAGGTGGAACTGCATTTTGTTGTTTGTTGTGCCGAGGCAATGCCCGATCATCATAAATGCACATCAGTTGCCAGTGAGAAATCTGTGGTTGGGGGCAGCATTTGAGGTACGTTGCTCTCTTCCTTATCTACCCTCTTCATTGCTTCTTATCGTGAGGAATAGAGTTTTGTCTTGAGAGTCCTCTCAATGTGAGGTGTCGCGAGCACTCAACCTTGAGAGTCGACATTCTTCCTGCACAGCAAGCTGGTGGGAGACAAGCGAAGCCTCTGAAGGGCCCTGGACGAAGCACTCGGGTCACGGTCACCATGCCAACCCGCTGGGACCAGTACACGCATGCTTTGCCGCACGTCCTTGGTTCTGCTTGCTGTGCAATAGATGTCATGCTGGGCATGCCAGCCCTATAAGAGACGCTCACCGGACCATCTATAAATATTTCTGGCGGGTTTCAGGTGAACTCTGGTTGTGATGGTCGTCCTGTCTAGGACGTTAAATAATTCCTTAGGACCTTGGGGGCTGTCCTTAAACTGCCTCTTGATCAGCCAGATCAACCGGAAGAAAGGTTCGTTGCATGCGAGGGTAAACAAGGTGCAGGGCTGGCAGGCTTAGTATGGATTTGGGGCACAGGGGTGGGCTGGATTGCTCACCTTTAGACACGCTGCTCAACCAGATGCTCAGGACGTCGACACAAGTGACTACTCAAGAGGGATTCTGGCAACTGCTCGTTGTGGAACTAATTAGATAAACTGCCATCCAACATGCATCTCCGTAGGTAATTTATTTTTATTTTTGATTATTTAGTTGTACGAACTTGGTGACAACTGACAAACAGCTGCAAATGGGACGCTGGGCCCGGTTCCCAGCACGTGCAGCTCCCCACGAATAGATTGGAGCATTGTTCCCAAAAAAAAAATCAAAAAAAAAAAGAAAAAAAAAAAGGATAGACCATTCCTTGCTGCATTGCATTCTGTTTTAGAATAATCTAAAAATAGAAATAGAGTTACCTTTAGGACCTGACATTGGTTGCTGATGACCACTTGACTACTTTTCTCCAGGTTGGCCGAATTAGTTGACTATTATTACTCGGTTGGGTGTCATGCTGAGGTAGGATTCAATGTGGATTCTACACACCACTGTACCTGATGAGTGAAACAATTAGTAGTGAGGAGGAGGAACGATTAGTGGAAGATCTCAGAGTTACCCGCAAAACTGCTCTCAGTCGACCGATCACTTTTCAGGAGTTAGGCCCAGGAGAGGAAAGGAGGCTGGGGGGGGAAGCCAAGGAGAGGGTGGCATTACGGGGGTCGAGGGCAGCAGCAGCCAGCGTTGAGGCCGCAATGGCTACCGCCTGTACCATGTCACATGCCTTGTCTCGGTCCTCTTCGTCAGGAGATAGTCAGAGTGTCTCTCAAGGTCCCGTTAGTCAGTCTGTTGGTTCGCAAGTCAGCCAACAGTCTCCTCTCACGCCAGAGGATTATGAGATCCTCCAAGCAGAAGCCCTTCATGATGAGTTGCAGCAGCAGTTGAGGGAAGCAGCAGCGAGAAGAGAAAAAGCAATACTGAGAAAAGTTACCCTAGGAACTAGGAGGTAGGAGTTAGGAAGACTAGAAGCACTGGACGAGTCAACACTGGATCATGCGATTCAGTCGTTGCGTTGCTCGCTTCTTTGCGTGGCAGAAACGCATGTTGTTCAGCAGGAAGTGCTGGCTGAACTAGTGGCCGGCCCGAACCGAATTTTGGCTGCACTGCAGGCAGCCTCAATATTCTATAGCTCCCCCTTCGGTTGTGGGTCCCTCAGTGACTCCGTCGCTGGTAGGGCCCTCCTTTTCCCCTATGTTTGACATGCCTCCTTCAAGTGGTTTAGCAGCAGTTAGTGGTCCGGTTCTTAGCACTTATCCCGTACCATCGATGACGGTGGCAGCTACACTCCCATCGTCAAGGCAGGCTCAGGTTTTCATGCAGCAACCTGTCTCAGTGGCTATGCAGCCATTGCAGCAATCATCGGGGTCAATCCAACCCATGCAGTGGATGCCCAAGATCCCCTGGCTGAGTCCTAAACCCTTCTCTGGCGACAAAAAGAAGGAAGAGGACATGGACACCTGGGTGATGACTGTGCCTACCTATGTGAGGCACAAGCTCACAAGGCTAGAGCAGGAAGTTATAGTCGCTGCTTCCTTTCTAGAGGGCTCTGCAGCGCGATGGTTGAATGGTCTAGTTCAGCAACAGGGTTATGGTCAAAACTTCGATGCCTGGGCCCGCGCCCAGGCCTAGACATTGGAGGATTTTATACGGACTATGTACAATAGGTGGCATGACCCCCAAGGGGCTCAAAAGGCCACTGACACATTGAATAGTCTCGGTTCGAAACGGTACCGGTCAGTGAGGGAAGTCACAGACGCCGGAGAACGTCTGATCGTAGTGCCTGGTGTGGGCTATGACCCTCAGGTACTCCTCACAACTTATTTGTGATGTTTGCCCACAAATTTCAAGAACAAGCCGGTGGATGAGGCCAACATTGATGTACATAATTTCGCTACATTCAACAAGAAAGCCTTAGATATAAAGGCTAAGCTTGGGACCGCCCATCAGGGAGTAGGAGATGGTAGGAAAAAGAAACTTCCCCAGGATTGGAGGAAGAAATGCAATCTCATGTTTGTCGACCACGATGGTTAGGCGACTGAGATTGACGACTTCCCTGACTATGGGGAAGATGCAGAGCAAGATGCCGCTAGTGAGACTTCGGATGGGGGAGTCGTAGCGCCCATCAAAGAAAAGGCTAGGGGGACCGGGAAGCAGAAGGTAGGCCGATCCAAGGGTCAAGGCGACCAAGGAACACCTGCATGGGTAAAAATTGGTTTAGATTATGAGGTGTGGAGGGACCGAGTGGTCACAGCGAAGGGATGGATTCAGCCTAGTACCTCCCCTTATGGCGCACCAGTCCTATTCGTTCCTAAGAAGGGGGTACCTTAAGGATGTGCATTGACTATAGGGGTCTCAATGCCATCACCGTTAAGAACGCGGAGCCCCTACCCCGCATCGACGACCTCTTGGATAAAGTGTAGGGATGTCGGTACTTCACAAAGATAGATTTGAAGTTCGGATACCATCAAATTCCCATTAGACTTGAGGACCAACACAAAACCGCATTCTAGACCAAGTACGGTTTGTACGAGTTTGTGGTGATGCCCTTTGTCTACGCAATGTTGTTGGGACATTCTGACACGCAATGAATCGGATCTTTCATGAGTACTTAGACAAGTTTATCGCCGTGTACCTCGACGATATTCTTATCTTTAGTAAGAATGCAGAGGAGCACGTGAAAACAGTGCTAGGTCTCCTAAGACAGCACCAGTACAGGGTTAACTTGGAGAAATGCGAATTTGGTCGCACCAAGATCTTGTATCTGGGTCATGAAATTTCGGCGGACGGTTTGAGGCCGAATGATGCCAAGGTGGCCAACATACGTGACTCGCCCAGACCTCAGTCTGTGACTGAGGTGAGGTCATTCTTGGGGATGACAGGCTACTATAGACCGTTTGTAAAGAATTACAGCACAATAGCCTCCCTATGGACTGATCTCACACGCCTTGACACGCCTTGGGAGTGGACCGAAGAGTATGAAGCAGCCTTTAAGAAATTGGAGTATGTTCTGACACACTATGAAGTCCTCAAACTTCCGGATCCTAAGCAACCTTTTATTGTGACCACTGACACCAGCCAATACGGCATAGGCGCGGTCCTTGCGCAAAAGGAGGGGGAAAAGTTGAGGCCCATCGAGTACATGAGCAAAAATTAGTCATCTCAAAAATTAGCGAAGTCCACGAATGAGCGGGAGCTCTATGCCCTCTATAGAGCGCTAGTCCATTGGAGACACTACCTCCTAGGCAGATTCTTCTATGTAAGATCTGACCATGAGACCTTGCGTTGGATCAAGACACAACTGGTACTCCCTGATGCACTCAAGAGATGGATTCAGGTGATAGATATGTACAATTTCCAACTTGATCCTCTCAAAGGAGAGCACAATAAAGTGGTTGATGCACTATCGAGTAGGGCAGACTATCTAGTGACTGAATTTGGGATATCTGAAGATGTAACTCGATCCTTGGTGGAAGCCTATCGCGAAGACGCAATTATGTCAAAAATCATTTGTATGTTAGAAGCTAAAGACAAAGTAACTTCTGACGAATTTACGATGGTTAATGGTTTGTTGTTCCTTGAAAAGGTTGGGAATAAAAGACTGTGTGTTCCAGATAAGGAATCTTTGCGTAGTTTGTTTTTAGGAGAGTGTCATGATGCGACTGGGCATTTTGGTTTTAAGAAAATATCAGCTAACCTAGTGCAGACATTATGGTGGCCTTCTATGATGCAAGATGCAAAAAAGTACGTTGAAACTTGTCAGGTTTGCCAACGGGACAAACCTAGGACTCAGGCTCATCAAGCCCTTACCGATCCCTGAAGGTCCCAACCAAAGTGTGTCCATGGACTCCATGGATACCCACGTGACCAGTAGGAGTGGAAAGAGACACATATTCGTTATAGTGGACCGATTTTCCAAGTATGTTAGACTAATCGCTATGCCAGAAACAACGAAAACTAAATATGTTATCAAGCTGTTTATGGATAACTGGGCACAAGACTTTGGTTTGCCCAAGTCTATTGTTAGTGATAGGGATGTTCACTTCACTTGCGAACTGTGGCAAAGTACTGCCCAACAGATGGGTACCCGACTGCAGATGACATCAGGAAATCACCCTGAGTCCAATGGCCAGGCGGAACAGATGAACCGGGTAGTGCAGCACCTGCTACGACATTACATCAAGCCAAGTCAGGATGAATGGGATGAGAAATTACCTCTCGTCGCCAGCCTGTACAATAACGCTGTGCATAGCACTACTGGTATGACTCCCAACCAACTGCATCTTGGTCGGAAGCCCAGGTCCGCCTTAGATTTTCTACTAACTGAAACTCAGCCATCTGCAACGCCTGGCAGCATAGAGTTTGCTGTCAAGTATGAACAGATGCTGCAACAGGCTGTAGAACACATTAAGAAAGCTCAAGATGCTATGGTGGCATCTGAGAACAAACACAGACGGCCATCTTAGTTTCAGGTAGGAGAGCGAGTATGGGTCAAGTCATCTGAACTGGGCCAAGAATTGGGAATCTCACGAAAACTAATGCCGCAGTATTTTGGTCCCTGGGAGGTCCTAGACATAGTGGGGGATCAGATAGATGGACCTTCCTATGTCATTCGTGCAATCAGACTCGCTTTCTTTTCCACTTCGTATACATGCAAACAGATGGTGATTCACACTGGCGCAGCGCGCCCACTCAAAGCTCAGAGATATGGAAAAGGAGAACACAGTTCAGATGCAAAATCGCTTCAACAAGCTATGGCACTTCAGCGCCTGCACACCCAACTCTCGTCACTGTGTCCAACACCACGTTCGCACATACTCAACTCTGGATCACCCTGAATACCCCACACACTTCCACGGACACACACTCTTACACACGCACTAACTACTAACACTCACTCTGGCGACTATGGCCGCCGGCTACTTCTGCCTATGCACACTCTACCTCCTTCGGCCCACTTCGACTTCGGGCAACCTGCAGACCACCTCGCACAAGACACTGTAGCAGCGCTTCCGCATGGCTTACGCAGCGAATGAATGAATTGCTGGGCGCTGCCTCTTGATTTATGCTTCTGTTTGCCGCTGGTCTGCCCCTTTCCACCAGGCCCTTGGTGCGCACAGTCCCACACGATGCTTGACCAGACTGAGTGTGACTGGCACTGGTACCACTGACTGCATGAGGTTGCACTGCTGACTCAACGCAGTTGGACTTGCGACTCACCTACAGACCTCTAGCATAGCAGTTTCGACCTCTACACAGCTAGGACCCCTACTCGTCAGACCTACAAAACGAACCCCTATAACTACACAGACCTACGACAGACAACAACCAACTACCGAAACACAGGTCACAGGTTCAAACACTCAGGGGTCAACTCGATACTGTACATGGGTAAGGTAAGGTCTGGGGATCGAACTCTAAGGCCCTCATCTGTGACTGCAAAAGGTGAAAACCGTTTCATTTGCATCCCTGCTCACCTACGTACACACCCAGTATTTCACGCCTCAAAGCTGGCACCTTTTGCAGAGACTGCACAGTTTCCCTCCTCTCTGATCAACGCTGCCCCCAACCATGGATGGCCAAGTCGACATTGACGAAATCGTGGAACATCGGGTGATGCCAGTGCTCAAACCTCACGGCAGAGGCCGACCTCCAAAGCCAAGGATGCAGTATTGTGTCAGATTCAGACACCATACTGATCCCAGTGAAGATCGGTGGTTTACCAGAGAAGAACTCCAGCAAAGAGCTTCCCAAGTGATTGCAGGCTATGAAAGAGGACTCAAGGGAAAGATGCCTGCAGATTAAGGGACTTCTCAGGGGACTATCGAAGTAAAGGAGGAGGGAATGCGAGGATGTGGCTCCTCGGCAGGCCTAAGGGAGGGGCGGGGGCCTTCGGGTGCATAGAGGGAAGACAAGGGAGAAAGACGAGGGAGAGGGAGAGAGATAGAGATGAGGATGATGAGGTGAGGGCACATACCTGGTATTGGCGATGGTCTGCATTGGGCGACATCCTCATGTACTCCGGTGGCTGCTGACATCAACAGTTGCATTGTCAATTCATAGGCAGATAGTAACTGTGTGGGGAGTAGTCTGGGCGCCGAGCGCCAAGTAGGGGGAAGGCCCAGGACTCTTATGTTTGTGATGACGAGAGTAAGCTCTCATTGACATTCGGTTTCAGTGTTTCTATTCTCCATTGGTGTAACATTGGTGCAATGCTACTTTCTGGGCACTGTGAGACTTTCTGGCATTCGATGCGATCGTGTTATCTGGATTCTGTCATCTCGCTATTGCTCATTTTCCTTGCATCTCCACGTACTGTGAAAAAAAAAAAAAAACATACCATGTTCAATACCATGATGACAGCCCTTTCTTACTCATGCTGGTCAGACTGTGAGCTCTACCAAGTTTCTAACATGCGTATATCCGTCTGTGGGTCTCACTCAACTCCTCCTCGACAGAACACTTGATGCTGTGCAAGCTACCTCCCTGTTGCCCTTGCATTGCCATGCAGGGGCAGTAACTCCCACTAAGCCCAAGTCCAATTCCTTCTTTTTTTTTTTAATTCCTTATTAGAATGACTTTATTCTGTCCATCTGACAGCATCGAGATTCGAATGTGAGTCTGTATTTCAACAGTTCAGATGTACCCAGTCCAATTCCTTCTGCCAAAACACTTTTAAAACTTCGCATTGTTCGCAAGCAAATACGCTTGCATGATTGAATAAAAAATCCATGATCCATCTAGTTTTTTTCTTTTTTTTTTCAGCCAAGATTTTCCAACCTGGCTGGAGTAAGATAGTATAGGATGATTGACAGCGGAAAGTACAAAGTTACAAACATAGCAGTGTGGTTCCTGGTCTCGGCCACCACGATGATGTTGCGGTATTCCCTACCAAGCACAATACATCAAGAGCACTTACAATATCTTTTTGCTGGGAGCGGACCTCTAAGCACTGCAGATTGAAATCAGGGCAAACATACAGAAATCGGAGTGTCATTCAGTGCTGATAGCAACTCAGTGGGAGGAGGCATGGGCCCTTGGGGTATGTGATTGGTAGTCTTTTTACTGAGATCGGACTTCAGCAGTGCAGATTGGAATCAAGGAAACGTACAGAAACTGAAGTGCCATTCAGTGGTGATCCCAACCAAGGGCGAGAGATGTAAGATACTAAGATCACTATTGAAAAAGGGGTTTGCCAGCAAAGGGAGCGAAACCGTTTAAGTCCAATTTTTCATTTTGGTTTCTGTTGAAGACCAAGACTAATCCAAAAAGAAGAAGAAGAAAAGAAGAAGAAGAAAAGAAGAAGAAGAAGAAGAAGAGAAGAAGAAGAAGAAGAAGAAGAAGAAGAAGAAGAAGAAGAAGACAAAGACTGACCCAAGCAATGGATAAGAGTTTCCGGAACGCCTCCCATACACATAACACAATCTTGATCTGCCTCATTCCTATTGAGCCCGCTTCGCTTATTGAACAGCCAGACATTGACTGGGAGTGCTACATGAAAGATGAGCCACTGCATGCTCCTGACCTTGGCCAATCTGAGAGCCCACTCTGCTGGATCGATTTCCAGGTCCCGAATGGATGTAAGTGGCTCAAATATCGTAAAATCTTCATTCTCAACCACTCTGACCTTTCTTAAGATGCTTTTCTTAATGGCGAGCGGAACCCTCGAATCCTTATCCAGCATAGTGACCGTGACTCCTGGAGATAGTATTGTGTACATATCTGCTTCCAACCACTGGTTAGAAGGTCCGACCTCCTGTCCTATGCGAAAGGCTGCCTCTGGTTCATTAGTAGAGGTTATTGTTGCCCAATCCCCCCATCCCCATTTGTCTGGTTCCTTCAATATCCTTGTCCACTCATCCAGGATCGAGACGAGAATGTCATTCAAGTTTTCAATTAGTTTGTGACAGCCCTTCATTTCCTCCCTCAGCTCCCTACCTGTTTTCCATCTCCCCTTGCTGCCTGACCAGAGATGTTTTACCTGCCATACCCCATGCTGTAACCACTTCCCCCACTTGACGTCCTTTGTTGTTAGTGTTCTAGGTCTTCCTTGAGAGTCTTTTAACCATGGATTACAAAATAACGGTTGTCTAAGCACTTCATCCTTCGTCTTCGATTGTCTTACTCTTGCCGGGAAGACCTCCGCCCAGATTTTGAGCAATTGAGCCCAATATGTACCCCTAGTTGCTTCTTCCTCTGCTACTTGTTCCCCCATTCTACCCTTCTTAGTCCAACCCTTGCAGAATAGCCAAAATGTACCCTTCATATTGGAAGGCGTTTTATATCTGGCCATCTGTCATATGTGGTCGATTACCAATGGGACCCACCGAAGGTGAGGCTGTGTTAACAACTTAATGATCCACTTAGCTTGGAGTGACCTTATCTGATGCCCCGGATCCAAGAGTAGCCCTCCCTTGTCCTTTGGTTGAATAACTTGGTTCCATGCTACCTTTGATATAAAGTTGGATCTCGTTGGATTTGCTGTCCACAAATATGTTGCCGCCACCTTCCTCAGTTTTTGTAGTGTATATGCAGGTGGTGACCATATTGTTCCCACATACCATAACATAGAGAAGATTGAAGCATTTATGACTAGTGCCTTCCCGAACAGTGAGGTATGTATTTCCAACCACGCCGCCAACGTTAATAACATTTTTGTCATCTGTTCTAGCACCATGGAGTGGTGGGGACTCGTGTCCACCATTCTAATCCCCAAGTATCTCATTGTCTGATCCGGCGGTAACCAAGTCATCCCCCCGTAATTTTGTGGTTGATACTGTGGCTTTTGGTCGTCATGTGATAGCCACCACCCCAGCGTTTTCGGCCAGCTGATTCTCATCTCCGATGCCAGTTGGAATGCCGCCATTGCTCTTGTAAGGGCTTGAAATGAAGAGTCCGTTGCTCTGACTAGTACCGTCATATCGTCTACAAATAATATCGTTGTCGGTAAATGTGTGACACCTCCCTGCTGATCCGGTTCAGCAATCAGACGGTCTATCGAAGGGTCTTTCCCGAGGAACGAGGCAATAGCTTACATTATAAACAAGAAAATAGGAGCCGCTAAAGGGTCCCCTTGCCTCACCGACCTCATCATTTTGTATCGATTTGACAGGTGACCATTAACTTGGACCTGCCCGTATGCATCATTATACAGTACACGAACCCATTTACAAAAGTTAGGACTCACTCCCATCTTCTCCATACATTGCTGTAGAAAGTTCCAGTTGACTTGCTCATATACTTTTTCGAAGTCGAAGAAGAGGATCGCTGCGTTTATCCTCTTATTCGTAATGTACCTTACCGATTCTGATAAAGTCATGACATTATCCAATATAAATCTTCTCGGAATGAAACCTGTTTGATCTAGGTGGAAACAACCTTCTGTAACTTTCCTGAGGCGGTTAGCTAGTGCTCTAGCCACAATCTTGTGAGTAAGGTTCAACAGTGTAATTGGTCTGTAATTTTTGATATCCCTAGGGTCTCCCTTCTTATATTGCAGAGTAACAATGCCTGTCGTCGACTCTAACCCCAAGCCCTCTTTCTTCCAGGCTTGATTGAGAAAGGATTCGTACTCTCCTCCTAAGATAGGCCAATACTCCACCCAAAATTCCTTAGTTGATCCATCCCTACCCGGCATCTTGTTAGAAGGCATAGACTGTAGGGCTTTCCTCAATTCCTCCTGGGACAGAGGAGCGTCCAATTTTTCCGCATGCTCCCTCTTCACCGGACAATCGAAGTATGATAGAAACTTATTTCTGACTTCCTTCAACTGATGAGAAGTATGGTCACCTTCCCTTGAAGTGTATAATGCACTATAGAAATCGTACGCCACCGAAAGCATCCCTTCCGGATCCAAAACCACTCCTTGCGGACCTTCCAACTGCTCTACTAGCTTGTTTCTTCCTCTTGCTTTAATCTTTTGAAAGAAGTACTTTGTCATTATTTCCCCCTCCTCCCATTCTTTCACTCTGGCTCTCATTTGCAGACCCCTAGCCCTCCATCTCTCCTAGTCACCCAATTCGTTTCTTGCTGCTTCTATTATTCTCTCATACATCTTCAATCCTGGGTTATTAATTAGATTCCTTTCTGCTATACGCAATGCCCTTTGCAGCTCGATTTCCCTTGCCGCGTATCTTGCTGCCAGCTGTCTCGCTACTGCTGTCGTTGCTGCTGAAAGGGCTTCTATAAGGTCAGTGAATGATTGTGTGTCCGGATTGTGTGTTAGGCACACTTGCAGAATAGCTTCCCTCAACTCTGTGGTTCTTAATAATGAATTATTAACCTTATAGAAACTCCTTCCTCTGTGAACATGTTTGTCCATAATGAAGTTAAGAAATATGGGTTTATGATCTAGGCACGAACAGTATGGTAAGTCCCCTACTCCCACCGAGTGTAATGTTCCCACGGTGGCTTGCGATATGAGAAACTAATCTATCCTTGATGCTGAAATATGTTGACTACGATTCCTTTTGTAATACGTGAACTATTTCCCTTCTGGTTGTTGAAGTCTAAATAGGTCTATCAGATCTCTAGTTGCCATAAGGTTATGAATAGGTAGGGCTTCGTCCCACATCCCCTAACCCTGACCTTCCGCCTAGTAGTCTGTCCCTTCTAGGATCCAAAGTAGCATTCCAATCCCCAACCAATATGAGATGTCTTGACTAGTCTATGTGTTTTTGTAGCGTACCTATCATCTCTGACCGCTGATGCCCTCCGTTAGGACAACAAACTGTAATGAGCGTGAACTGCTCATTCTGATAGGTAAAATTGAGCTTTATCCACCGACCTTCGTCTTCATCTAGAATGGCATCTTGTAATATTATTATATCTGCAACCATCGATCTTTTATTCAGTAAAATTACTACGCCTGTTGAATGTGACCTGCCAGCTACCGCCCAAAAACTTGACTTAACCCACCTTAGTTGTCTTACTATATGCTGTTGAATGTTTTGATGCTCTGATGAATCCATAAGGTGAGTTTCCTGCAAGCATAAGAATTTTGGAGGTGTCTTCCCAAACCAGTTTGAGTACCTCATTACGTTGTCGCACTTGTCTTTGTTTTCCAAGATTTGTACCATCCCATTGATGTTCCAAGACATGACCCTAAGGTCCGGCTCCCTACGTTTTGAAATATCTGTTGTCCTTCTACGTTTGTATACTCCCTCTCTCAATCCCGCCTCCATGAGCTATGATATCTTTGTTGACCCTATTCGAACTTCCTACTCAGGATCCTACCCGGGTCCACTCTACTGTTGTAGCTAGGATCTCGATCTTTCCGTCGATGTAGTCCGACTGCCATGCAAACGCGTCACTTTTGGTCACTATGGTTGTTCCCCTTGCCACCCATTCTGCCGCCTCCGACCCCCCCAACCGTCCATACGGGATCGTCTCCACCACTTGCCATGGCATCCAGATCAATCCCGTAGCCAGCACTGCCTTTTCCTGCACCTTGATCATGACTGGCCTGTAGTCCACCATGTGCGTTGTACCTGCCATGTCTTCCCATTCTTCCTTATCATGCTTGAGGTCCCTAAAGACGTGTGCCTGCGGGGGCAGATCTTTTGTGATACGTTCCTTCAATATATCATGCTCACAGTGACTGTCCTTCACTGTAATTAGTGCCAAAGACCTTTGGATGGCCACCTCCCAATCAACGTTGCCATTGTTCCATCTATAGGGCAGAATGATTCTCTTACCTGGGTCTTGTCTTGCGTACAATTTGGCCGCTGCATTGATGTCTGCATGTGGAGTGCAGGCTATTTTCTGCAGATTTATAGTGTTTTCCTCCATTTTCCTGTTCTGATCCCTGAGAACCTCAACTTGTGCTTCCAAGATCGCTGCCTGCCTCTTTTCCTCGTCCATCTGTTCATCCACACCTAACCCCTGAGCGAAATCTGACAAATCCTGGTCACTGCTTCCCAAATGCGCTGCTTCTTGCTGTTGGGCCCTTCGTTTCTGTTCAGATTTCTTCAGACCTTGTGGCTGGTAGGACTTCGGCCAAATGAACTGCTTGGCGTAACCCACATTGTGCACCGTGATGTCATTCTTGTCCAGCCTAGCCTTCCATCCATGTTGCGTACCGTAGAACTCATTAACCTCCTGCTCATTCTTCAGTCTTTCAAATTTGTTTGCTGTTGTGATGTCATCCCCCACTGTTGTGGCTTGTTTCAAATTGTGCAAATGTTTGTGGTGTGCTAGACGAATCTCACATTCAATGTGTCTCTCCCACTTCAGCTTGTGAACGTGCTTAATCCACTGTGCTAGTGTCTCCGGTTCCTCCTCCCCTTCTTCCTCCTCCCATTCCTCATCCCCCTTGTCGCTGTCCCCATCCAAATCTGTATCTGAATCCTGTGGCATTTTCCCTGCTCCTTCCTCCTCCTCTCCCCCCGAATCCTCTGCTGTGTTTTCTGTATCACCGGAAGGTGATCTGTTTGTAGAGCTAGTTCGACCTGCTGAAGGCCCATGTTCTGTTTGCTGGTCCGTTGAGGTTGAGGCTGACGTGTCGTCTGAAGAGGCTGTAATTTCCATTTCTTCCCCTTGAGATCCTTGTTCCCCTTGGCATTCTTCTTCCATATCAGCCGTGTGCTCCTGTTCCCCCTGTGTGGAAGCTTCATTTGTTCCCTTCCCTGAATGTGCCCGCTTAGGCCCTTGGTATGAGCTATCCCCTTTCACCGATTCCCTGTAACTGATTTTCCTCTTAAGAAAGGCTGATGATTCTCCCCCCTTCCCCTCCCCTTCAGTGACCCTGTCTCCCTCATCCTCTTCCGTCTCTTCCTCCCCCGTTCCCTTACTCCTTGAGCCGGTCTTACTTCCCTGCACACCATCGTCCCCCTTTTCCTTTGAACCTCCCTCCGCTTCTGACTTATGTGCCTCCTCTCTTTCTCTTCTGTTTTCCAAGAAGGCCAGCTCCGCTGCTTGGCCCACCTTGTGTAGCTCTGCCATGGTCTGTAGTCTCTGCCTGTCGTCCAGCAATGAGGCATCATCTATCATGGGCTTATTGATAAAGCCCACGTCTCTGTCCACCATCCGCTTTGCACCCATTTGCCGCCATCTACTGTCATATGGAGGGTAGATGTCCGGTTTCACCGTTGGTGCGCTGCGAAGAACCCACACCCATCGTGGAATGTCCAGGTTGTCATCGAAGATCCAGCCCCTGTATTGTGCTGAATTGCTGAACCATACCCCTGGTTTGTTGTCTGATTCAACAAGCATTGATTGTTTTAATTGTGGCTGACTACCTCCTAACCGCGACCCAGACCCTGCCCCTGCACTTAAACAGTTATTCTTTCTGTCCGCCTGAGAAAAATCCAGACCTCTGGGAACTTTGGTGGGGCTCCCGACTTAACCTCCAAACATACCACCCTTGAATCATGATTCGGAGCAAGAAAGTCCGGATTAGCAGGGAGCCACTCTATGATTGGGTTATTTGGGAATCCTCCGTCAGACGTTGTTGTACAAAGCTATGCATACCCTCCGACAGGTTATCAAATTGTACCCAAAAATGATCTCTAAGCATAGACTGCCTATGTCTCGATGATCCGCCGATGGTGGCTGAGGAGGCTTCCATGCTTGAATGGTAACCACAGACCCATGACATTTGAGAGAACCCAGGGATAGTAAAAATTGTGCGTACGCTGGATCCACATAAACTATCATTACCGTAAATCTTCCCCTTTTGTGATATGACACCTCTGGTTCCATGCCTGGGATGTGCTCCAGTCCCCTGAGCCTCTCCATCACCCACTTTCTTTTTTCATTGAGAGAGAGTTCCCTGTTTTTGCCTGAAAATTTAAATAACATAGCATGACGTGCATAGATATCGTGAAGTGACTGCAGGTCCTATTCCGGGTACTCCCATATGTCCACTTCCTCCTCCTTTCCATCTTGTCCCTTGACCACCTCTTTTGTGACTTTGACCGGCGCCGTGATTTTTGTTTTTTCCATCAGGAAATCGAGAGCTTTTTGTCCCAACGCTCTAGATTGGCTGACCCTGATGCCTGAGCTTGACGTGCTTTGTGATGCTGATTGTAGCTCTACTCGACTTCCCCCTCCCCTTGTACCTTCAACTGTTCGCTCTCCCTCCTGTCCTTTTCAGTCATAGCCCTTTGGGCCGCCATTACGTATGTGAACGACATTTTTGAAATCCCTGTATTAACCCCTGAACCGGAGTCTAGCCAACCACCCTCTACTACGGTCAGCCCCTTACTCTCTGAGTCTTACCTTTTTTTTTTTCAGCCCCTCTTCCCTCCTAAGCCGCGTCCACCCCTTGTCTTGCTGCTTTCGTCCCTTTTTTTTTTTTTTTTTTTTCAAAGCGATTACTCCTGGTTGATTCGAGTTCTAGTCTATACTGCTTGCTCCCTTCCCCTTCCCCCTCTCTTCTTATGCCCTGTCACCTTCCCTTCTTTTCTACTCCTCTCATCCTTCCGCTTCCCCTTCCTCCTTATGGCTCGTGACTTCCTCTTCCTATGCCCCGTCCCCTCTTCGTCCCTCTCCCTTTCACTTCCCTTTCCTTCTTATGGCCCGTTACTTCTCGTTCCTGTGCCACGTCACCCCCTCGTCACACTCCCTCCCACTTTTCTTTCCCTATGGCCCATCACTTCCCTTTCCTTTGCCACGTCATCCCCTCCCTTTGTGACACGTCACCCTCTCTTCCCGCCCTCTCCCCTATGGCCAGTATCAGACTCCCCTCCCCGTGTAAGGATAGAAGTCTTTTTCACTTCACCAATCTAGAGCCGATGTATTCCGTTCTTGTCAATTGCAATGCCACGGCCGATGTTGAAGCTCCACCACCTAGGATATAAAGAAGTGTTGACTTACCTCCTTCGTGAATCCAAACTTAGTGAAGTGCCTCACCCGAAGAGATGTCCCAACCTTCTTCTTGAATCCTATCACAGCACAATGCCGCCAGCGTGTCAATGTCCCCACAACCCAGTGATGATGATGTCGACTTCGTTCAACCTTGACATGGAAAAGAAGCAGAACGCCGACACCGGGGTGATCCCGTGGTGTGATAATGCCAAGATGAGGAGTGATTCCCTCAAATCAGGCGTTCGTATGGCCCATAACTTTCCTTTCCTTTGTCTCGTCATCCCCTCCCTTTGTGACACGTCACCCTCTCTTCCCCCCTCTCCCCTGTGGCCAGTATCGGACTCCCCTTCGTCGCGCCCGTCGGCGCTTTCCACTTGCGTCCTGGTTGACGTCACCAGTCGTCGCGCGTCACGGCCGACGGCGCTTTCCACTTTCGCCCAGTTGACGTCACCTTTGTTGACCGGGTCCCCGGCGTAGCGCCAGTACAGCGCTCCTGTCATGCGCTAACCCGTCGGCGCAGTCGGTCACAACGTTACCTTTCTTCATCATGCCCAGAAGCAGACCATCTCTGGTCCATAGCTCGTTCATTGTGGACACATACTACGGAGGTCCCCTTCCCGCGAAATAGGAAACTAATATTGATTGGAAGTGAGGTGCCTAAGGGATGGCGGGCAGGCCACAAATACGTCTTTCAGCTTCTGGGACAGTACACTTTATGGACAATCTGGAAACGAAGATGTCAGCAGGTGGTGGGCAAGATTCTGTTGACTAGAATAGAAGCCAAGGCAATTCTCTATAGCCTGTTGGAGACAGAGATTAGGGCGTTATGGAGAAGTACAAAGAAGCAAGTGGCTCTTAACCCAGAAAGGGCAAAGGATACTTCAACCAAATTCCAGAAAAGGGTACTAGCCCAAGGCAAAGTCGCGACCGTAGAAGGAGAGAGACTTATCTTCCATTGGTTCAAAGACGAGAGCCAGGAGGAGACTATAGATGATCAGCTGTTGACACAGGAACTTAGGCTGCCATAAGAATTAAAGTGAGGCAAGGCAAGGAAGGATAAGTGAAGGGGGCTGTAGGGTTCAAGGAATATAGGATACGGGTTTGGAGGACAACATTAGGGGAGAAGGAAAAAAAAAAAAAAAGGAGCCAGAGGAATTTCGAAAGAATATAGCTTAGCAAGAATAGAGTCGCGGAGATAGAGAAGGGCACAATCCAATTCAAAAACTGGGAATAAATCGAAGAACGAAAAAGACTAGTAAAACAGAGACCGCTGCGAGTAAGGTGGCAGGGCCAGAGGATTTCTGCAAGCAATGGAGAGACAGGCACAATTGGGAAACAGAGGGGAGAAGACAGGTGTTCCAGATACCAAGCGACCAAGGCCCAACACAGGCACCGTGAGCTGACAGGCTAAGTTGCTTCAGGGGACTTCAAGAAATGCTCGGA
>BFEA01000462.1:1212450-1223769 GCA_003427395.1 Chara braunii | reverse complement strand
GTGTGTGTGTGTGTGACGGGTTGAGTATATACTGCTGTTTATACTTCTATGCTGTCTTTCTTCCCCTCCTCCTCCTCTTCCCTACCCCTCTCCCCGCCCATCTCCCTTGTGTCCCTTGCTTTCTGGTTGGTTTTTGTTTTGCAGGGAAGTCCAGAGGCATAGGAATACGGTGTTTCAACTGTTTAGAAGGCATCACTGCCTATGCCGGTGGTCAGAATGCGGAGCGGTATGTCGTACAGAAATATGTGGAAACGCCACTTCTGCTCCAGGGCCGCAAGTGTGAATATCGGCAATGGGTCATTGTTACGGATTGGAATCCACTAACCATCTGGTGTTATGATACAGGGTACTTCAGGTCAGTAGAGTGATTCAATCCCTTCAAAAAAATGTCCACCACCCCATCCATCATGCAAGGCACGTCAAAAGGAAGTTACCTGAATAGTCAAATCATCAAACCCTTTTTTAATACTCTTATAATGATAATCATTTCAAATTAGAATAAAGGAATGCGAGGCCCTGGGCTGCGGGTCGGGTAGTTAGGCCAGTAGGTAAATTGGGGCCCCGACGGTCCCAAGCACCTGACCCAGTAGGGACCATGCAGACCTCGGCCTTGGAAAACACCAAAAGGAAGAGCTGGGGCATGTGAGAACCACTGGGAAGGCCGCTTGCTGCAAGATAGCACTGCCATTTGCAGCGCAGGGCCGAAGCGGCCGTGCAAGCAGCATGCGCGGGGTGCTGAAAGGTGAGTGGGCGCCGTAGCTCAGAGGCATCATAGGCTAGAGGGAGAAGGGTGGTGAGGTGGAGGTGGTCCTCAGGGGTCAGGAAGGTTTTGAAAGGTGTGGATACTTACCTGTGGTTGGCAGCATGGTCAGCCTCTTCAGCGCTCATCGGCAAGTAGGGAGAGAGCTCGTAGAGTAGTAGATGATTCGCTAGGCTAAGAAGTAGTGTAAGAGGACATACCTGAGTTGAGGGCTACTACTTTGTCGTTTTATTGATTGAGTGGAGGCAAGAAGTGGGCTTTTATTATCAAGAGGTTTCACTATCCTGTGTTCTTGCACAGGTGCGCTCAAGCTATTGTCGATTCTGCTTTCAGTTTGGTCAACCCATTCTTGCTCTTCAATTAGTTGTCGTTGGTCAGGAAGTCTGTGGTGCATTTCGGTATCGGATCGGCACCTCTGACGGTCGCCATCCCAGCTGGAGGGCTAGGAGGTGTGGTACCAGCACTGGTTGGCTGATGCTGCATTGGCTTCTTGGCGGCTGGTTGGATCATCCCTTCGGCAGAGAGTGGATGCGTGGGAGTACTGGATTATATGGGAAGTGGTGAGGGTATCCGGATGCTTGCCGTTGCTTGAGGTGGTACTGGCATTGCAATGTCTGTAGCTTCTCTGCATGACTGGTGATCAAACGACATCATCATCAGCAGTTGGTGAATTAATCTATGGTTGGGGCAGCGTCAAGTATCCCCAAACTTATCTACCTGTCCATTGATCTTCGCACCATGAGGATGGGAATTTCACCTGAGATTCATCTCATCAGTGAGGTGCGAGTGAGCGCAACCTTGAGAGTCATCCCGCTCCTGGCACATCTTGTGGGAGTAGGGCAACACAGAGGAACTGCCTCAAGGACGAGGTCAAGCACACGATATCAGCATAGTCACACATGCATGCACAGATCATGCTGAGCTCGAGCAGCAGGGTAGCAGGCACCTTGGGTGTGGTCACGTCGTCCGTTGCGACACTCTGGGCAAATCGCGCAGCATTCCTGCAGTGGCTCCTCCTATTCTCTCTATTTGTTCTTTTGTTTAGCCACTTGTGCAGTGGTACCGTCAGGAAAAGAAAAAGAAAAAGAAAAAAGGTGATGTATCAACCATTGCAAACTCTTGAAATGAGGAGGGCGGGCCACTATCAATTCCTGCCATGGGATATTGCTGAGCCTGCTGAAACGGTTTTCACCTTTGCAGAGGCAGATGCAGATCCCAGGGTTCGATCCCCAGACCTTACCTTACCCATGTACAGTATCGAGTTGACCCCTGAGTGTTTGAACCTGTGACCTGTGTTTCGTTAGTTGTTGTTTGTCTGTCGAAGGTCTGTGTAGATGTAGGGATTCGATCTGTAGGTCTATCGGGTATGGGTCACAGCTCTGTAGAGGTCGTAGCTATAGGTATTCTGAAAGGTCAAGGTCGTAGCTGCGACAGTCCTGAAAAGTCAAGGTCGTAGCTGCGACAGTACCCGAAAGGCCAAGTCCATGGACTTCCGGAAGTTGCCTTTCGAAGCTGCCTCACGTTTTAGTCAGAGGCAAGTGGGCAAGTGGTGAGCCCAATTGCGTTACGTCGGCAGTTTGACTGCGTTGAGTTGGCAGTGCGAACCCATGCAGTCAGCGGTACTGGTCCAGTCAGTCCCAGTCCAGTCCAGCAAGTACCATGAGGGACTGTGTGCACCATGGGCCGATGGAAAGAGGCAGACCAACGAGTTACAGGAGTATAAATCAAGAGGCAGCGCCCAGCCATTCATTCATTCCTGCGTAAGCCATGCGGAAGCGCTGCCACAGTGACTTGTGCGAGGTGGTCTGCAGTGAGCCCGAAGACGAAGTGGGCGAGAAGGAAGCTTAGCCATAGCGATAGGGTAGCAGCGGCCATAGCCGCCATAGTTGGTAGGAGAGAGTAGCGTGTGTAAGTGTGCGAGTGTACAGTGTGTTGCGTGTGGGATATCCAGGGTGATCCTGTGTGCGAACAGCAGTGTTGAGTAAGTGACGAACAGAGAGTTGTACAGGCGATGTGCCGCCATAGCCATTTGAAGTGAAGTTGTATCTGAACTGCGTTCTTGGTTACTATATCTTTGAGTTCTGAGTGGGGCTTGTCGCCAGTTTGCTGTGCAACCTATTTGCATGCATGTGAAGTGTGAACGAAAGCAAGCCTGATTGCACTGCTTTATCTATGCCCAAATCCTCCTGCCACCTGTGGGCAATTGTTTGCAGAAGCCGACCATCTTCTGAGTTCATAACCCAACGAGTTGCTGTAGTCAACTAGATTGTTTCGCCTCCTTAAGTTCAGGGGCACCTCCTCTTATGTTCCATACCTATTCCACTTGATCCACTTCCAGCATATCGTTGATTTCCATGTGGGGGTGGGAAAAAAAAGAGTCAGTTGTTCTTGTTCTATGACTCTAATTTTTCTGAGTAGGTCTCTCCTTACTATAACTTGGGAAAAAAAAGAGTCAGCTGTTCTTGTGCTATGACTGTAATTTCTCTGAGTAGGTCTCTCCTTACTATAACTTGGACGAATCCACTTCCTGCATTGTGAATCTGGTCAAATTGTTCCTACAGTCTTCGTGGCCCCGGTATTCCGGCACATGCCATGCTCAGGCCAGTTTTTGTTGGTCATCACCCCCCAGTCCCCCAATTCCCATTTGCATTCTTGTTTGAGCAGTACCTCCCATTCCTTGAGGATCGCCTTGATAAGTCCCTGTAGATTTCGATCCAGTTTGCCCTTTTAGCTTCCCTCTTAGTTCCTTAGCGGTTTTCCAACTTTTCCATTCTTTGTATTCTTCTTTCGAAATGTGTCTAATCTGCCAAGTTCCCTTTTTGAGCCAAGAACCCCATCTTGGGTCTTTAGAAGTTGGTGTATATGGGCTGTCTTCCTCCCCATGGATCAATTGATTGCAAGAAAGTGGTTGTCTGAGTACCTCTTCTTCCTTTTTGGGTTCTCTTATTTTAGAGGGGAATATTTCTCTCCGTGACTGTATTAGCTTATAGCAATAATGTTGTTGGGTGTTTCTCAAACTTTCTCCCACTCATTGACCCCTTTGTTCTGTTGCCCTTTATTGCCCAGGTAGCGTCCACATATTTGGTGGAGTTTTATCGGCTGCTATTTGCTTGACTGCTTCCAAAGCTAAGTAGATCCAAGTTAGGTTCTTGTCGCAAATCAATTCCAGGATCCATTTGGTCTGTACTACTCTGTAGGCCCTTTGTTTGAGTGACCGCGTCCAGAATCCTGAGTCCCCTCGTTCTTTCTTTTGCGTGATGTAGTTCAAGTCCACCTTGTACATGAAGTGCTGCTTAGAGGGATTGTCTGTCCCTTGCTATGCTGCGACCTTCTTTTTGTTGACATCTGCAAGAGTTGATTACTCGCAAGTCCAGAGCGAAGCCAAATACCACATCATTAAGCATATGGACTCGTTTATCGCTGGTGCCGTTCCATATAGAGATATGTGGACTTCAGACCAGACTCATAATTTGCCCATAATTTTTGCCATAAGGCTAACAGCCATGCTATTGGCTGCCCCTTGGTCTGTTATATTTACCTCTAGAAAGCATAAGTGTTCCTTAACTTCCTTTTGCTGCGACTGGTTTCTGAATTCACCCAGCCGCAATCCGCCAGCCTAGTGTTTTGGCCTGCTTAGATCAGGGATAAACTATTTCCTAGGGAGAGAGAAGGGACCGTTCTGGGCTTATTGGCATTGTGAATGCGTTTGTGACAAATCGGGGATAAACTATGTACGAAGGACAGAGAACGGAACACATGCGTTTGTGACAAATCGACTAAGGACAAAGAAAGGATTGTGACAAATCGGGTATAAACTATGTACAAAGGACAGAGAATGGAATGCATGCATTTGTGACAAATCGGGGATAAACTATGTATGCATGCGTTTGTGACAAATCGGGTATAAACTATGTATGCATGCGTTTGTGACAAATCGACGATAAACTATGTACTAAGGATAGAGAAGGGATGGTGACAAATTGGGGATAAACTATGTACAAAGGACGGAGAATGGAATGCACGCGTTTGTGACAAATCGGGGATAAACTATGTACTAAAGGACGGAGAAGGGAACAACCATTGCGGGCTAGTTGGACAGAGAAGGGAATGCATTTGTGACAAATCAGGGATAAACTATGTACTAAGGACAGAGAAGGAAACAGCCATTGTGGGCTAGCGGGCAGTGTAAATGAATGCATGCGTTTGTGACAAATCTGGGATAAACTATGTACGAAGGACAGAGAAGGAAACAACCATTATGGGCTAGTTGGCATTGTAAATGTTATCCTTTCTACATCATGTTTCAAGCACTTGATCTGTTGATCGACTTTTGTTATCATTTTTTTTAATTTTTTTTTTGCATGCCATTAATATGGGTGTCAATGTTTGTTTTTTGTTAACAATCTATGTTAAAACAAAAGGGTATAACTTAGCTGGAGGCATCATGAATGATCTGCTTCTGCACGCTTTCTACACGCGGTTTCAACACTCCATCTGTTGATCAGCTTTTTTTCAATGTTTCCAATGTTTTGTATTGTTAAATTGTTGATCTATTGTGTAATTACTAATTAATAATTCCATTAATTTAATATCATGTTAAATTAAATTAAATATTAAATTACTAAAATACTAAATTAGACTATGTTTAAGTATTTTATCATTTGTATTATTACGTACTAGTACGGTACTACTAATTAATATCAGTATCGATTGCATTAGCTGCAGTAGTACAATTTTGTCTGTGGGACTTGCAATAAGATAAGGTCCAATTAATGACGGTATCGTATGAAGTAGCTGCAGTAGTAACATCTTGTGGACATTTTGCTGTCCACTGATTACCATATGCTATTTTGTTCATGACATCACCATGTTCTTTCTTGTTGTGGTGGTGGTTGTTGCTTTTCATTCTTCTTCAATTTCTTTTCCTTCTTTTTCCCTCATTTCCAGGATTGCACCTCACAAACAAAAAAATAAATAAAAAATAATAAAGAGACCTCCTTACTAATGAGTGAGTGATGGTTTGGCCGTGCTTTTTTGTTTTCCATTTGTCTTTGTATTAACAGGGGGAAAAACCCAATGGGGGGGGGGGGGGGGGGGACTTGGCATTACTGTATCCTACAGGGTTTCAACTCTTATGCACATAGGTTTGTGGACAGCACAGGCAGATACAAGAGTCTTCAAATATTCCTACCATCTGAAGTTTATTATGATGAACTGTATTGGCGGATGTTCGTGTACATAACCACCCACTGATGGTGTGAAGGACATGCATGACATTGTGTAACCTTCGTCTCCCTCACACACCATCCAGCTTGGGTCGAAATCTTTATGACGTTGCGTTGATCATAGTACCAGGCATGAGGTCCAGGGATCGCGCCCTGGCAAGATCCGTAAAACCTCTCCCTTCAAGCGACTATGATGGATGATATGCAATCATGGATATGGATGAGCATCTCAAACAACAAACACCAAGGACTATTTGTTTGATGGGCAACATCCACCAGGTTAACTGTCTGCTGCCACCCTAAACCTAGCCACTTAGTAGTTAGCTTTAACCCCTTTCCTTGTCCATATCATCCCTCTCCTTTTCCCTCTCCTCCTCCTCTTCCTAATCACCACCTAACTTCTGTCCTTCTCCATATCTTCCCTTATCTTCTCCTCCGCCTCGTCCCCATCCTCGTCCTCACCTAATCTGCTTCCTCATCCATAGCTTAACCTCGTTTCGTATCCATATCTTCCCTCGTCTTTTTCTCTTCCTCCTCCTCCTCCTCCTCCTCCTCCTCCTCTCCACCTAAACTGCTTGCTTATTCACATCCTCCCTCTCCTTTTCCTCCTCGTCGTCACCACCTAACCTCTTTCCGTATCCATATCTCCCCTTTTCTTTGCCTCCGCGTCCTCCTCATCTGCCTCACCTAATGAGAAAAATTGATTACACAAAAGGCAATTATTCATGAAGAAGATAACATGAGCTTTACTATCATGGCGTCGTCATCTCCTTCTCAGCATACCTTGGCGTCCACCGCCAGGATAACTCAACCCTTCCACTAATCTCCTTGCTTATCCATAGCTTCACTCTTCTCTTCCTTCTCCTCCTCTTCCGACTCCTAACTACCTAACCTCCTTCCATATCTATATATTCCCTCTTTTTTTTTTTTTTTGTATCCTTGTTCTCCTGATCCTTACCATGGAATATCTTCCCTCTTCTTTTCCTTTTCCTCCTCACCACCTGAACTCCTTCCTTACCCCAATTTTCCCTCTTCTTTCCCTTCTCCTTGTCCTCCTCACCACCTAACCTCCTTCCATATCCATGCCTTTTCTTTCCTTTCCTCCTCCTCACCACCGAACCTCCTTGCTTACCCAGATCTTTCGTCTTCTTTTTATCCTCCTCCTCCTCCTCCTCACCACCACCAGCACCTGCTTCCTAGCTCTTGATCAACTTGCTGCAGCGCCGCCGTCTTCTCTTCCCCTGGTATTGAGGATTTGAAAGTGTAATGTGACATAATCCTTTTCTTTTTTGCCTTTTTTTGAGTAATTTTTTAATTCTTCTCTCAAGAAAAGCTATTAAAAGAAGATGATATCATCTGACCAAACCTTACTCCAGGCAAACTCTACTCATTCTTCTATTCTGCCAACCCTTCCCCCCAGTCCCTCCCTCCCTCCCTCCTGCTCCAAACCCACCCAACCCTCCCACCCACACTCCCTTTTTTGCTTATTCTTCCCCTCCCTTTCTCTTTCACTTCTTCTGAAGACTTTCCATCTTCTTCCTCTCTTTCTTACTCCTCCTCTCTCCCATTCCACTCCTCCCTCCCTCTCTCTGACTGTTGCATATGTTCTGAAATCATTACTAGAAATTACAACAATTCTCTCACTTTCTTTGATATTGTTGTTCCAATTTTCCACACTTTTCACCCTCATCACACCTTCACATATGTTCCATTGTCTGTTTTGTTGGCAATGTACCAACATCTGGTAACACTATAACTATAGTCACTGTCTGTCACATGTGAGGCTATCCTTCCTTATCTTAAATTCAAAAAAAAATGAAAGAAGAGGTAGCTTGGAGGGGCTGTGCACAATTGCTTTCATTTTGAAGTTTAAACTTTGAAGTCTGAAGTTTGAAGTTTGAACTCGTGACCTGATTATTTTTATCATCAGTTCTTGCCTCTAGATCTGCGCCATCCACCCACCAATCAGGAAGGTACCATGTGGCATTGCTTATCTTGGTGAATGAAAGGTGACTTGCCAATTTAGTCCCAATAGATTCCTAATTGATTCCCCCCACATGAACAGTTGCCGTGCATATGGGTCTCACTCCACGACGCAGCATATGGAAGGCATTTGGACCTGTTCGAGGTCCGATACATTTGAAATGTTCGATCAGTCCGAATGCATCTAGTCTAGGTGGAAGTCCAGAGACCTGTCGCATGTTGAGTGGAGTTGGTAAGTAAGTCGCTCTTCACCGAGGTGGCCCCGCTTTTCATGAAGGTACCTGCCATGTGGGAATCTATCGGGGCCGCTTTTTGCCAAGGTGGCCCCGCTTTTCTTCAAGGTGGGTCCCACGTGGGAATCTATTGGGGCCGCTTTCTGACAAGATAATGCCAAAGGGGCCCCTATAGACTCGCGCATGGAAAGCTGTGAAGCATATATGCAAGCGCGCTCCGTGCGGGCCATTGCGCACGTATGGCGCATCAGCGCACAGGATCCGTGCAGACCAAGAAAAACGAAAAGGGGTCACAGGCCTGGATCAGTGGTCACCTGCATCCCCTTGAAAAAATTGTTGTGGAATGAAAGGGAAAAAAAGCAAGCTGGGAGAGTAATTTCATCACCTAACGGTCAAGACTGATGTCCCCTCTGGGTAATTAGGGCAAACGGCCGCAAACCTATATTGCCAGAGAGGGGTGGTTATAGCCCCTAGGGGACCAGGTTGGCTAGAAACAAACCAGGGCTTTTGGGAAAGAAAAAAGAAAGAAGTAATTCCACATTTTTGGATAGCTGTGAAGAATCTATTGGGATCATATTGGTGATTCCTTTTTTTGAAATTTTCAGTGAAGGTAATCCCAACCGAATCCGGATAGATTTGCACACTCGTCCACCTGACAGTCGTTCCCTCTTAAGCCGCCAGTACACGGCCCCAGCCTTGCAAGATTTCTTCATGGCTGAGTCCTAAATGTCTGAGGCTTGGGGCTACCGGACCACAATGGCTGGCGACGCCAGCCAAAAAAGAAAAAGAAGTACACCGCTGGTGGCTCGGCAAAGCTTGGTGCGCAGTGCGGCAGGACCGGGTGTAGTGGTGGTTAAAACTGCAAGTACAGGGCCCCAGCCTTGGAAGATTTCTTCACAGCTCACTCCCAAAATTTCGGAGGCTCGGGGCTACCGGACCACAATAGCTGGCCGCCAGCCAAAAAAGGAAAAAAGTGTGCTGATGACAGTTCCACAAAGCTTGGCGTGCAGTGCAGCGCCACCAGGCCCGGGGGTACTGGTGGTTTAAATTCTTAACTGATGGCTGTCCTTGTAAACTGTGCGTAAGGGTGTAGTCTAGGAGGAGAGGAAGAGAGTGGTTGATGAGGGAAAGCATAGCAGTGATAGCAAGATTGGAATGTTGTGCTTTAGCTGCAGGAAACTTGGCTTCAGGAATCCATCGCTGTTTGGAGAGTTGTTGTGGCCAAATAATAGAGAAGAAGCATTGCGACAGGTATATCACAGCTTGTTGGCTGTTTTCAAACTTTGTTAAAGTTCAAAGCTGTGTCCGATTTCTATCCAACAACAGCAGCAGCACATGTCGTTGCTTTTCAAGGTTGCGGATATGTGCTTTTTGGGATAGCAGCAGAGGGCAAGCAACCGTAGTATTATCATACATATGCGCAGGTGGGATGCTTCATGGCACTTCGACGATCATTCGGAGCATGCTACACTCCCACAGATGCTCCTTCCAGAAGCACTCTGGGATGATGCTTCAGGGAGTATTCGACGTCATTCCAGGATCTATGTGTGATTTCGAGAACTATTTCCGGAGTTGTTATGATCCTGGCTATCTTGCAGTGCAATAACTCAAAGAAAGATAATGCCATTCAATATGCAACTGAAATGAAAAAACTCGGAGCGAGAAATAGACAAAGGAAGATGGAAGAAATGTGAATGGAAGAAGAAGAAGAAGATGTACACCAGCAAAGACCAATGTCAAATCCCCCATCTCTCGCGCCACCACCATCTCCAACGTCCAATTACTCCACCAACTTCTTCTTGACAATAATGATAATAACAATGGAAGAATCGACCGGAACCAATGTCTGAATCCTCTCCTTACGGCCAGCCACCCAAGGGTTCCACCATAGGCATCTCTTATACCTTCCTCCTACCATGTCGAGAAGGTGGCTATGGCGGACTATCGAAGTGAAGCTCTGGCATTCACAGGACAGCGCAAAGCTACTATGTCCCTCCCTCCTATTATGCCGCCATGCCCCTCTACTGCCCTGAAGTCTTCCTTGAAGATGCCAACCCCAGCTGGGACCTGCCAGGTGCAGCACCAGCCAAGAAGATGAAGATGCAGACCACCATAGACAGGTAATCTTCCCCCATCCCCCTCCTCCTTGCCTGATGTCGTCCTCCTCCCCCTCCTACTTCCCACGAAGCTCCTCCTTGGTCCTCCTTGCCATTGCTGAGGTTGGAGGCCAAGCTCGCCTTCTCCTTCCTCAGCGCTCGCCCAAGCAGCGTGTCGCCAAACTTGCACACCGCAGTGAGGAAGAGCTCTTTGCTCTACCTGAAGATATACCGGCCTACTGCCTCTTTGAGCAGTGACTTTCCAGGCCATGCGGCCGCCCAAGCTACCGGTACCTTCCCCATTTCTGAGGGGAAAAGAACATCATTGCAGTCTGATTTCCCTCACTGTTGGCTCTCATCTCACCCGGGATTACATTTCTTTTCTTTCCAGCGGAGATGAAACTTCATAGTAATAAAAAAGTCTCTTGAAGAGGGTTCCAACAATCAATTTAACAATGATAGTAATCAGTCCTTGTCCCTCGCTGGTTTCTTTGCCCAGCGCACATGCCCAACTGCTATCCTTACCTAAACCACGCCATACACCATGCGGCCGAGCCCTGTGGCAATCCTGTTGATGATCACCTGAAGAACATGCCACGATGGAGCTCCTCCTTGAATTCACCAGGGAAGTGCTCGCCAACCCCTTCTCTGCCACCAAGTATCTCCCCGTCTACCGCCACCTACTTCCGCCTCGACACCCTTCAGCTGCGGTCCTGGCCTCCTTCCTCGGCGCCCTCTGAACCAACGAGCTGGATCTTCTTGAATGCTACACAGCTATGAGGCTGGCTGACTGCATGGTGCTACCTCCTTCCAGCAGAGGATTTGTTCACGAAATCCTCGTGTACCCTGTTTGCAACCAGCGTCCGGATGAATTCATTGAAACAAAAACAATAGTCTTATTGGAAGCTCTCTCCTTGGACTATGGGAGTTTCTGAGGAGACCTTCCCTCTTGGGAGGGAAGCACTATAGACGATAGGGTGTGATTACTGAGTGCATTCAGACACACACACACACACACACAC
>BFEA01000462.1:1194836-1207828 GCA_003427395.1 Chara braunii | reverse complement strand
TACCATATTTTGTGGGGTTCTCTTTCCCTTTTCTTTCTTCTTTCTGAAATATCCACTGGCACTCCTCCCAGTGTTATCAACCTTGGAATGATATATATGTAAGTTCTATTTGTGACGATATATATATATACTATCACAAATCTATGAACTACAAAAGAGTGCACTTTGCGAAACAAACGGTCAAAATACACAGCACAAACATGAAGAGCACACTGAAACCATTCATTTTTATCATTCTTGTTTTAACTACTCTCCCTTCACTATGCGTCTCACATACAAGGCTTGCCACGTTGATGATGAAGTTGAGCACAAGCTGCCTGCATCCCCGTGTGCCAGAACGGCCCACTTGTATGCTGTGAGAAAGAGGCAGAGTAAAGGAGGAGGGGGATAACCACAGAGAAGAGAGATGGAGAGAAGAAAAAAGCGAAGAACAACAAAGGGAAAGTAAGGAGTGTGGAATGATGATGAAGGCAAAGGAAAGGACAAGAAAAGGCTGATGGAAGACCTAGCTGAGCATTCTCAGCACAACAATTGCCACCATGACTGGGCCACGCACCCCGACAAATGGCATGTCGATTGAGGGAAGAACGCTCACCACAAAAGACCATGCATTCAGTATAGCGCCCATGGCCGCAAAATGGACATAACGTGTCCAGATGTGGAGGGTGCCTGCAGTCAGGAACAGAGGGACAATCCTCTTCACATATGGATGCAGAAACCATGTCATTGTAGTGATTATGACAGAGATGATGGCGGCAACAGCTGAGTGTAAGAGTTGGTACATTGTCCTGCTGCATCACGGGGCTAGAGGAATGATCTTCGACATAAAAGTCATTGTGGACAGCTTGGTGTGGCAAGAAAACAGCATCATTATGTAAGAAAAAATCAGTAACATCAGTCATGGCATGGACCATGATGCCGTTGTCCCACAGCTCCCAGTGGTCAGAGGCATGTACAATGGCCGTATAATGGCCAGGTCCGTGCACATATATATGTATTTTGTCTACATAAATTTCCATATATTATTATTCAATTAGATCATTTCTCGCAAATTCTCGGTTTACGTGTGTCATCCTTGGGCAGGGGCCATGCCAATCTTTTCTGTATTGTTTCAATTTTTACGGATGTGCGGAGGGACTAATGATTTTTTTTTGGGGGGGATGTGTCCTGTATTAATTTCATGACCCCTTTGCATTATGTTTAATACATCAAATTATCAAATTTAATATCATCATTGGTGCGCTACAACCATGGCCTTACTGAAATTTCCACGAACGCAGACAATCCATAAGACCCTAGGTTGCTGTGTTTAGGGTTTACGGGTTTAGGCCCTTTAGGGGGTTAGGGGTTTAGGGGTCATGGTTTTGGGGTTTGGACCGTTCGCGTTATTTCAGGGTTCAGTGATGCGACGGGCTGGCTCATGCTTTAGGGCCAAATCATCATGGCAAAAAAAAAAGAAAAAAAAAAGAGAAAAAAAAGAGAAAAAAAAAGAGAGAGGAAAAGAGAGATGCGAGGCACAAGGCCTCGGTATGCCCTACTGGGCCCTGTCATCTGTAAGGTTGGCCGCCCTAAGTGAAGGCAGGCCCAACCTAGCCCTATTTTGGACTACCACGCAACTGGGGAAAATCCAGGCAGTTGCGCAGCAGGCAGGTCACTTCCATTTAGGAAAGTGCCTGCCCCAGCACTCCTCATTCGGGCACTGGCTTCATGCCGCGCAAGCGCTGCTGAGCTAACACTGGCCACCGCTCACGCGCTCACGGGCGAGCTGGATGAGCAGGCAGCCATAGCCGAGCTGGGCTGCTGTATGCTGGATGAGGCGCATGGTGGTCCTTGGGTGCATGTGGCATCTGTGAGTGGGGGGATCGAGGTTGTGAGCGATACGAGAGACATACCTGGTGCTTGAGGCGAGCGGCATTGGCCGAGATCTGCTCATACTTCGGGGAGCTGTTGACGTCACCAGCGGCATTGTAGATTAGGCTAGATAGCATCTGCCATTTGTCGTCTGGGCGCAGAGCGCGAGATAGGATGTCGACATTGGTTCTTTGTTGATGATGATGAGACTATTCCCACATTGTCACTTGTGAGTTTTTGATGTGCTCTTATTTGGTGAAACTTATGTTGCAATTCTGCTTTTGGTTCGAGGTCACGACTATCTGGTCTCATGTGTATGATGCTGCTTGGTTTCTGAAGTTCACTATCACTCATTTTCCTTGCAATCTGGTATCAGAGTTGTGGTACGTTGCGATCATCTGGCGCTTGTCTTCTGTCTATGCGGTACGTGCATGCGGTCTGCTAGGCGAGCGGCCGTAGTGAGTGTGTAGTGAGGAGGGTGAAGGCAAGCAGGCGACCCAGGAGGTGAGGGGTATCGCCAGGAAGGCTA
Organism: Chara braunii; assembly: GCA_003427395.1. Classification (NCBI taxonomy): domain Eukaryota; kingdom Viridiplantae; phylum Streptophyta; class Charophyceae; order Charales; family Characeae; genus Chara; species Chara braunii. The sequence goes on along the minus strand of BFEA01000462.1, from coordinate 1,205,448 downwards.
CGAGGTGAATGGTGGGTGTTCGCAGTGTGATGAGAACTATCTGATGTGCGATTGATGCTGAGGTGGAACGGCGGTGTAATGCTGGTTGTGCTGAAGCAGCGATTGGTCATCACAATCGGCATCAGGTTATCTGGTGAGAATATTTGTGGTTGGGGGCAGCTATTTTGAGGTACGTTGCACCTAACCTTATCTACCCTCTTCGACACTTCTTACCGTGAGGATGTGTGTTCTGTCTTGAGAGTCCTCTCATGTGAGGAGTCGAGTGCGCTCAACCTTGAGAGTCAGCATTGTTCACGTGGAGCAGCTGGAAGGAGAGGGTGGGGCTATTTGAAGGGCCCTGGATGAAGCACTGGGTCACGGTCACCATGCCAACCCACCGGGAGTAGAGCACGCATGCTTTGCTGCTTTGTCCTTTGTCTGCTTGCTGCGCTAATAGATGGGTTATGAGGGGCAGGCCAACCCTACAGGGGAGACGAGAACCGGGTGTCTATAAATAAACACCGGCGGGGTACCTTCCATTGGCTGTGATCGTCGTCCTATCTGCAACGTTAAAGAATTCCTGGGGACTGTGGGGGGTGTCCTTAAACGCCTCTTGATCAGCCAATCGGTCGTTGTAAGGCTCGCTGCACGCGAGGATAAACAATTTGCAGGGCTGGCCAGCTCAGCATATACTCGGGGCACAGGGGCGGGTCGTGTGCACACCTTTAGACACGCACGCCATTCTGGATCGCACAGGGACGCTGATGTCAAGTGACCATCAAGAGGAATCGAGGGAGGGTTAGATTCCAGGTGATAAGTTCGTGTCAATTCCATTCCGCCAGTATCCGCACAAACGATTCTATTTTTATTCTTGATTAGTTAGATGGACTGCCATTGACATCTAACAGACAACAATAGTTAGATCTGCTCTTTGTTTGTGGACTAATTAAGGAAAAGTAGTTTCGTTTGTAGGAATCTGAACTTACCTGTTGAACCCAAATGTATATTCTCTGACTTAGCCACCGATTGATTATTTTTATTATTTTAAATCGGTCAGTGCACTACGCTGCAGTAGGCATCGAGTGTCACCTAGTGCAGTTTGTGTATAGTTTTGTAGCTTATGAGCGACAGGGAGACCACTAGCGAGGATGACAGGATCTTGCGATCGGCTAGACGCCCTATAGCCCACGTGGCATTAGGACCCGAGGGTGATAGGTTACTGTTCTGCCAGCTTAGGGAGAGACAGCAGCAGCAGCGGAGAGCTACGGCAGCAGAGGCCAGCAGGGCGTTCACAAGCGAAGCCGCTGCTTCAGCAGCCATGGCAACTGTTGTGCAACAAAGTTCCCAGACCAGCAGTTCAGGGTCCGTAGGGTCAGCGATTGCACAGACCCTGAGTCAGTCCACTGGCCTTATGGCAAGTCAACCAATAGTGTTGACTCCTGAAGAGGTCGCCATACAGCAAGCAGCTCTTCTCGAGGCACAACTACAGAAGGCTTTAGGGGAGATAAAAACAGAGAAAGAGAAGATGATTAGAAGAAGAGCCAGGATGCAGCGGAGATAAGCGGATATTAGTGAGTTAGAGGCGATGGACCTGACAAAGATGGATGATGATGTGAAGACCCTGAGGACGGTCTTGCTAGGTGTAGTAGAGATGCAGGATCACCAAATGGCCCTCTTACAGGACATCCAGCAGAGCCTGGCCGTGCTCAGGCGGCGCCATCACCATCAGGGCCTGGTGCCTGGCCCGTGATACAGCCTCCTCCTTTTGTCCCACCGGTGATTGGGGTATCCCCATATGCCTCTCCAGCATCGGTCCAAGCCGTTTCCCTAGGTATGCCGCTAACAGGAGGGTTCTCAGCAGGTCCTAGTGTGCAGGTTCCCGTACAGACAGTGTATTCCCAACCTCCGTCGCAGGTTGTCGTAACTGGGCAGCCTGCTGTCTCGCAGTCTGCACAACAACAGTTAGTGCAGCAGCCTACGCCCCAGGGTCTACAACCCGGAGTGGGACAGGTACCGGGACAAGGTCAGTGGGTCCCAAAGACGGCCATCGCCTCGCTTAAACCCTTTTCAGGGGATAAGAGGGGCGAAGACCTCGACACATGGTTGATGTCAGTGCCAGTCTACGTCAAGTGCAAGTTGACCTTGCCGCACGAGGAAGTGCTTGTGGCTGCCTCCTACCTTGAGGGGAGTGCAGCTAGATGGTTAAGCGGGCTAGTGCAACTTCAGGGGTACGGTCATGACTTCCATGCTTGGGCAGTCAACCAGAAACTGAAGGACTTCCTTAAGCTGGTGGAGGAAAGATGGCATGATCCTCAGGAGGCCCAAAAGGCCACTGACGCGATCCTGACTCTGAGCAATAGACCGTTCAAGTCAGTTAGGGATGCCACAAATGCGGTAGAGCGTCTGATCTGCGTTCCTGGAGTTCGTTACGACCCCCAGGTCTTACTCACTACTTATCTGAGGTGTTTTCCCATGCCCCTCAGAAATGAGTTGGTGAATGAGGCAAACATCAATGTGCACAACTTTCCCTTGTTTAGCAAGAAGGCCCTAGACCTGGATGCAAAGATAGGGCATGTGCACCAACCCACTACGAATGGTAGGAAGAAAGCACTGCCTCCCAACTGGAAGGCGAAGGGTCGTATTATGTTTGTCGACAACGATGGTTCCACCATCGAGTTGGATGATGACTTCCAGGAGGGAGTAGGTTCAGAGGTGGGCAGTGTAGAAGCTTCAGGGGGTGGAGCAGTCGCTGCCTCAGTACAACAAGGCAAGGCGACCGGTAGATGTCGTGGAGGTTCCCGGTCTAGGAGTCAAGTTGACCCTAACGCTCTTCCATAGGAGAAAGCGGGTCTTACAAAGGACGTGTGGAGAGACTGGCATCCCAGACAGGCCTGTATTCGTTGTGGTAAATATGGCCATAACCAATTCAAGTGCCACAACAAGAAGGTGACCGAGAAGATCCCACCTACGATGGGGCAAGCGTTGGGATCCTCCGCTCCCGTAGGTACAAATGTGGCCAGCAGTTCCGGCACTGCTCCGGGAAACACGTCGGGCCAGTAGGAATAGCAGTTGTTTCCGCCAGGGTCGAGGTGGTGGACACACCCTCACCATCTCGAGAGATGGCCCAAGCTACTGACTCCATCGTCGTCCCACAAACACATTCGGACCCAGCGATCCTCTGTTCGCTGAATGTGTTTGAGTCCTTAGAGGAGCTAGAGGAGGAGTGGTCTAGATCGGACCCGCTAGCTTCTTGGACGTCCATGGCCAAAGCCCCTAAGGGTGAGTTGTTCGTCGGCGAGGTAGTCATCGGTGACCGTAAGGCCAGGGCCTATTATGACACTTGCTCGACGCGGAACTTCATCAGTCGCGTGTGCGTTGAGAGGCTGCATTGACAGGGGCAAGTGCAGCGCCTGAGTTGACCTGTGGAGTCGACCTGTACCAACAAACAGCGCATGGTAGTCAACGACTACCTTAAAGACATTGAGTGTCTTTTCCCGTACGCGGAAGGGGAACTGAGACATCGAGTCTAATTCGTAGTCAGTGATGATCTCCCTATGGATATCTTGTTAGGTATGTATTACCTCTCGGTTGCACAGCCCCAGTTTCACTGGGACCGAAAAGTGGTCGAACACACTTTGCCCGAAGGGAGGACCGCCAAATTACGTAAGTTTAAACTGATCGAGTCCTACGGATGCATGTGTGTGGCCGCGTTTTATAATTATTATAAGCAAAATCCGGAGGAGGGTATGTACTTAGTTTATGTCTCTGCAGCGGGGGAGCCGGTGAAAATGCCGCCGGAGATAGAGGGAGTGGTCGCTAAGTACCCTGATCTATTTGAAGAGCCGAAAGGGGTTGTTGAGAGGGAGGTCGTCCACGCGATAGAGATTATCCCAAGGTCTGGCATTCCGAAGGGTAGGATCTATCGGATGTCTCCAGGCGAGCTGGATGAGCTTCGTCGGTAGCTCAAGGAACTAGTAGAGAAGGGTTGGATCCGACCGAGTGTCTCCCCTTACGGATCTCCAGTCTTATTCGTGCCGAAGAAGGGGGAAACTTTGAGGATGTGCATTGACTATAGGGGCCTCAATGCCATCACTGTCAAGAACCGAGAGCCCCTACCGCGCATCAATGACTTGTTGGACCGAGTGCAAGGGTGTCGGTACTTCAGTAAGATAGATCTGAAGTCCGGGTACCATCAGATTGCAATACGGCTTGAGGATCAACACAAAACCGCTTTTCAAACCAGGTACGGTCTGTACGAGTTTGTGGTGATGCCTTTCAGCCTTTGCAATGCTCCTGGCACCTTTTAGCACGCAATGAACCGGATCTTCCATGACTACCTGGACAAGTTTGTCATCGTGTACCTCGACATACTTATCTTCAGTAGGACTGTCGAGGAGCACGTTGGTCACTTAGACAAAGTCCTTGGTCTCCTTCGACAACACAAGTTCAAGATTAACGATGAGAAGTGCGAGTTTGGCCGCACTCGTATCTTGTACTTAGGTCATGAGATTTCCGTAGAGGGATTGAAGCCCGATGACGCGAAGGTGGCCAGCATTCGTGACTGGCCGCGGCCTCAGTCTGTGACTGAGATGAGGTCCTTCTTGGGGATGACCGGCTACTACCGCAACTTTGTCAAGAACTATTGTATAGTGGCCGCCCCTTTGACGGACCTGACTCGCCTTGACACCCCATGGGAGTGGACAAACAGGTGTGAGGCTGCTTTCAGATACCTGAAGCATGCTCTGACACACCATGAGGTCTTGAAGCTTCCCGATCCCGACAAGCCGTTTATAGTCACCACGGATGCTAGCCAATATGGCATAGGCGTCGTGCTCGCGCAGCAGGAGGGACCAAAGTTGAGGTCTGTCGAGTACATGTGCAAAAAGATGCCCTGTCAGAAGTTGGCTAAGTCCATCTATGAGAAGGATCTCTATGTGATCTATAAAGTGCTAACCCATTGGAGACATTACCTTCTTGGGCAGTTTTTCTACGTCAGGACTGATCATCAGACCCTGAAGTGGATGAGAACCCAGCTTGTGCTCTCCGATGCGCTAAAACGTTGGATCAAAGTCATTGAGCAGTATGACTTCGAGCCCCAGTACATCAAAGGTGAGTACAACAAAGTTGCTGATGCGCTGTCGCGTAGGCCAGATTTCTCCGGTGCGCTGATCACTGAGTTTGGGCTTGCGGACGATGTTACTCGCTCTTTGGTGGAAGCCTATTGCGAGGATCCGTTTATGGCTGAGATCATACGCAGACTCGAGACGAAGGACAACACAACTTCTGCTGAGTTTAAGTTGGTCAACGGCCTATTGTTCCTTGAGAAGGCTGGGAATAAACGTCTGTGTGTGCCTAACCGTGAGTCTTTGCGTAGTTTATTCTTAGGCGAGTGTCATGATCCCACATGACATTTTGGGTATTAGAAGACCGCGGCGAATTTGGTGCAGCAGTTCTGGTGGCCCACGGTGATGAGAGATGCCAAGCTGCACTTGGAGACTTGTCAAGTATGTCAGAGGGACAAGCTACATACACAGGCCCCTCTTGGGTTTCTAAAGCCCCTTCCGATTCCGGAAAGGCCTGGTGAGAGCCTGTCCATGGACTTCATCGACACACTGGTCACCAACAAGAGTGGAATGAGACACATCTTTGTCATTGTGGATAGATTTAGTAAGTACGCTAGATTAGTTGCGATGCCTGAAACAGCGAAGACCGAGTACGTCATTCAGATGTTCAAGGAGGTCAGAGACTTTGGGCTACCGAAGTCTATTGTAAGTGACCGGGATGTCAGATTCACGAGTGAGTTGTGGAAAGCTGCAGCTGCAGAACAAGGTACACAGCTGCAGATGACATCCGGGAAACACCCAGAGGCAAACGGGCAGGCAGAACAGCTGAACCGCGCTGTACAGCACCTGTTAAGGCACTACATCAAGCCCAACCAGGTGGACTGGGATGAGAAGCTTGCTCTCATCGCCAGCCTGTACAACAATGCTGTGCACAGCGCAACAGGGGTAAGTCCAAACAGTTTGCTACTGACATTCAAGCCTCGATTGCCTCTAGACTTTCTACTACCTGAGAATCAGCCAACAGCTGCACCTGGTACATTAGAATTTGCATATCGATATCAGCAGCTGATGCAGCACGCTGTAGAACAGATGCACAAGGCGCAGGCGGCGATGATAGAATCTGAGAACAAGCACCGCCGCCCATCTACATTCCAGGTAGGGGACAGAGTCTGGGTCAAGTCCTCAGAACTGGGACAAGAGCACGGGATATCCCTCAAGCTGATGCCACAGTACTTTGGACCCTGGGAGGTTCTAGATATTGTCGGGGATGATCTGGATGGGCCGTCATATGTAGTTCAGATCCCTGGTCACCTTCGTACTTACCCAGTCTTTCACGCCTCCAAGCTTGCACCTTTCAAAGAAACTCATCAGTTTCCCTGACGACGCTCAATGCTGCCCCCAACCATGGATGGAGAGGTCGACATCAATGACATTGTGGATCACAGGGAAATGCCAGTTCCAAGACCTACAGGCAGGGGTCGTCCTCCAAAACCGAAGCTGCAGTATCGTGTTCGGTTCAGACATCACACTGATCCTAAGGAGGATAGATGGTTTACACGGGAGGAACTGATGCAGACCGCTCCACAGGTTGTCGCCCACTATGAGAAGTTGCTGCAGAAAGGAAAGCACCAGATTGATTAAAGGGAACTTCTCAGAGGACTTTCGAAGTATGGAGGAGGGAATGTGAGGCACAAGGCCTCGGTATGCCCTACTGGGCCCTGTCGTCTGTAAGGCGGCCGCCCTAAGTGAAGGCAGGCCCGACCTAGGCCTATTTTGGACTACCATGCAACTGGGGAAAATCCAGGCAGTTGCGCAGCAGGCAGGTCACTTACATTTAGGAAAGTGCCTGCCCCAGCACTCCTCATTCGGGCACTGGCTGCATGCTGCGCAAGCGCTGCTGCAATAACGCTGGCCAACGCTCACGCGCTCACGGGCGAGCTGGATGGGCAGGCAGCCATAGCCGAGCTGCGCTGCTGTATGCTGGATGAGGCGCATGGTGGTCCTTGGGTGGATGTGGCATCTGTGAGTGGGGGGATCGAGGTTGTGAGTGATACGAGAGACATACCTGGTGCTTGAGGCGAACGGCATTGGCCGAGATCTGCTCGTACTTCGGGGAGCTGTTGACTTCACCAGCGGCATTGTAGATTAGGCTAGATAGGATCTGCCATTTGTAGTCTGGGCGCAGAGCGCCAGATAGGATGTTGACATTGGTTCTTTGTTGATGATGATGAGACTATTCCAACATTGTCACTTATGAGCTTTTGATGTGCTCTTATTTGGTGAAACTCGTGTTGCAATTCTGCTTTTGGTTCGAGGTCACGACTATCTGGTCTCATGCGTATGATGCTGCTTGGTTTCTGAAGTTCACTATCGCTCATTTTCCTTGCAGAGAGAGAGAAAAAAAGAAATCATGATTTGGAAGTTGGATCCTCCTCTAGAAGGTTCCATGACACATATCTGTGACCTCAGCATTTTTTTTTATTTTTTTTTTCCTATGTACATTACCACACAGCCCCTTCTATCAGCATTTTTGACACACTTGCATTTTGTGAGATATGCAGCAAGGCCGCAGATAAGAACAGAAGTGAAAGGGCGCGTAGTGAAAGGTCTGCCAAAAAGCCCAACAAAAAATTTGCTCCCCACTAACCCCCATACCCACCAATCCCCACAAGGCTTGTGCTGGATAACATGGAGAATGAACCTGGTCCACTTATGCGGGGCAGGTGCCTCCTAATCAATTCACTTGTAGGCTCAGTTTGGGCTCAGCATGTGGTCACCAGTTAGCTTTCTTGATCTCTCGGACTCTCTCCCCCCATTCTATCTTTTGTGTCCTGTGCTAGATTGGCATGCACTGCCTTGCTCCTCCCCTTGAACCAAATAAATGCTAAATCTTTTGAGTCTTTTGACTGATGTATTACACCACCACCACGCTACTTCAGTGCGTATTTCCCAGCCCTTTGCATAATACTGTGTCAGACTGTCAGTTTGTTTGTTTTGTTCGGTTTGGTGTGGTGTGGTTTGGCTCAGTGTAGTTCAGTGTGGGATTCAGTTGGCTTGGCTTTGGTTTGGCCTCTCGTTTCGCTTATCTAGGTTGGGTTTGTCCTTGGCTTCGATTGGGTTGGGTTGGAAACTGGAATTGGTTTGACAGTTTGACTCTGTTTTTTTTTTGGTTTTGCTTTGAGTTTTTCCTTCAGTTATTTTCACTTGGTTGGGGTTGTTTTCATTCTGTTTTTAGTTTTTTCCATTTTGTTTTGTTTTCCGCTCTGTTTTTTGTTTTTGTTTTTGATTCCTCTCTCTCTCTCTCTCTCTCTCTCTCTCTCTCTCTCTCTCTCTCTCTCTCTCTCTCTCTCTCTCTCTCTCTCTCTCTCACGCGCGTGCGCGCAAACATAAGTTGAGATCAATCTTTATCTGCTGAAATACAGGATGCTTCGGAAAAAAAACAAGGATTTGCTAGAAAAAAAAGAGATGATCTTCATAAATTAGCTGAATCAAATTGTAGCTTTTATCATTATCGTTGGTGGTAAGAATGTACATATTGTGATGACCCGACCAAACATGAACTGAAACACACAGCTGATTTCTGAGTTTTGCTCATAGACTGAATGGCTTGCTGAATTTCCCGCTTGATACTAAGTTCTCTAAGTCTGTGTGTATGCATGCTTGCTGGACTGCATGTCTGTCTGAGTGCTGGTTGGCTTGAGTGTGTGTGGCCCGCAAGGGCACTTGTTTGTTCGTTGGGCCCTCAGGGCCGGTACTTACCTGTGGCCGTGACATTGAGGGATTGCAGCGGGGGAAAACACTCAAGTAGCAGGTAGGCGGGTACTGCACCCCGAAGAGGTAGATGTGTGGGTACTGGAGGCCGAGCAGAAAAAGACAAAAGTGGCATTTCGAAGAGGCCCAGTAGTTGTAGGCTAGGTCTAGACGGGTACCAGTCCAACCAGTCTGAGTCTAGGGCCTGTACGAGCAATATCAGAGTCTCCAATGATGTTTCCCTCCGAAAGGGAGGAGGTACCGGTTGCCTGGGAAGGCCGAGCGGCCTGGAAGTCACCGCCCAAGAGGCAAGCAGGCCGCTATATCTCCCAGCCGACCGAACAGCCCAGCCTCATTGTCGGTGTGCAAGTTTGGCGACACACTGGTTGGAGCGCTGGCTGGAGCAGCGCTAGCTTGGAGCAGCGCTGCTGGGGAAGAAGCAAGGACTCAGAGGAGGAAGAAGGACAGGAAGGGGGAGGAGCGCCAGAGGTACTTACCTGGCAATGGTGGCAGCCATCTTCATCACCTTGGTGGGCGCTGCAGCAGGAAGGCCCCAGCTGGGGTTGAGCCACGCCAAGAAGCTTCGAGGCAGAGTCAGGCATGGCGGCCTGAGCCAGAGCAGCCATAGCTGCTTTGGGTTGTCCTTTGGGCATCTGGGCAAGGCCTAGTAGTCCGCCGTAGCCTCGGCCTATGAGAGTGACGAGTGGGAGAGGCGGTGTTACATGCACAGATATGTGATGTTTGTAATAACCGAGGAACTGCAATGTGACGAAAAGGACTGAAATGGACAATGCGGTGAGAGTAGAATCTCGACAGACAATGTGCATTCTCGTACATACAAAAGTGYTGAATAGCGCAGGGAAGACTTAGATACAAAGACTGACCTGACAAGGACTGACCTTACACACGTAGTAGCAAGTAGCGAAACAGACTGCTAGAATGTTGATAACTAGTCCAACCGATGGTTGAACTCAGACCAAACATGCATCGTACCCCTCACCAGGTATGAAGGAACCTGGCGCTGCGCACAGGAAGAAAGCGCCAGGTCCAGACATGCATAGACGAAGAGGTAAGGATCAGACGAAAGGAGGGAGGAAGATGGGAGTGTCGTTAACACCAAGTCTTTGTCACCGATCCCAAATAACCCCTCGTTGCCATGTCTGAATCCCAAAAAGTCGAGTCTTGGATCCGATATCACCAAGCTCGGTATCTCTTCTCTCGCAGTCTGCAAATGCAGTGAAGTCAAGGGTTGAGAGGGAGAGAAGGAGATGGTGGACTGAGAAGAAGAGGAAGAAGAACTCTCTCTCTCTCACTGTTACGAACCAGATACTAACCTGTGATGTGGCGYTGTGCTGCAGGTACCTTGAAGACGAAGCTGGAGCAACGGCGCTGCAGGTAGGTACCCCTGGCCTCCGCCCAAGCTCTCTCTCTCTCTACCACTATCCTAGCTATGGCGCCCAGCGCCGAAGGCTACTAGCTAACGCTACCACTACTATAACGCAGCGCTCCCTCCAGAGGGCTGCTCCCAAATCCTGAAGACTACAACTGCCGACTGCCTCCCTCCTGTAGGGCGGGCCAGTCCTTTATAGTGCTGGCCCGTGCAGGAGGCTGGTCGTGCCAATGCCCTAAGCGCAGGAGGCCGCTCTTGCCAATGCCTCCCTGGCCTAGACCCTGCGGAAGCTTCCAGGCAAGAGCCTGGAAGTTTCCCTGTAGGGAAACAGGCTGGGGCCTGTAGGCCTTGTCAGAAGGAAGCTTCCAGGCAAGAGCCTGGAAGTTTCCCTGTAGGGAAACAGGCTGGGGCCTGTAGGCCCTGTCAGAAG
>BFEA01000462.1:1139756-1159804 GCA_003427395.1 Chara braunii | reverse complement strand
CAGGGTTGCATCGGGGCCAACCGCCAACCCCGACTGCCGACCGTTTTGCCCCGACCGATCGGGGCCGACCGGTCCACTGATTTTTTTTCAAATCTGAGTTGGGGGCTGTACTGCGCTTGCTGAGTACAGCCCAAATCCGCTGAGAAACTTTTGGGGATGGGGGGGGGTATGGGGGGTTGGGGTGGGAGTATACAGGAGGTATATAGGGGGGTATAGGGTGGGTATAGGGGGTATTGGGGGGGGGCAGTTTCAGTGCAATTCGGTGCAAAATTCGTCGAAAATAACACCCCTGGTTAACCACGTGTGTGGGGCTGGGGTTGATTGGGGGGTTGACCTTCGGCGGAGGCAGGTAGTCGGCAAGGGGACAGTCTGTTCGGGGTGACAGGCGGGGAGTCTTGGTATCTGCAGGCTGATGAGATCCCTAATTGTCTTCAAGTTGAAAAACTACAAGAAGTCTGGGTTCCAAAAAATAAATTGTTCGGCAACAGTGTTGCACACACCGACGGTCGGCGGCCCTTGACTAGTCGGCTGCCGACCCCCCAACCGGTAGGCTGGTCGGCACCTACCGGTTGGGGGTCGTCGGCACCCCGCAAATTTTTTTATTTTTTTTTTTGGGATCCAGAATCCCTAATAACACCACCAACACCCCCATAGCGGCCCCCAATACGCCCATACACCCCCAAACCGCCCCCAACATGTGTGCAGTTTTGACATGTTTGGATCAATAATGAAAAAGTTGGCATTTTGTTGATATGTCATGTGTGCAGTTTTGACATGTTTGGATCAATAATGAAAAAGTTGGATTTTGTTGAATTCGTTGGACGCTTCATTTTGACTCGGACAGTGTCTTTGTGTTAGGGTTTCATAGTGTTTTTTTGTTTTTTTTTTCGTTTTTTAAATTTTTTGGCTTGTTTCCTTTTTTGATGTTTGCACTATGGTCTCATATTGTTTGTTTTTAAAAATTTTGATGAAATTCGCACCGCAATTGCCAACGAAAACGGCGAATATCTGGGCCCCCATTAACCGTCTCTCACCGCAGGATAAGGCTCTCTCCTCTCCCAATGATACCAGTAGTTCCAAACCAACCATCCACTCAAGAGCCCGTTCTTCATGACCTTTGGAGTCACCCTCTACCCCTCCCATGAAATCCCAGTACCTCTGCCTACATTGTACTATGTACTATTTATGCTGAATAGCAGTCTGTCGACTCATTGGGAAAGGATGGGAGGTATATGGAAGGGGAATGGTGGGTTCAGTGGTGATCTACTGAGACAGATCTATGGGCATGACAAAGGAGAGGTTTGGTCTGGTACCACCATTACCAACACTCGGGAGCCCTACAGGTTGCTGGAAAATCCTGACCAGGTCCCTAGTAATCCCTACCAATTTACTGCTCTGTTCCTATTCATTGTGCTTCTGCCTGTCAGTCCTTCTGTTGCCAAATTTCCCTCCTACCACTGTAAGTACCCGTATCTATGTTTTGTCCCTGCCAAGACACAGCACAACAACATGGACACACAAGGTTGGTACTCGGACACACGGGCCCAAAACACTCAGACATGGAACCCTCAGAAAAGCAAGACCAGAGCAAAAGAGCAACGACTTTGCAGAAAAACACCACCAAGTTCTCAGGCTGCAATCCATATAATCATATTATAATGATCATCATGTCACGAACACAAGAGAGGGGGGCGTCTTTGATAAGTTTGATTTATTTATTGTTTTGTTTGGGAAATAAGTTCAAATAACTTAAATAAGTTTGATTATGACGTGTCCTTCGGGACATCCGTTAAAATTGGAACGATACAGAGAAGATTAGCATGGCCCCTGCGCAAGGATGACATGCATAAATCGAGAAATGGTCCAAATAATACAAATATTAAAAAAAAAAAAAAAAAAGTTTGATTATGACGTGCCTGTGATTGGAATCATTGGATCCTTTTCTTTTCTTCATGTCTCAGGCTCAGTTGAAGTTACGAGGCATACACTGGAACACTGGGACAGATAAGTTCCATTGTTTTTAACTTTTTATTACTTTTTAAAGTTTTTATTAGTTTTTAAGTTTTTAACCAAATTTTCGTGGTTTTTCCTTGTTACGCTGCTGATTTTCCCAGGTCAATGCTAGTCCTTCGGTGGAGCCACATACACCTCCTATGGCAAGGCTCTGTGGACCAATGATTAATGAAATGCTCAAGGTGAAGGCATTTGTTCGACAAACGGTGGTTCTCATAAACCCCCAACCCGAAACTGGAGAAATTATTGGACTTCGCTTTCCTTTTTTTTTTAATTGAAATCAATTTATGGCTAGGCTACCAGAGTGGACTGGGACCACTTGCCCGGCCGGGCCAAAAGATAATAAATAAATAAAAATAGTAATAATAATAATGTTGTTTTTTATTTCAAATTTGGTAAAGAATTTCGATGTGACCCTGAGGCAAAAGTTGTTCAGTTAATTTTTCTGCACAACATAGTGCGAGGATTTGACCCCTCAGCAGTGATGGGAAAGGCCTTGCCCGCCCTAAGTGAAGGCGGGCCTGCCAATATGTGCCAAGGCCTGGGTACAGGCCAGTGTGATCACCCTAAAGGGATCGTATATGTGCGGGGAATGAGCCCTCACGGGGCCCTTAACAGACATGTACATGTTCTGGGCAGAGGCCCTCACCAAGTCCTGTGCCCGCCCTAAGTGAAGGCGGGCCTGAATATTCACAAGAGGCCAAGATCTGACATTTTTCATATGTGGGTATCAGACAGTTGCAGCATGCCAGTTGGTTACAGAACAACGTGAGCCTCTCCAGGCTCTTTCCGGAAGTTGCAGCCCCGATGGGCAGTTGAGCCCAGGGCCCCGTACAGTTAAGGCCCTGGGCATGTGCTTTCAGAGGCCGACACATCATACAACAGCCACGGACCAATGAGTTTGCAGCATTGTCGGCACAAAATGGCCGTGAGCCAATGAGATCACAGCGAACATGTTGAGGTCCGTGGACTGCCTGGACGTGCCCAACTCTAAAGGGCCCAGGCCCGTAACTGCAACTGGGCCTGGACGCAGGCACTGAGGCCCGACTGGAAGCTACTGGGTGCTCGCCCAACCAGGCCCAGAGGCAGCAGAGGCTGAGCTCACTTTCCATATAGGAAAGTGAGCATCGCTGGGTAGGGCATTCTGGCCTAGGCAGGCAATGCAGCCATGCTGCTGCGTTGCACCTTTGTGATCTGCACGAAGCTGCCGGCTGGGTCGCGCACACGGGTGCTGAGGTGTGAGGTGCACTGCTGGGCAATGGGCGCACGGCAGTCATAGCCGGGCTGTTGGGCGTAGGTCTGGATGGCGATGGTGGTCTTTGGGTGTTGAGAATGCACACTGTGGGAAGTCAGGGGTGATGAGTAGAGACGAGATACATACCTGGTGCATGAGGGAGGTCAGCTATGGTGTGTTGACGTCATGTACATTGGTCTTCAAGGTCGAAGTGAGCCTGTTGCGTGAACGCTGGTGTAGTAGGATAGGCGAGTAGTGTAGGCTGGGCGCTGGGCGTCAGACAGAGTAGGAGCGACATTGGATACGGTGTTGGTGTGGCCTGAGGGCTTTGGACATTGGCTCGTGAGTTCATTGTATTGCTCTTATCTGGATGGAATCTCGGTGCATTTGCACTCTTTGCGCGCACATGACTAGTTGGACATCTGTGTGATTTCGCAACTTGGTTTTCTGTATATCGCTCTTGCTCATATTCCTTGCAATAGTTATTTTTCGGATTTTTTTTTTTTTTTTTTTTTTTTTTTTGCTGGGACCTTCCCTGGTCCTTGCACGGCCGGGCCGCCGGGGAAAACAGGGTGACCCAGGCGGCACGGCTAGATTTATGGCAAATTTTATGCCTCCTTTTTCTCACCTTCACCTACGCAAGAACCCATGATTTGGCAGCACCAGCGAATGTATCATATTTGTTAATATTCTTACGTTTGTGTGGTTCGGTGTGGATTTCCACTTTGTCCTCGTTATTTCAAGATTTGCTTGTTTGACCTTCCTTCTTGGGAAAAAGAAAAAGAACGGGTCCTTCCGGTCCGGGCTGCATATCCATCCTGGGGAGCATCAGTTGGGAGAAATAACGAGAGACGAAGGTTGGGAGGGAGTCTCATAAGGAGTCCAGTCTCAAAAAAAGAAAAAAAAGAAGGATCCAGCCCGAAGTTGCCTTCCTCCCGCTGACTGTGATGGTTGCCTGAGCAAGAGCAAGGCGCAGGATCAGCCTTATCCAACTCTTCCTGCCACGCCCATTCCCTCTTGGACTTTGTCTGTATTTACTGCATTCACTTGGGTGTGCCCATCTACTCTTTCTTCTGCTGCCTGCAGACTGGCAAGTTTGTTCTTTCCCTGATCAGCGCCTCCCCTCCTTCCTTTTTTAACATGCTTCTTCTCGAGTGATTGGGTCTCCTTCTGCCAGTGGTGTGTTCATTTCCATCCCCTTCCCAACTGTACCTTGTGAGAAAGGGCAGCAGCTTCTCACAGACACACACACAGAGAGAGAGAGAGAGAGAGAGAGAGAGAGAGAGAGAGAGAGAGAGAGAGAGAGAGAGAGATTTGGTTGATCTGACTGTCGATTTGCTTTTTTTGATCTGTCCTGTGATTTCTGCCATCTCCTTCGCTTTGCATGGGTCCTGGGGACCATCTCACGCAGATGTGTACATGTCATGCATCATCTTCACACGCAGTGATCAATAGTCTCAACCATAGACAAAGGTAGAGAAAAAGAGGACCGAGTTTCACAGATTATATTATCAGAAATATGATTACAAAGTGTTTCAAAGTTCCCCTGAGTCCAGCGCTCATCAGCGCAACACAAATCTCTGGTCAACGCATCAATATGACTTCCAAGGCATCAGCGCTACTCTTGCAGATAGTCTCCAAGTCATCAATATGGTCACAACTCATCAGCGCCACCTCTGCAGTTCACAACCAACTCAGGTAAGTGTCTCCCATAGCCAAACCTTGAATGAACACTCTATATCTCAGTCCCTTCCTCTTACGATGCATACACATTCTCTACTCATGAGGATCTACTCTGAATACTACTCATAGCTACATACTAACCCTCTACTACTAATGCTAACTCGCTGGGCAGCGTCATCTCCAGCGTACAGGCTTCTTCCCCCACTCAGCGCATCTTCTACCTCCAGCGCTGTTCCTCCTGACTCAGCGCACAAGTGCACCAACACTTCCACGCATTGCAGCCAGTGGAGATCTGGCGAGGAATGAGGCAGGCAGCTCCCTTTATAGCGCTGACCACTCCTCGCTGGGTCTGCATTGGCTCAATTCGGCCTTTCCTTTGTCCCAGACCCTGCATTGCATGTGTCCCAGTAGAGTCTCAATGAAGCTCAACTGCTGCTGAGGCTTCTCGGCCTGTATTTGGACTTGAAAGTCTGGATCTGGACTGACCCCTTGACTTAGACCAGAACTGGGACTGTGCCTATTGTCTTTACTTTCGGACAGGCACAACTCTCAACGAACAGACACATTTACTGCTTGAACAGACACTTTCCTTTGCACGAACAGGTACACTGTCTGCACGTACAGACACACTCTTACCCGAACAGACATGACACACMCCCCCCCTGGTGAASAGGTAAGTCTTTTGACAATGCCCTTCGCTTTAGATCTAGATGTGCCTGTTGATAGAGAACTTGACCTTTGACCTGCTTTCACGTTTCTGAGCCCTGGCGAGATACCTTTTCACAATGCTTTACTTTTTCAAGGCCCGTGCTGCTTTATTTTTACAAGGCCTGAGGCCTATATCGGGTAAAGGCCCTTTTAGCTTCATCACCCACCCATCGCCACCTTCCACCTATTGCCAAACGCCTTTCCCTCCATCAACCACCCATCACTGCCCATCTCTTCCCCGATCTTGCCACCCACCTCCTACCCAACCTCTCCACCCGCCTCCTCCCCCATCTCATCACCCACCTTCTCCCTCTGCTCGTCACCCACCTCCTCCTTCCCTATCTGGCTTCCCACCTCCTTCCCCACCTCGTCACGCACCATATCATCACCTCCTTCTCGCCCTCCTCCTCCTCCTCCTCCTCTCCTCCTCCTCCTCCTCCTCCTCCTCCTTCTCTATCATCCTCCATCTCCTCTCCTCTCCTCCTCCGTTTCCCCCCTCCACTCTGCACCATGTGGTGTTTTTAATCTTTGCCATTGAGAGCGAGAAAGAGAGAGAGAGAGAAAGAGAGAGAGAGAGAAAGAGAGAGAACTTGAGAGACACAGAGAGAGGGAGAGAAAGGGAGAGTAGTTGTGCCCCCAACACCCACCCTCCACCCCAGTAAGTAAAAAGATTGCAAAGTACAGCCCCACAGACATTAAAGAAAAAATAAAAATAAAAAAAAATGAGGGGTTTCTTAACTAACTTGTTTTTGCTCGGGGTACCCTGGGCAAGGCCTGCCTGAGCGACCGGTTGCTCCACCAGGCAGGCAAGGGGTCCCAGACACCTACTCAATTTATGCCTGTTTACCTTCACCTTATCCATTCTCATTTTCCCTTGACCCCCTCTCTCTCTATGTCTTCACCCTATAACTGATTGATGGAATGCTTACGTTAAAGACCTTTCTCAGGGAAATGATCACTCTGATAAACCCTTAACCCTAAACCGGTGAAAATATTTTACTAATTCTTACGTTTTCCATTCGATTTATGCCTTGTACACCTTATCCATTGTCATCATCCATCTACTCTCTCATTGGGGGAAAGACAGTATCTTTGGGCATGGGGTGAAACATGAAAGCTTTTTGTTTTTTTCCTTCTTAAGGTTCTGGCTCCTTTTCCATTCTGAGGAGCATCAGTCCGGTTCCTATTCCAGCGGCAAGTCAGACCTAATTACAACAAGTACTCACACATGCTCCTCGCCCTTATGGTAGGAAGGCCAGAAGGACGACATTGATTACTTCCTGAAGGAAGGATGTGCCACCCCTCACCCCTGCCTTAGTTAGCCTTGACTACTATGATTCCCCTCTTGGTTGCCAGTGTGGCTTTCCTGATACTTGGTACTTGTAGCCTCCCCATGTGTGCACCATCCAGCCTGTTCCTCTCAGCCCTTGGCTGTCATAATTTCCTCACTTGCTAGAACTGCTGACTCGGTCTTTTGTCACAGTCCTTGTTAAGGCCCCAGACCTTACCAGCCCCTGAAAGCTTTGAGTCTTGCTAAAGCCATAAACCCTAGCCCGATTTCTATCCCGTTGCTTAAACCCTAGACCCTAGGAGGTCAGCATTCTACCCCCAGCCTCAGAACCTGGTCCTTCCTTTTACTAGGGGTGTATATCTGGTTTCTCTCTATTTGTGTTTCCTGCCCAGCTCCGTCATAGAGGAGCCTCTCCTATACTCTTTCTTCCCCCACAGGTCTCCTAAGCATTCTCAACTGTTTTCATTTGCGGACTTTATGCGCTTAACTCTCACCCCTTTCTGATTCTAAGACCGTGCTCAGTTATACTAAATGTCTTTCCCCCATCGCACTAGGTCCCTCAGAATAGCACCATCCTGTCCTACCCTTGGACTGACTGGATCCCACCAGTCCGTGAAGTGAAGGGCTCTTCCAGTTATTTTTGCCATTGGTCCCCCCTTCAGCCACTTCTCCTCAAATTCTTTTTGTATTTTGATCCTCCTCCGTTCCTCAACTTCCTTATCCACCTTCCCAAGGGCCATTCTACTCTAATTCCTGATTCTACCATTTCTCTCGCTTCCTCCCACTGTTCTTTTTTTTTTTTTTTTTTCAGCTAACTTTTTTTTTTTTTTTAATTACGCCCAAAAAAAGGGCCCGGCCACCCGACATAAAGACCGGGTCTGGGAGCTTTACCCAGTGTTATGCTTTTGACAAGACCCAATGAGACCCGAATCGAAGTACCACTCGTAACTCAAAGTTGTGATTCTACTTCCAGGCTTAAACCCTAAACCCTAGTTGCTCCTTTCTTACCCCTACTTTCCCTACCTCTCCGCTTTCTTGCTATGTCCTTGTGTACTCTCCGTTGTCACAGCGGTTTAGTGATCCCCTAAAAGCCTAAACTTGTAGTGACACAAATAACTACCGTTACAATGCTAATTTTTGCATTGAACCTTAGACCCTAGTTATTCCCATCATAACCCCTTACTTCCTACTTGTACCACACTACTTTCTTTCTCTAGCCTTGTGTACTCATCTCTGTTGTAACCCTAGTTAAACCTATCTTAAACCCTTACATTCCTTACCTCTAACCACACTACTTGCTTTTACCAGCCTTGCATACTCCTCTCAGCTTATTGCAGATGTCAGATGGGCATAGTATCCTAGAGTCAGAAGGCTAATCACTGTGAAACTAATAATTATTATCCTAACCTACATCATGGCTCTCTGAAACTGGCGTCCATGTCATACCATGCGTAGGTCAACAAATTGTGTTGGTGATGGAACAAGTGTCGTCAGGTCTTCCGTTGCTTCGTGTTGGACTCCCTGTTGGGTCCATGCGATCCTCCTGACAAGCCTTGGTGTGTTGCCTTTGATGTCTCCTAGTTTACCCTCACCCAGGCGTTCTGTTTTAAACTTGTCGACAATTTCGTGTTGCTTCGTGGGGTCTGTTTTGATGAGCTTTGCCGCGTTGTTCCAATCTGCTTGATATCCAGCCTGTAGGAGGTGAAGAAGAATTTGCCAAGCTTCCGGCTCGGGAACGGTGTGGATAGCTATAGTCTCCTTACATCTTCTTTTCCAAATTATCCAAAGTGTGAGAGGTCGAAGTCTCCGAAAAAAGGTCGTTTGCCAAGCGTCAGCTAGGGTTGGCTCCTGTAGTCAAGTTAGTCGTGCAATGCTATTACCTGGTAGGGGTGCTCCTGTTAGTGAAACCCACAATGATTTCGTTCTCTTTCAAATTTGTGTCGCCTTTGAACAGGAGAGCAAGCAGTGTAGCAGGTCTTCTGAGACACCCTCGTGGCAAAGAGCACAGAGGTCGTATAGTGGTTGTCTGGTCGCCTGTGAACGTCGCCTGCTTAGCCACCTGTTGACGGGTAGTGCATGATAATAGATGAGCCATTGCATACTTCTGATGCGGGTGTTTCTAATTGCTAAAAGGATTTGCCACGAGATCTGAGTCCTGGACCCTAAACCACCCGGTACATGCTTTTGCCGTCTTGTTGAAAGTGTGTCACCTGTGTTGACAGCTCGCCGGCGTAGTTTGTAGCCAAACTGGGTTGTGTAATTAAGGATGCTGGTTCTGCGTTCCACCCCCGTTTGAGCGGCGAATGTTTTCCATGCCCACTCTGCTGGGTCGAATTCGAGGTCTTGCAATTCTTCTGTAGGGTTGTATATCATGTATTCATCATCTTCAATTACCCTCACTTTCTCCATTGTTGACGTCCTGGTCGTTACTTTGGCCGCAATCGTCTTGGAGGCAACACTTACGGTCTGTCCTGACTGCTGTATGTTGTGAATGGACCACAGTGCCCAGTCTCCTGCCGGACCTATGAGTTTGACAAAAGATAAGGCCATTGTCGGATAGCTTCTCATCTTCCCGTGGCCCACTCTGCTGCTTTCCATGTGGAGGGGGCCTGTAGAAGAAGCTGCCATTATGGGGGAATTGATTGGAGGAGGGTAGTGAGGTTATCCTGCAGATTGTGGCAACCTTTGAGTGTATCTCGAAGTTCCAGACAAGTTTTCCAGCGGTTGTGCTGTTGATTCCATATGTGGCTGATTTTCAAGACTCCCCGCTCCAACCACGTGATCCAGCGTCCATCCTGGGTCGTTAGTGTCTAGGGTTTATGAGCTTGGTTTTTGAGCCATTGGTTGCAGAAGAGAGGTTGACGTAAAATTTCTTCCCTATTTGGTGGTCGGTTAGTCTTGGCCGGGAAGATTTCCCTCCAAGATTTGATGAGATACATCCGGTAGTCTGTCTGAGAGTCGTGTTGTGGTGTTGGTGATGCTGTTGCAGTACTCTCCGACGGGCGACCCATGATTCGGACATCAGCCAGTAGTATCCTGTCATGTTAGACGGGGTGGAGGCCTTCGGTAGTTGTCTGATCCTGTAAAGCGTCAAGGAAATCCAAGGCAGTCTGTGGTTAGTGAGCAGTTTTCACTATCCACTTGGTTTGCAAAGCTTTGGTCTGTGTGAGTGGGTCTAGAATTCCTAGACCTCCTCGTCCTTTAGGTTGCGTGAGATATGCCCAGGCAACCTTAGGAATGAAGCTCTGGGTGGAAGGATTACCAGTGGACAGATAAGTTGTGGATCGCGTTTTGAGAGCACTTGCCATGCGCAACTCCGACGTCCAAATGGTTGCTGCGAGCAGGGAAAAGATGGACGCATTAAGTACCAGCGCTCTTCCGAACACCGAGGTGTAGATACTTGACCAGTTCTCTGATTTGCGGAGTATTCGTGTAAGCATCTCTGGCGCCAGAGCATGGTCTGGTCTTGCGTTTGTGAGGTTGATGCCAAGGAACCGCAATGATTTCTTGGAATCTTGCCATGTAAACCCTTCGGGCGTGATATCCTGTGGAGGTCGCGCCGTGGCAGACAGCCACCAGCCGATGGTTTACCGCCAGTTAACATTCATTTTCGCTGCCAGCTGGAAGGCTTGCATGGTGCGTGTTAGGGCTTGAAAAGAAAAATTGGAGGCTCTGATCAAGATGGTGAGATCATCGGCGAAGAGAAGGGTGGTGGGTAAGCTGACCTCATGAGAGGGGTGAGTTGGTCCAGCAACAAGACGCTCTATTGCCGGATGCTTTCGCAAGAATAAAGCTATTGCCCCCATGGTGAAGAGGAAAAGCGGGGTTGCTAGCGGATCTCCCTGACGCACTGAATGACCCATTTTGTATGGCGGAGAGAGGAAGTCGTTGAGTTGCACTTGCCATATGCATCGTTGTATAGCACTCTCACCCATTTGCGAAAATTCGGCCCAACACCCATCTTTTCCATGCATTGCTGCTGAAAGTTCCAGTGGACCTAATTGTATGCCTTCTCAAAATAATAAAAGAATATGCAGCATTGAGTTTTTTGTCTATGATGAATTGCGCTGACCTTGTTAGCGTCATAACGTTGACAAGGATGAAGCTCCCGGGGATGAATCCGGTCTGATCAATATGGAAGCAGCTCCGGGTGATATTACTAAGCCAATTGGCCAGAAGTTTGGCCAGTATTTTGTACACCACTGTGAGTAGCATTATCGGTCAGTAATTTATGATATTTGTGGGGTCTCCCTTTTTGTATAGCAGTGTGACAACTCCTGTACTTATGTACTTGCCCAGTCCTTCTTCGTGGTTGGCTGTGTTGAGAAAATTGGTGTATTCTCTCTCAAAGATTGGCCAAAATGTCTGCCAAAATTCCTTTGACAGTCCATCTCGTCCCGGAGTTTTGCTCGGTTGCAAGGAGTACACCGCTACCTTGACCTCCTCTGCTGTGATTAGTTTGTCCAGCTCTGCGATCCGCTCCTGCGACATAGTTTTATCGAGGTGTGCAAGGAATTTCTGTCATGCTTCTCGTACTTGGGCAGGAGGATGCTGGTCCTCCCTTGAGGTGTAGAGCTCCTTGTAGAAGTTCGCTGCTACAGTCAGCATCTGATGTGGATCTGACGTTGTAG
Organism: Chara braunii; assembly: GCA_003427395.1. Classification (NCBI taxonomy): domain Eukaryota; kingdom Viridiplantae; phylum Streptophyta; class Charophyceae; order Charales; family Characeae; genus Chara; species Chara braunii. The sequence continues at coordinate 1,148,244 of BFEA01000462.1, read as the reverse complement.
TGCCCCCCTTTTGAAGCTGGTCTATGAGTTTGTTGCGCGCGTTTTTTTTTTTTTTTTTTTTTAATTTTTTTTTTTTTTAAACAGGTCCTTATGGTCCTGGCTCCATATCCATTCTGGCGAGTGTCAGCCTGGTCACTATTCCACCGACAAGCAAAAAACGGAATACATCATCTCACCCACTCAACGCTTCCTTCCGTCTGGCCGAAGGACCCCTGATCAACATTGAATGCTCCTTCTAAGGAGGATTGACCGTCAGCTGTCCCTGACCATTTGTTCCTCTCAGGCTTCTATTTAGAGCCTGTCGAATAAGTCCTTGTAATACGAGAACAGTGGGGGGGTCCGCTCTGTGTTCTGTTGCTTGTCCTTGTCTTTCCCTGTGTGTCCAGTCCTCTTGTTGTTGATCACCATTCAGATCCTTCTGCCAGGTCTCCCGGCATGTATCCTCGTGGTCTTCATGCTTCTGCCGGGTCCCATTTCTTCCATCTCAGTCTATTGTCTACTATCGTTGCCACCTTGCCTTTTAGCAACCAGTTCCTTATGAAATTTGTTTCTTGGTTGTCTTTCTGGTCTGTGTCTCATAGAGTTTGCTGTTCTCCGCCATCTGCTCCTGATTTCCGTCTCTGCCATGCTCAGCAGTTGTGACCACATTTCTTCTCTTGCCACCTTTGTTCCCTCGATTGTCTGAGTACATCTGCGTTTCCATATCACCCACAGTGCCAGCTTCCTGAGTATGGTGAACCATGCTTCCCTGCTGCCTGTGATGTTGCTGGGGATGTTAGTTAGAAGTAGGATAGAGATAGGGGGGATGTTTGGGGGGGGGGNCCGCTGTAAAGGGCCGCCCTGCAAAAGTTGTACCTCTAACTGAATGAATTCTGAGCTACATAGGGCCGGTCCGTTCCAAATATCTCAAGACCGTCATCCTTCAAAAAAAAAAGACAAAAAAAAAAAAAAAAAAAGTAGTAGAGCGCTTGCTTCTTGCGTTTAGAAAGCACAAAAATCCCCCCCCTTTTTTTTTTTTTTTTTTTTTTTAATTTTATTTTATTTTAAACAGGTCCTTATGGTCCTGGCTCCATATCCATTCTGGGGAGTGTCAGTCTGGTTCCTATTCCCCCGACAAGTCAAAAACGGATTACATCATATCACCCACTCAACGCTTCCTTCCGTCTGGCCGAAGGACCCCTGATCAACATTGAATGCTCCTTCTAAGGAGGATTGACCGTCAGCTGTCCCTGACCATTTGTTCCTCTCAGGCTTCTATTTAGAGCCTGTCGAATAAGTCCTTGTAATACGAGAACAGTGGGGGGGTCCGCTCTGTGTTCTGTTGCTTGTCCTTGTCTTTCCCTGTGTGTCCAGTCCTCTTGTTGTTGATCACCATTCAGATCCTTCTGCCAGGTCTCCCGGCATGTATCCTCGTGGTCTTCATGCTTCTGCCGGGTCCCATTTCTTCCATCTCAGTCTATTGTCTACTATCGTTGCCACCTTGCCTTTTAGCAACCAGTTCCTTATGAAATTTGTTTCTTGGTTGTCTTTCTGGTCTGTGTCTCATAGAGTTTGCTGTTCTCCGCCATCTGCTCCTGATTTCCGTCTCTGCCATGCTCAGCAGTTGTGACCACATTTCTTCTCTTGCCACCTTTGTTCCCTCGATTGTCTGAGTACATCTGCGTTTCCATATCACCCACAGTGCCAGCTTCCTGAGTATGGTGAACCATGCTTCCCTGCTGCCTGTGATGTTGTTGGGGATGTTAGTTAGAAGTAGGATAGAGATAGGGGGGATGTTTGGGGGGGGGGCAGCGAACAGGAACGACCATAGCTCGCGGATCTTCTTCCATATCCAGATTGCTTCAGGGCAGAAGAGGAGGCAGTGGGGGATGTCTTCGGGTGAGTCGTTGCTGCACATTGAGCAGCGTGTCGAGCTATCAGGATCAGAATGTTTCCATCTCTCGTGTAACCATTGGTTGACTGGCAGGGCTGCATGTGCTATTAGCCATTGCAGACTACGGATTCTACTTGGTCTGATGAGAAGGTACTTGGTCCATGTGATGGTGATGGGGGTCGTGGTATCTAGGTTCAGTATGGTTCTCCATTTCTCTGCCAGTGTTGAATTCGGGTCCCTGGTTTGTAGTCCGAGGTTGTACCCAAACTTTACGTCATATTCTGTTATCCTTCTCGATTTACTGGCGGCGCCCAGATCCCAGATCCATTCCTTTGGGTCGAATTCCAAATCATTGATGCTGAGTTCCGGCTGGAATATAACCCAGGGTGTCTTGTGAGAGACTCTAACCTTCCTGAGAAGGTAGGTTTCTATTTGTTCGTTCTGTGGTGTTTTGTTTAGGATCTGTAGTTCATATAGGCCGTGTTTGATGATGGGGTAGGATACGAACTTGGCCTGGTAGTTGATTAAGTCTGGTTTAAAATGGTAGGCTTTTGTTGATGGGGTCTGTTTGATGAGCAGTCCCCAGTCTCCTGGTTTCCACGTATGTGTCTCTTTTAGGAGGGTCGTCCATGGGCGGGGAATGCTTTGGAGGATTTCAGCCAGGTTGGTGGTCAATAGATGGCAGCCTTTTAAAGGTGTGCGGTGAGCCGTTCTTGTCGGTCTTCGAACCACAGATGTTTGACCTGCCATACTCCTCTTTCCACCCATGACAGCCATCTGCGGTCTTTGGCCCGGAGAGTCCACGGTCTGCCCTCTATGTCTTTGATCCAGGGATTGCAGAATGGGTTGTCGTAGGACTTCCTCTTTGTTGCTAGGGGGGGCTTTCTTTTCTGGCATCAGTCGGCGCTAGGTCTTCAGGATCGGGGACCAGTAGGGGGTGGGTGTAGTGGGGGGTTGAATGGGGGTCACTGGGTTAGTTTTCCTTGCTGGTCTCCCCAACTTGATTGTCCATTCCTTTGCCATGATCCAGAATAGGCCACTCATGTTCGGTGGGGTCGCTGCTGGTGCCAAATTCTTTATGTTGTCTATCGCCATTGCGGTCCACGGGAGGGCTTGTTTGGTTAAGATTTTGATTATCCATTTGATTTGGAGGGCGATCGTTTCCTGTTTAGGGTCGGTTATACCTAGCCCTCCTTCTTGTGGTTTCCTGATGACAGTTTGCCAAACAACCTTGTTTATGCAGGTGGTTCTGTTGGGGTCGCCAGTCCACATATAGCACCTGGCTCTCGCCTTCAACTTCTTCAGGTCGTCGTCGGGGGGGCGAGTAGTGACTCCCCACCACCCTTCCGTTTTCAGCCAGTTCACCTTCATTTCTGAGGCGAGTCTGAAGGCTTCCATGGCGCGGGCCAGGGCCTGGAAGGAGTTGTTAGCGCGGATGAGGACCGTGAGATCGTCTGCGAACATCTGTGCAGTGGGGAGAGCGAAGTTGTGGAGGGGGTTGTAGTTTTGTTCAGTAAGGCGGTCTATGGATGGGTCCTTGTGCAGGAAAGATGCGATGGCGTCCATTATGAACAAGAATATTGGGGGTGCAAGGGGGTCGTCTTGCCAGACGGATCTCGATATCGGGTAGGTTTCTGACAGTATTTTGTTTATCTACACCCTACCCGTGACATCCCCATAGAGTACTCTAACCCATTCTCTGAAGTTTGGGCCGACTCCCATCTTCTCCATGCAGTTGTGGAGGAAGTCCCAATTGACTTGATCGTACGCCTTTTCAAAGTCTAAGAATAAGATCGTCGCTTGCATTCGTTTTTCCGTGATCTTCTTTGTTGCCTCGTTTAGAGCCATCACGTTATCCAGAATGTATCGCCCGGGATGAATCCTGCTTGGTCGATGTGAAAGCAACTATCTGTTATTTTTATGATTCTGTTGGCTAATGCTTTTGCTAGGATTTTGTACGGCGTTGTGAGAAGTGAGATTAGTCTATAGTTCTTGATGTCCTCCTTGTCTCCCTTTTTGTATATTAGTGACACTACGCTGGTGCTTAGAAATTGACCCAGGCCTCTCTTTTCCCTACTGTCGTTGATGAAGTTCAAGAGGTCGTTGCCCAGTGTTGGCCAGAACTGGATCCAAAATTCTTTGGATAGGCCATCAATTCCTGGTGCTTTGTCGTTTCCCATCTAGGATAGGGCTGCGTGCAGTTCCCCTATGGTGATTGGTTTGTCCAAGGCCTCCGTTTGTTCTTGGGTAATCGTTCTCTCTAGGTAGGTCGTCATGTGCTGGCGGGCGTTGATATTTGTTGTTGGAGGGGGGGAGGCAGCTTTGGACTCGTAGTGTTTGCGTTCTGCTGCTATGCTTCTAGACTCTGCCGAGACCGTATGAGACAGGTCCATATAGCTGTCTATGAACCATTTGTGTCGGTCCTGGCATTTCTTCGCGTCTTGCTGTATGAACCACCAGTTCCATTTGACTGCCTTGGTCATACGTTCAGTGGAGAGGAGTGAGTTGTTGAGTCTAAAGAAGCCTTGTCCTTTTTCTACCGGAGAGTTGAAGTTAAGGAGCAAGTAGGTTGGTTTGTGGTCGAGGCCCTTAAAAGGTTGTTGCTGGTAGGATACCGGCCTCCTTGATTGCTCCCTGTAGCATGTATGAAATTAGGAAGAAATCAATTTGTGATAGCGATGTGTGGTTAGATCAGTTCCTCTTGACTAGGGAGAAGGCTTTCTTGCGTGGGTGGAGGATTCGGAATGGGTCGACCAGGTCGAACTCTGTCATGATGTTCCGTATGTGTGTGCTCGCTCGTGTGGGCCCCAACAACACTGCTCGGGAAATGCGATCCAGGCTGGGGTCCATCGAAGTGTTATAGTCCCCTGCTATAATTAGCGGCATCGGGGTCGGGAGAAGTGATTTGATGTGGTCGAAGAAGACTAGGCATTCGACTTCCGTGTTGGGGGCGTATAGGTTTAGGATTCTGATCTCTTCCCCTTGCCATGTTATTTGGATCCATGACCATCTTCCTTCCGCCGTGTCTCCTTCACCATTATTTACCAGACCCTCAGACCAGATTTTGGAAGTAGTTGGTATGAGGATTGTTGTGCCTCGGTTGCTTTGGTCCGCTTTGTTGGACCACAGTGAGAAAGGGCTTTTCTCCACTGTCCTCTTTATTCTGGTGTGGTTAGTGAGGTTGGATAGGTGGGTCTCTTGTAGGAGAATGATGTCGGGTTTGGGCTTTCTTTTTCTGTGAGGCCGAGTCTGATGTCTTGTAGTTTGTTGTCTTCGGTGAGAATGTTGCCCAGGCCGTTAACGTTCCAGCTATGGATCGTCAGACCCCTTGCTTGCCAGTCCATTCTCACTGTCCCATACTCATTTTCGTTGTTGTCCATTTAATTACATCTGACGGGTTGCTGTGCTAGGGGTAACGGTTGTGGTCCGGAGTACAGTTGGGGGGGGGAGCTTTGGGGTCTCTAATCAGCCGCTACCGTGGTCCCTACGCTGTCAGCTCCGATTCCGCCGGTCCGTCCGCTGACGTCGTTTGCTCTTCTCTCGGCGGCAGATCTCAGGCTGTATCCTCCCATGCTGCCCTCGGGTGTTGGGGTGGTACCGGTCTCGTCACAACCCGGGGATATCTTATCGTTCAGCCTGTCGTCGGCGGCGGCGTACCCCCTCATGTGCCTATCCTCGTCCTCTGGTTCCAGGTACAGCGGCTCAGCTTCGTTTTGTAGGGAGCGTTCTGTGGATAGGATGTGGGATCTGATGATGGCGGCCAGGGAATCGGCCATGACCTCTGTCGGGCACATCTTGCCTGCGAGTGTGTTGTATGGCAAGGCGGTCACAGTGTTCCATGCTCTCCACACCACCCCCTCGTGCAGCCTCGCTTTTTCTTCTAATTTTACAAGGAATGGTTAAAAGATCTGGCTGTGGCGAGTTCCTGGTCGATCTCTTCCGAGTCTTTCTCGAGGGGGGTGGGGATTCCGTAGACACCTAGGGGGGACTCTTCGGATATGCCTTCCCTGATTGTTCTGGCCAATGTTCGATGGTCACCCGCGGTCGGGAAGGCGAAGGATACGTATGTGGCTACCTGCCACTCCTCGAACTTCTTTCTGTACCGGATAGGGACCAGGGGTCTGACTGGCTTGATCGTTTTGCGATCTGAGGTAGCTTTCTCAGTGATATGGGGGCCCTTGTTGTCTGCCACGTTTTGGATGGTGCAGTACTCTTTTTTGTGGCTTTTTCGGTATTCCGCGTTCTGATCAAACAGGCACTTTGTCTGAGCAGTGACGATGGCGATCTCCTGTTTGAGGGATTGCTGCTCGTTGCCATTTCCTATCGTGTCCATCGTGGACTTTCTGGGTCTCTTGACCCTGCCCTTTGAGGGCTTCCACTTCTTTGGTACCATGTCTGTGATTGGGTCCTTGTGGACCTGAGTTTCTGCATTGGAGCCGGACTCCGAGCTCGAGTTGTCTCTTTCCCTCTTTTTCTCATGATATCTGAAGGCACTGAATTCTGACAACTCACTCTGTTCTCTCAGGATGTCGTAGGTGTTCGTGGATGTGTGGATGCCTGCTATCGGGCCTTTGCTGCTCCGGCCTGTCTTCTCCTGATGCTTCATGCATGCCATTCTGATATCGAATTCTTTCTCCCTCTCATTTTTGGCTCTTTCCAAATATTCCTGCAGCCAGGCGATGGCGGAGTCTCCCTGTTCTTTTGGTTTGCCTACTTTGTCGCTCTTGGACGGAGATATGTCCATTCCTTTGTGAGTACAGTCCTGATCTGTTGTTGGGATGGGGCCCGAATCATTCGGGGCTGCTTGTGTGCTCTGTGTGTCATCGGGGGTGCTTCCCTTTTCAGTTGAGTTGTTCTTTCTTATTTTCTTCCCACTCGGTGTCTCGGTGTTCTCCTTTTGTGGGGAGGCCCGTCTCTTGAGGGAGGGGTCGGTCTGAATGGTGCGTTCCTCGATGATCTGTTTGGCTGCGTCCAGGATGTCGTTGTCATCCTCTCGCTTGGCGAGGGCGTCTGCAGTCTGCTGTCTGATTGAATCGAGATCCCACAACAGGTCTTCGTGTTTCTTCTCTTCTTTGCTCGCCCAGGAGTCCACCACCGGTTCCGAGTAGATTTTCCCTTGGATCCCTGTTATCTTCTTTGCTCCCACGTGGTGTCATTTGCTGTCCGACGGTGGAAAGATGTCTGGCTGTTTGATCGTCGGAGTTGTGTTCGTGTATGTCCATATCCACTTAGGCTCTGGGATATTGTCATCGAAGACCCAGCCGTTGTAGTCTGGGTCATTGACGAACCAGATACCTTTGGCCTCTTCAACTTCGACGAGTATGTTCTTTCTCAGTTTTTTCTGTTCAGGGGAGCGTGGGCATTTGGGATCTGTTCCCAGGTGACCTCTTTCTCTGCACCTGAAGCAGATTGGCGAAGATTTGGTAGACACTGTTACTGACGTGACTTTGTCCCCAATGAGACATTGCCACTCCTCAGGGAACACCGGGGGGTCGTCGGTCAGTACCTCCAGGATTGCTGTTACGGAATCGCAGTGTGGGGCCAGGAAGTCGGGCATGGTATTTGACTTCCAACTGGTCCTTAATCAGGGGATGGCCTCTGGGTGGGATGTTGTCGAATTGTACCCAGAACTGATCCCTCATCAACCGCTGTTTGTAGGAGGCAGCCGGTGAGACTTCAGCCCGCTGGGCTGTCTCCGGTTTCCAGCGTGACAGAGTGCAGACAGATCCGTTGCAGTTCAAGTTTTCACATTTCTCCAACATGTGTGTTGCTTGGTCTGCATCTTTGAAGACCACGATCATCATGGTTCTACCCAGGCCTAGCAGGGAGACCTTGTCAACTTCTGTTTTGATGTTCTCGTGTTCCTGGATGGTTTTCACCATCCATTTCCTTTTCTCGATGGGGGAGAGTCTTGCACTAGCGTTGGAGAAGGAGAAGATGAGTGTCTGCTTCTCGTATGTCGCATTGGTGTCAGCGATCTTGTCTTTTGGGTACGCCCTAGCGATCACTTCCTCATTGGTATTGTCTTTAACGTTTTTGACCTTGATTGTGACTTTCTCTCCTTTAATTTTTGGGGCTTCCAACAGGAAACAAAGTATCTCATGATCCACGTTGGATGCGATTTGGGATGGGTCCTTTGAGGTGGCTGTTTTTGTTGCTGCTACCGTGCTGTAGCGGCGTTGGTAGTTTTGGGCCATGCTTGCTGTTGTTCATTTTGTTTTTTCTTAATGATTGCTTTTGCTCTTTGTGCGATGTATTTGTATTTCGTCGGTTTATTGGTTGTGGTTGTTGTTGTTGTTGTTGTTGTTGTTGTTGTTGTTGTTGCTGCTGCTGTTGTTGTTGTTGCTGTCGTTGCTGTTGTTGCTGTTGCTGTTGTTGTTGTTGTTGTTGTTGCTGTTGCTGTTGTTGCTGCTGTTGTTGCTGCTGCTGCTGCTGCTGTTGTTGTTGTTGCTGTTGTTGTTGTTGTTGTTGCTGTTGTTGCTGTTGTTGTTGTTGCTGTTGTTGCTGTTGTTGTTGCTGTTGTTGTTGCTGTTGTTGTTGTTGTTGTTGTTGCTGCTGCTGTTGTTGTTGCTGCTGTTGCTGCTGTTGTTGCTGTTCTTGTTGTTGTTGTTGTTG
>BFEA01000462.1:1052294-1068872 GCA_003427395.1 Chara braunii | reverse complement strand
TGGCTGTGGGACAACGGTCGGGGGTCCCAGGGGCGACGTTTTCAGCGGGCGACGTTTTCATGCCCGACTCGAATCCAAGTACGCAGGGCCTCGCTGCACTGCTCTCCGCACGCACAAAAGACAAAAAAGATGGCAATGCATCATTCCATGTTCCAGCGGAGGATTCAGTGTCTTTTTGCACTTTCGGAGAGCAGTGCAGCGAGGCCCATAGCAGGAAGCTCAAATTCGCAAAAGACAAACACAAGATTCGGAACTGCTTTGCTGTCATCAGAAACGACAAAAATTAGAAAGACCAAAATCAAAGGATACCGAACTTCCTTGGGCATGTTCAAACACAAGTACACAGCAGTGCGGGTCATTGGGATATGAAACCACTTAAATTTTTTTGGGGGGGAAACCACTTTTTTTTTTTTTTTTTTTTTTTTGGGATATGAAACCACTTTGTTGTCAGCTCGTGTATAGTGCCGGGCGCCAGCACTCACATGACGTGCAAAATGAGTATGGATCTCTCACTAGAAACTGGGAAGATGCACTGCTGTTTTTTTTTCGCCTTCTTTGATTAATCCGTTGGGTCTTGGTTCCGTACACCACCTTTTTTTTTGGGGGGGGGGGGAGGTTAGCCTCCTCAGTGTCGGGGTTAGGGCATGCTCACACTGTGATTCTCTACTTGCGGGCAGCAGGGTACGTTTGGACTTTGACTCAAGCTCTCACCAAATGTCATGTGGGACCTTGGCGACAGCACTCATCAGATGTGCAAAATAGGAATGAACCTCCAGTCCGAACATGGGGAGACACCACTTTCGTTTTTTTTTGGGGGGGGGGCTCATGAGTGCAGGGGTTAGGGCATGCTCACACTATTATTCTTCCGCTAGAACACATACCAGTTTTGTTTTTCTGCCCTTGGCTCCAACATTCGCCGAATGTGCAAAATGTGAGGAATCTCCGGTTGGAACATGAGAAGATACACCGCTGTGCTTTTCTGCAAGGGCCCGAGCATGTTTGTGTACCGGGTTGATTTGTGGGGTGACTCCCGGGCCCCTGTGCTTTTGTGCAATACAATGTGGTGACTGTTTTCCCAAAAAAAAAATAAAAAAAAATGATATACGGCTGTTGTTTCTTTTTGGGGGTGGCCTTGTGGGTGCGGGTGTCGGATACCAAATGTGCAAAAGAATGACTCTCCCGTTGGGACGTGGGAAGATACAACGCTGTTTTTGGGTCGGGCATGGTCAACAGCACAAAGGGGTGTTTCCCGCAGGCATGGCCGGGTCCAAGCGGAGAGGGGAGCGGGTAGCGGGAGGCGCAGTGCAGAGGATTGGAATCATTGGATGGCCAGGGTAGGCAGATAGTCTATGGCGATATGGTAGACGGGTCAGGATGTGTCTATGGGGATATGGTAGACGGGTCAGGATGTGTCTATGGGGATATGGTAGACGGGTCAGGATGTGTGATGGCCTTCTCTTCTCTTCTCTAATCCTCTAAAGGATGGGCCCGGGGGTCCTCCCCCCCGTCGCTGCGGCGGGTCCACTTGTTTACTTTTAAAACAGAACCTTACGGTTCTGGCTCCTTTTCCATTCTGGGGAGCATCAGTCCGGTTCCTATTCCACCGGCAAGTCAGAAATGATTACAAAAGGTACTCTCACACGCTCCTCCCCTTTATGGTAGGAAGGCCCGAAAGACAGCATTGATTACTTCCCATGGGAAGGATGTACCATCATTCACCCCTGCCTAAGTTAGCCTATTTGACGTAATCTTGGGCTTGTAAGGCCTCTCGGGGTTGTGGACGTTGTACTGTGGTGTCTGTCTGTCGGACTATCTGAGCTTTCCCTAGTTCTTCCTCTCAGCTGTAAGGCTGTCAGATCTGTGTGTATTGCTGGTAGAGCTAGGTTTGTCTTCCACTGTCTCTCTAACTATGGTCTTTAGTCCTAATCTTCTAAGGGCTGCAGTGTTTTTTATCCTTAGATGAATCGGGTGACTTTCCTCAAAAGGCCAAATCCTGAGCCCTTGTCTGTTTTCTGTCTAAGTGAATGGGGGGGGGGGGATAATCCCAGGGGGTATATTCTTGGCGGAAGGTTGATCAGTATAAGGGGAGTTTGGTAGGTATGGTGGTAATTCTTCGGTGGATTGGAGGGAGTTGGGGTGGGGAAGAAGCAGGGGGATGTACAGAGTATGAGTTTTGCTGCGTAGAGGTTTGGCTTTGGGTGTGAGGGAGGTGACTAGTTAAGTAGTGTTTGGGCTGTTTTTGTGGAGTTGCAGGGAGGTTAGTAGCCTAGTAGGTGATGTTAAGTGTTTCCAGGTGTTTTGTTGTTATATTGTGACGTCTGCTCTATTTTGTAGACTGAGGGGGTCTGTTTCTGGGTTGTTGATCTGCGGGTTTCTTGTGTCTCTGATCGGGCTTTGTGGGTGCTGGGGTGTCATGGTTAACCAGTCCTTCATTACTAGTTTGTTTCTTTCTATGGTGCCCAAGTTTCCTCCTCCGAGCTTCGAAGCGGTAAATATTTTGATGATTTCTGTTGCTTTGTCAGGGTAGTTTTCTATCTGTGTTTGGGTTCTCTTCCATAGGGCATGTATTTCGGTTTCTATAGTTTGCTTGATGTTTATCAGTGGGTTTTCTGGGTTGGTGGGGCTATCTTCAAAAGTCTTTTCACACCTTCTTTTCCAGATAGTCCACAGGGTTGCCTTTCTTATTTGTGAGAAGAAAAGTAATTCAAAGCCCTTGAGGGGAGGGGTTTGTTCTATATCCAGGAGTATGGTGCCAGGGTTTATTTGTACATTTCTGCTAGAGTGTCTGCCCCAGGTTTTCTCAATGTCGAGCCAGAGGGTGTGGGATTTTTCGCATTCGAGAAAACAATGATTTGGAGTTTCGATGGCTTCTAAGTTGCAAACTTTGCACCATGAGGAATGTTCGGCTCTGTCTTCTTTTCTTCTTCTTTGTGCTAGCCAGTCGTTTACTGGGACTGCTCTGAAAGTAATGAGCCATAGTAGACTTGCCAGTTTGACTGGTTTTGTGCTGAAAATTGTGGTCCAAGAGGGTTTGAAGGATGCTGTTGCAAGGGAACTTTCCTCTTTTTGCCATCTTTTTTGTACTATTGAAGTGGTCGAGATGGGGGTGGAAAATAGCTTATAACCTAGTTTGGCAGTGTACTCTGTTAATTTATATCTTCTTGTTGCCCTTGTGATGTTGTTAGGGTTGTTCCAAGACCATTCTGAAGGGGGCGACTTCTAGTTGTTGGATTTCTAGCTCAGGGTTGTAGACTCTGTTCATCTCTCCTTCTAAGACTCTGATTCTCCTAAGGTTGTGGATTTTATAATATCCCTCTACCCTACTTTCGTGATTTAGGAAGCTAACTGGGTTCCCTGTTTCCTGTCTGATTCTTCTGATTCTTCTGTGTGCTACACCTAATCCATTCATTGTTGTGTATTTTGTTGCTTAAGATTTTCAGGACTTCTTGTGTGTTTGTCTGATTCTTCTGTGTGGCCCAGTCTCCTGTCTGCCATTTTTTGTCCCTTCTTAATAATCGTTTCCATTCCATTGGTATGGATTCAATGATGTGTGAGAGATTGGCTTGTAGATTGTGATTTCCCTTGAGAATCGGTCTTAGTTCTTTTTCTCCAAACAGAAGACACACCCAATGAACAGTCAAAATCCCTATGGGAACAACTAATACGCATTTGGAGAAAAATATTCCCAGAAAACAAACTAGGCCCCAAAAGAAGAGACGAAGTCCTTAGACAACCTTTATTCGGCAACCCCTGGATCAAAAACGAAAAAGGAGAAAGTTTTTCCCTTACTAAATCAGATGCCAAATGGAGAAATTGGCTTGAAAACGGGATCTGACAAATTCAACACTTGTGGAATGAGCCAGACAATGGGGCTGCTAAGGGATCACCTTGTCTTACTGATCTCGACATTTTGTAGGGGTTCGATAGGAACCCGTTGATTTGAACAATTCCCTGAGCGTCATTGTATAGTACTCTTACCCATTTACGGAAGTTCGGGACTACCCCCCATGCAAGTTTGTAAGAAGTTCCAGTTGACTTGATCATATGCTTTCTCAAAATAAAAAAATAGGATGGCTGCTGTTTTTTTATTATTTATTATTAATCTAGTTGCTTCGGTTAAGCTCATTACATTGTCTAATATGAGTCTGTCTGGGATGAATCCTGTCTGATCTAGATGGAAGCATCCTCCGGTGAGGCGGTTGATTCTGGAGGCTAGTAATTTGACTAGTATTTTATAAGCCACGTTCAGCAGTGATATCGGCCTGTAATTTTTTATGTCTTTCTTATCTTTTTTTTTGTAGAGGAGAGTTACTACTCCCGTACTCAGGTCTGGACCCAAGGATTCTTTTGTCCATGCTTGGTTTAGGAAATTAAGGAGTAGGGGGCCTAGGACATGCCAACTTGCTAGCCAGAATTCCTTAGATAGTCCGTTTTTGCCTGGGGCTTTATTGGGTTTCATGTCTTAAAGAGCTTGAAAAAGTTCCTCTAGAGTGATCGGTTTTTCTAGTGTTTCAGCTGTTTCGGTTGAGAGGGAACGATCTTGGTGGGATAAGAATTTATTTCTCGCTCTTGTGATGTCGTGTCTTTTGTCCGTTGGTGTTTTGCTGGTGTAAAGCTCTTTATAGAAAGTGGCTGCAATATTGATTAGTTGGATGGTTTCTGAGGTTGGTGTGTCGTTAGTGTAGGCTTTCTATTTTTGCATTTCTGGAATTGACTTTGATTTTTTGGAAGAAGTATTTGGGCATTTTTTCGTTCATTTCTCAGTCTCTTACCCTGACTCTCAATTGGAGACCTTGGAGTTTCAATTTGGTCCATTATGACAGTTATTGCTTAGCTTTAGAAAATAATTCTAAGAAGAATTCTGAGTTGGTGTTAAGTTGCAGGTTGCATTCTGCCGCTTCTATTGCATTTTTGAGCATCTCTTCCCTTTCTTTTCTTTGGGCGGCCATTTTTCTGAATGTTATTGCTACCTGCCGACTAATTTCTTGGATAATTTTTGGGAAACTTGAGAAGATGTCTTCTCCTCTCCATTTTTGAGCTGATTGGGTTAGAATACTAAATAGTTTTGTTTGGAATCGTTTGTTGGTGAGGAGAGAGTTGTTGAACCGGTAGAAGCTTTTGCCTAAGTACCCTATTTTAGAGAATCTGAATGAGAGAGAAATAGCCTTGTGATCCAGTCCATTGTGATATGGGGAAGATTCAATTTTGCAGTTTTGGGTGGCCCCAATTAAGGAATCTCATACGAGGAAGAAGTCTATTCTTGAGAAAAATGTTCTGTTATTGGATGTCTTTCTTATGCAAGAGAATTGTTTCTTTGATGGGTGGAGCATTCGAAATGGGTCTACCAAGTTTTTTCTTGTGATGAATTCAGTTAGTTTTAGACTGTTTGACTGTTGGGAGGGATCACTAGCATTGGAAATCCTATCTACAGTACTGTCTTGTACTGAGTTTCAGTCTCCCATAAGGATTGTATGTGTGTGACTTAGGGTTATACATTCTATTGCTTGGAGGAAAGACGTTTTTTCCTGAGGGATGTTGGGTCCATAAATACCTACGATTGCTAGGTGTTCGTCTTTATAGGTTATGTCTAGTCTTATCCATCTTCCTGATGTGGGGTCCTGCCAATTGTTAAGAACCTGCAAATGGTTGCTTGCAGATGACTTGTGGTGGAGGAGGATGACTATTCCAGCGGAGCCGTTGTCTGTGGCATTTGTCCAAAAGGTTGTCTTTACATGGCATAATTTCTTTTCTAGGAGTCCATTGATTTTTTTGATGTTTTGTGTTATTAGAGATGTGTGTTTCCTGTAGGCATGTAATGTCTGGGGGGTTAGGACCGAACCAGCCAATGGATTCTGTTAGATTTCTCCATTTAACTGGATTGTCTAGGATAGAGGCCAGACCATTTACATTCTACGAAACACATGTTAGTTTTGGTTCTTTTCTGATTTCACTTAGAATGTCCTCTTCTGTAGTCTGCTTAAATCTCTTTGTTCTGTGTGTAGTCCCCTCCTCTTGTGCAGATTCCATATGAGATGGTTGGCTTGCTTTGAGGAGGGGTCGATACTTCATTCAAGAAGAGTTTTTCCTTGTTTTTTTTTCTTCCTTCTTTGCCCTGACTGTGTTGATCTTTTCCACTGCTTCCTCCATGTTCCTTCCCAGTCACTCCTCCCTCACGAAGGTGGCCATGTTGTGGGCAATCCTGTCGACCTCATCCTTGTGACCCAGCAGAGTGTGGGGGATTTCACAGATCAGCTCCCATGGTTTCCATACCAAACCCTCTCTCAATTGAGCCAGGTGGTCGTAGATAGCCATGTAAGGTCTCATGTTGGCCCTGTGCATTTTCCCCTTGTCGTCTTCCCAACTTACCTGGAGTCTCTCATCATTGCATACCCTGAAAAAGGCCTGGGGGAGCTGATCTGATATGTTTACGCTCAGGGATTTGCCCGGATGGTCCAGATCCTGGAGGGTGACGATGGATAATGATGGTCGGACTCCGATTTGCCACTCCCCTTTCTGTGAGTTGAAACGGAAGGGCAAGATTGGGATGGTTGGGGAGAGAGATCGAGCATCAATATTTGCCTGGAGGGCAAGGTCCTCCGGATTGTCGTCTGCAATCTTGTTGAGGTAAGTGAGAAACTTCTCCTAATCCCCGATTCTGATCTTCCAGGAATCTGGTTTGACGCTCCAAGATAGCGATTTGTCTTCTCATTTCCCTCTCTTTACTCTGGGTTTGCTTTTTTTTGTCTTCAGTTGGGGAAACACTTTTTCCTTTTTGGTTCTCTTGTCTCGCTTGGCCTTCTCCCTTCTCGTTGGTCCCCTCTTCAGTGTTGGTTACTCCCTTGCTATACTGTAAGTAGGAGGTGGGCCAGTCCACTTTCTGGGAAGCAGTGTCCTTCAGCTTTGTTTTCATTCCATCTTCCTGCTTATCCACGTATTGTAGTGCCAAAAATTCAGCAAATTGGTTTTCGGTCTGCAATGGCTCAAAACGATTGGGGGAGGATGGGATGCCCATTGGGTTATCTGCTGCTGGGGTCTTTTTTAGGCTGCTGATGTGTCTGGCGTGGGCCAGTCTGATTTCTAGGTCCAGATCCCTGCGGGATTGGAGGGAGGCGATGTATTTTATCAGCCATTCCTGAGTGTCGATGGGGTCTTCTTCTTCTTTTGTTCCCTGGCTGTTCTCTGATGGTCCGGGCGTCGGCAAATTGTCTACATGCATTTCACGGTTGCCCTCATCCTTTTCTGCTTTCCCTTCTCTGTATTTCTTTGGATCTAGTGTTGGTGAAGTTTCTTTGTGGTCCTCTTCATCATTTTTGTTCTTTCTCTTCATTTGTCCTGATTCGTTGCTTTTCCCTTTGCTTTCACTTTTTCCTTCCATCTCGCTTCTCGATTGCAGGTTTTCCAGGTAAGCTTTTTCTGCTTCCTTTCCTATGCTGTGCACTTCCTTGAGAATCTGGGATTTGTGCATTACCTGTTCCAGTTGGTGTGAGAAACCCATAATCTGTTTATCGTATTTGTGGGTTGATTTGTCGCTCTTTTTGCCTCCTGCAGTTTGCCATCTGCTCCCGTGGGGTGGGAACACGTTAGGTTTGCTTGCTTTTTCTGGGTCCGACACAGTCCAAATCCACGCAGGGTTGTCTTTTAGATCATCGAAGACCCAGCCTGTTTAGGCTGGGTCGTTGATTATCCAAATGCCCTTCATTGTCTCTGCTTCCACTAGCATTGAAGGGGAGAGTCTTTTTTCTTCTCCTTTACGGATGTTCAGGGGACAAAGAGGGTTTCTCTTTGGTCGTTGATCTGTTACAGTATGGGTATGACTGGAACAGGTATTTGTGGGTTGATCTGTTTATCGTATTTGTGGTCGTTGATCTGTTACAGTATGGGTATGACTGGGAACCACAGATAAGATTGAAGTTGGGTTACCGAAATTCACTCACACCCATACCATGAGCCAGAAACAAGAGCCAATGACGATGGGGGGAAGGGGCCAGGGAACTCAGAACAGGGTCTAAGCGGGATGGAGGGATCTATATTACTCCGGTCATTAAAATATAGATGGTAATTTCTTGGAGGTTTTCCCTGAGCATTCTCACATACTCCATTTCATTTAACCTGCCCAATTTTACCACCTTGTTCCCCTCCAAGCCAGTTTAGATTAAATGATTGGATGTGTTGTTTGATTTCTTTTTCATTTGTTAAGAATCTAATGTTCTCTTTTAATGTTTCCCATCTTGAAATAATTTCAAGTTGAACATGTTGCTTGATAGAATCTGTGAATTCAGGCCCATCTGGTTGAACATCTTTCATATCAAATGTGCATCTACGAGACTATATAGCCCAGATAAGAGCTCTTCTCCCAATAGTGAAGAGGTTTATTGTGAAGTTGTCTTCACATGATGGTGTCCAGGCTTCTAGGAGAAGGGTTTTCCAGCACCAAGGCCATAGTAGGGAGGTTTCAATCTGGTTCCAAATTCTATCCCACCAGCGCCATAACCAAACCGCCCCTGGGCACTGTAAAAATATATGTTCTTTTGTTTTCGGAATCAGTTTGGATGGGAAGGCATATTTAAAGAACTTACACCAAGGAAAGGCTATTCCTCTTTGTTCAAGGGTAGTTCTATCGATGATCCAATCATTGGTGGGCAAGCAACGGTGAGTGATCTGCCATTGGAGGGAGGATATTTTAGCTGGTTTGGATTTGATGAAATGAAACCATCTGACTGAGCGGAATTCCTCTTTATTTACATTTAAGTGTCTCATCCATCGCTCTTCAATTTTTTCTTTTAAATTAATTTTGGGGCGCAGCATCCTATATGTGGATTTAACTGATAGCGTGTGAAGAGCTATGGTGTGAGAACAACCAGAATATGTCTTGGATGACCAAGTCCAGCTAACAGGATCCAGAGGGAGGTGAGAAATAGGAGTCTTAGGTTTGTACGCCAACCACTTATCTTGGATCATTAGGATCATAATCCTGAACAGTCTGTCTTTTTGGGTTAGACCCGTACTTTGATGTGGAATAGGTCTAAGATACTCATCCTCTCATAATTCATAGATTGACATAAACGCATCCTTATTAGGTTGAACGTCTTTAATCTTACCTACCACACCAGGATGATCATGAATGGAGACCCAATCATTTGGAATTAGGGTAGGACCTTTTCTCAAGATTCTAACCCAATCTAAAAGGATTATATCAATTATCAATTTCAATGATTCCTTTTGATGGTGACAATATTTTAACTTATCATTGAGGGTCGAGAAGTGAATCCAATCTTGGTTTTCCATACTCCAAATGTCCCTAATGCGCGTAACTCCTCTTTTAATCCAACTTTTCCATGGGGAGTCCATACAGTGTAAGGTGCATCCATTGGAAAGTGGTTGTTGGCATACCTCTTCCCATCTCACCGGCATGACTTTGTCAGTGATGGGAAGCTTCCTCCATGTCTTGAGCAGATCAATCCAGAAGGGGTCTCTAGACAGGTCATTCCTTGCTGCCTGTCGGTCAGAGAGGTCCAATCCTTGGGACTCTGGTAATGATGCCTTTGGAATTGACCAATCGCGATTTTCCAGCCACATTAGGGGATCAACCTCCTCTGTGGTGATTGGAGCGAGATGCCTAATCTGTTCACACGCTAGACTTTTCCAAGGAGTTTGAGGACTGAATAGTAGGCGTTTTAACCATTGGATTGACAATGCCTTCGTTTGAAAAGTGAGATCGATTATGTCGAGACCACCTTTGGATCAAGGTTGGATTAATGATTGCCAAGCCACTCTACTAATTACATTTTTGGATTCATAATTACCTTTCTAAAGATGTGCTACCAGTTGTCTTTGTAGGGTTTTAATAGATAACTGGTCAAGAGCCCAGATCGCAGATTTGTACCAAATAGAGGCAAGGACCACGTTATTGATTGCTAATGTTCGACCTATCAATAAGGTGTGTTTATCCTTCCATAATTCAAGCTTTGAGAGAGCATGTTTCAGAATTCCTTCACTATTGGAAGCTGGTTTGCCAAGGGCTGAGAGTGAAATCCCGATAACTCTAATTGGCGTATCAAGTGGCCACCATTTGATCATCGGTTGCTCTGGAGGTCGTACTCCTTGATAATGAATCCACCAGCCAAGGGTCTTATTTCCCCAATTAGCCCTCATATCCGATAGTTTGCAGAATACATTCATCGTTTTTTTTATTGCCTCCAGGTTTTCATGAGAGGCGTCAACCATAAGGGACAGATCATCTGCAAAGAGAGAACATACCAGAATGACATTCTCTGGAATGGATGTAACTTGAATGCGCTTAATATCTTTATGGTGACGAATGTTAGCTGCCAGGGCTTCAATGATGATCACAAAGAGTAGCGGGGCAATGGGATCTCCTTGTCTAACTGACCTTTCTAGCATTATGGGAGGAGCTACATTTCCATTGACCATTACTCTTGTAGATGCATTCTCATGAAGAATTTTAATCCACCTTCTAAAATTTGGTCCAAAATTGAACTTGTCAAGACATTTATCCAGAAAAAGCCAATCCACATGGTCGTAGGCTTTCTCGAAATCTATAAAGATGAAGGCACCATTATGCTTAGTTTGACGAGAAAGCCTGACCAATTCGTTCATTAGAAGAATATTATCCTGAATATTCCTTCCTTGAATAAAACCAGTCTGGGCTGGATGAATTATATCTGCTATATATTTATTAAGACGAATAGTAGGGGCTTTGGAGATAAGTTTATAAACAATTGAGAGGAGGGTGATGGGACGATAATTGCGGATATTACATTTATCACCTTTTTTGTATAGGAGTGTTAGAACCTCTTGTCCCACTATCTCTCCTAATCGGCCAGAGGTTCAAACTTCTTGATAAAATTCTATTAAATCTTGAGCGATGAAATCCCAGAGATTCCCAAAATTCCTTCGGTAAACCATCTATGCCTGGGGTTTTCTTTTCTTCCATAAGCATCAGGGTTGTCTATATCTCATCCTTTGTTAGTGGTGCTTTTAGCATATCTCTTTGGGGATCGAAAAATGATTTATTCAAAGGTTTTAAAAAATCATCAATATCCTTGATACGGTGGTCAATAGGAGAGGAAGTTGTTTCTGAAAGGAAGAGGGACTTGAAAAAGTCTCTCGCAATTCTGGTACATTATGCCGTTGTAGTTGCAAGTTGCTTATTTAGACTTAGAGGATGAGTCAGAGCTTCAATTACTGTCCTTCCTGACCTAACCTTAGCCATCGCAAAAAACCTGGCGTCCATACCTCCCTCCGTGGCAGTCTGCCGAAGCTTTCCTCTAATACGGGCTCCCTGTCATCTATATTCCATGAGGGAAAGGAGGAGATCCTTCTTCTCGTTCCTGAATTTCTTGGCCAACTGACTCTATATCCTCACCATCGTTCAGAGAAGGATCCTGTGACTGTAGTTCCTGAATCAGTTGATAGATTCTCGATTCATTGGAATGACGTTCAGCTGCTAGAATCTTAGAATATTCATTGCATTTACAGCCTAAGAATAGCAGACCGTTGTTGAACCAAGTTATGCTATCGCAGATGAGAGTCTTTTGTTGGCGCCAATAATCCCAAACGTCTTTGAGATAGATTTTGAATCTTTCTAGTTTAAGAAGGGAAGTATTGAGTTTGTAATAGCCTCTACCTTGGTCTGTTTTTTTAGAGAAAGTCAGTAGGACTGTGCACAAAGCATGATCCAAACCAGTTAGGGGGCTTTTAGGGAAGATTTTAGCTATTTGTACTGCACCTGCTAAATCTTCAGAAAGGAGGATCAAATCAATCCGTGATTTCGTCGTTGTTTTAGACTGACTTTTCCTGAAGCAAGAGAAGGTACGAAGAGTAGGATTTAATCTTCTAAAAGAATCGAACAGGTTAAAGGACTGGGTGAGATTAGCCATCATAGCTTCATCTGCTGCTACATAGTCTGGGCAAGGGTCCGGAATACGCCACCGATCCAATGAGCGGTAAGGAGCAGCGTTGAAATCTCCAGCGATAATGATCGGGATGCCCACAGGGAGCTTAGGGATTAGGGATTCAAAGAAACGTTGACGATTTCCTACTTCATTCGGCGCGTAGATACTAAGGGCTATTACAATCTCAAGGTCTAACATCGCCAGGATGTATGCCCATCTCCCTTCCTCTTTATCAACTTCCCAGTAAACCGGGTCTACTTTAGAGTCCGATGGAATCCAAATTGCTACTCCTGCGCTACCAGGTCGAGGAGCGTGTGCTCGGAAGGCCGTATGTGGCCAGATTTGTTTATGATAATAATTATGAGAGGTCGTGTCCATCAGATAAGTTTCCTGAATGCAAATGACGTCAGGCCAATCTTTACCTCCTATACCTTTGAGCTGGTCGTAGATAGCTTGCCTTTTTTCAAATTTCGCAGAAGCCAAGCCATTCACATTTAATGACCTAAGATCCAGGTCTGCTTGTCTTTTAGTGGATTTTCACAATTTATCCCTATTATATAGAGCGTCAATCATATGATTCTAATTCATCTTATCCATCTAAAAAACAGGAAACTATCTACCGAATAAACGACCCATATGGTTAGGAGATTATATATTGACGATGTTTTGCAGAGCTGTCCACTGCCATCGTCCAGTAGGCCCCCTGATGCTAAAACCTGTTGGCTCAGGAGACGTACCAGTAGGGTGCCCACATCTGTTTCCGACCAAAAACTGCTGGCTTTGATCTTCATTCGTTGCAGGTCCATCAAAAAGTTCTGATTAAGCCATTTCAGGTTGTTTTTCTTCCCTGGATCATATTTAAGGAATACATCCCATTCGGCCAGACGTTGCTCTCCCCCAATTATGAATAGTGCCGCTATACTTCCGGTAGGCAGGGCATTTTTAATAAACGTATTGATTTCAAGCTTAATGAGTGACACCCCTGCTTCCCACCCTGCCTCAGGGGAGAGAGAGAGGAGGGGGGATGTAATTCCCATAATGATTACTTCACCGTGAGAGGAATCTTGTGGGACGGATAAACCTACTTCCCAACCGTCGTCTTTCCGCCTGACCGGTAACACTACTATTCCATTCTTAGCAGGGACTAATACTCCTTGTCCTTTCAATAATCAGTGTTTTAGCCTCTGCCTCTTCGAAGTGAGCTCTGACTCAGGGGGCAAAGGGGGCAAAGGCAGAGGATGAGGGGGAGACAAGTCACATAGTCTATGCTGTGGAAACTCCGGGAGATCTTCGGTGAGGTCCACAATCTATGGATTCTGTTGATCCATCACATGTTCCTTTTCCATCAAATACAATCCATTGCTGTGGTTCGGTTGCATATGATCATTTTCTGGATCTGTTAGATACAATCCATTGTTGTGGTTCGCTTGCATATGATCATTTTCTGTATCTGTGAGTGCAGGTATTTCTTTTGTGTCATCAGAGATATCTAACTCAACAGATTCAGATGGCTGACTGGTACACACAACAGTTGGATTGTCTGGATTCATCAGTTCAATTACCCCTCGTGCACGGTGACAGTCAGCCTCCGTCTGTAAGTTAGTTCCTCCCTAATCAGTGTTCCTCTCATTATTGACTTGGGAAAAATACTCAGATTCAGCAAGCAGATTCGTCTTTACAATATCATTTCCCGCCCCATCATAGACACTGAGTGGATCTTGAACCATATCCAGGGAGGGGGGCAGTTGCTCACTTGGGACTGATGATGAGAGGGTTGATCGAGGGGACTCAGAGCCCAGGTCACACTCTAAAGGCTCATGGTTGTGTTTCCTCAAGGCCATAGGCTGAGGCTGACGACTGAGCATGAAAAAAATTTTCTCACCTGTGAGATCGGAAATGATTTCCTTAAATCTAGTCGTAATTCCGTTCCACCTATTTTCGATGGGGAGTGTTTTAGGTTCCTGGGTTCCTCCCTTGATACCTGATATTATACCATACTGGAGTGGGAATGACCAGATTCGTTTGCAGACAAAAGACCTGTGGAAATGCATTTGTCCTTACTCTGCACTGTGTCCAGAGATGCAGGTTGTTCTATTTGATGTTTATCCTCAGGTGCATGTGACTCTTCTACTCTCAGACGGGGGGATCCTAATTCGTTGCACGACGCAAGGACCTCGGATATGTCATCCCACTCACTTTGTGACACGATCCTTGATTCAGGGAGCTCTATGTGACCTTTTACCTGTTGTATTCCAGAATTGGCTTGCTGTTGGGACCGCGTATACTGATCCAAGCATATCTTTTGTTAAGACTGATGTTAGGAACATGACAACTGACGTTCTTGTGATACATTTCCGACTGAGGCCAGTGGTAGAAAGCGATTATGTGTACTCAGGCTGAGATGAGGTCCTACCGGATTCTTGAGCCTGAATCTAGAGGAAACAATCGAAAGTAATTTAGTACTAATGTCCTCCCACATTACACCTGTAGCCGGTCCTTGCATCAAAAAGGAAGTCAGGTTGTCACTATTCTTCAGCAATATCATCAGCTCTTCGAAGATGTGGGGCCAATGACTGGTGGACAGGGAAGGATGTTGTACTTTTAGATTGTATAGAATCCAGTCAGCTATTTTGCATACTACTGTGTTCAAATCCACTGCTACCGAAGAAATATCACCTGCAGCGGGATTCGACAACGGAGGAGGAACGCAGAAGTGGAGGGTTTCGATATCCATTGGGACAGCCTCGAATGCATCCTTGAAAAGGTCCACCTCCATGGGATCTGTGTCAGTATCTGCAATGGACGTTTCTGCCTCTCCATTGGTAATCATTCCGGTGTTACTCACCGGAACAGGAACAACTGATCCTTTCTTTTTGACCTCTCTCCATTCAGAAAGTGGGTTGTTCTTGGGGACATAGTCTTTTGTTTTAGGGCCCAGTGATTTACTCTGCATCTGAAGCACATGGGATTGAATTTGGTTGAGATGTACAATGTCCGAATTTCGTGTCCTAGTCTGAAGAACCATTTGTCCGGACGGTTCGGTGGGCTGCTGGCTTTCAGTTCCACACAGGCTATTCTCGAGCTGGCGCTCGGAGTGAGAAAACCAGGAGCTGATGACACCCATTCAACCAGGGGGCATTGGGGATAAGACTCTTTTAGCCTCTCCTTTACTAGTCCATGCAGGCCGTCCGTGAGGTTATCAAACTGGATCCAGTAGTGTTTGATCATTAAGGCTTGTTCGTGTCTTGAGGATCCTCGTTCTGCAGATATGTTCGGCCTCCATTTGGAGATTGTCACCACTGAGCCTTCACAGTAGAGGGCCTGAATGGAGAGCAGGTAAGCTGCATATTCGGGATCTGCGCACAGGATTGTGACCGCATGTCTACCCCTTTGTTGGTAGGCGACCTTGGGTTCCGTGTCCCTCAGATTCTCTATGGTTTTGAGGGCTTCACAAACTCTTTTTCTTTTCTCAGTCTGTGACCAGTGTTTGATTTTCGCGGGGAACGAGCACACCACAGCGTGAGTCTCATAGAATTCGTCAAGGACAGGTAGGTGTTCTTTGGGGTATTCCCAAACTTCCACTTCTTCATCTTCTCCTTTCATCATTATTTGGAGATGATTGGGGTGACTTTCGTTTCTTTTACCATCAGATTTAGCACCTCCTGACTTGGATCCTGTTCCTGCTGGGGCTGTTTTTTTGTCCTCCCGCTTGCTGAGCTCGAGGCCTCTTTTGTTGTTGTCGCTGAGGTCGAGGCGGCTGCTGAGGACTGAGAGTTCGTCATGTTCGAAGTGATTGCTGTTTCTGCACTAGCTTGGTGTTGAAAAAAAACAGCGTTTGTCCTCCCCACCTGTGGATGGAGAGTAAGGCTCAAGGGCTTAAAAAAGGAGTCAGCGTTCCGCCTCCCCACCTGGGGATCGTGAGTAGAGCTATGCCATGATGATTGGAAAGGAGGGTGGAGCGATCAAGAGGTCATCTCAAGTGACGACAGACAGCAAAGGAAGAGCCAGTTTGCGGAAAAAAAAAAAAAAAAAAAAAAAAAGGGCAGCGTACCTCCTCCCCACCTGGGTAGCGAGAAAAATGGAATTGACGGACAGCAATGGAAAAGGCAGTTGCGAAAAAAAGTGGCAGCGTACCGCCTCCCCACCTGGGGAACGAGAAGGATGTTCTGTTTCAGGAAATGGCTGATGGATCGAGTTTCCGTATCAGAGGCGACAGTAGCGATTTCAAAAGATGGTCTTTTGCGGAAATAAGTGCAGAACCGGCCTGAAATTGGATCACTAGGTGATGCTAGAAGCAAGGATTACAGGTGAATAGAAAAAAAGCAAAGCACATTTTAATAGTAATGAATCATTGGATATTGGTATTATTGGTTAATGAATAATGTTAATAATTCTTAATTACTAATTGATTATTTAGGGATATGTAACAAGGAATGTTGTTTGTATAAATAGTTGTAAATTGTAATAATTGTTTAGTGAGAGTTATTTGTTATTAGTGTGAAGAAAGGCGTTGTTGTTATATTCTGAGTGAGGATCAGGGTATGGAGCCAGGGAGGGGCGTGGGTAGTTGAGTGGGAGTGTGAGGAGGAGAATGTTGTGAAAGGTTGGTAGGGGGGGGCCTTGGGGATAGTCGAGGCTTATGACGAGGGGGATCTTGAAGTTG
>BFEA01000462.1:1019620-1032124 GCA_003427395.1 Chara braunii | reverse complement strand
CACACACACACACACACACACACACACACACACACACACACACACACACACACACACACTTACAAACACACATACACCAACACATGCGCATACATACATATCCATGCACAGACACACTCTCTCAGTGACTCACACACAGGCACACACATACACACATACGCACACAGAGCACACCTGCACAGACATAACTGGGGGGCTTCGGGGTTCGGGGATGTGGGGGCGGATAGTTTAGAGGGCTTCTGGGTGGGCTTGGGGACTGGTGCCGAGGGGTTGGTCAGTGGTGGGTGGCAGGTCAGTTGGTGTTGGTCTCATTCGGTGGTATAAGAGGTGCTTCAGGGGGGTTGGGGGAATGCTTTTTTTTTTTTCAGTGGGGGGGGTTTGAGTGTGTGCAGCTGCCTAGGGCCACGTGTTCCGGCCCCCGCGCATCAATTCCGGTTTTCCGAAAAGCGCAGGAGCGGCCAATTTTCGCGTTTAACGGGAATTCAACGGGATTTTTTTCAGTTTAACGGGGATTCAACGGGAGTTTCATTCCCCCGTTCCCCGTTAAAAAGACACAGACTGGGACACTCTGGGGGCAGGTCAGAGCGTCTTCCAAGACCCGCTGCGGTGCTGCGCAATTTAGGAGTTACAGTAGAATACTCTTTTCCGTCCACCTACCTTTTTTTTTTCAATATTTTCTTAGTACCTAGTCATACTCCAGCTTATGTCATCGTACTTCCCCCGTAAGCTTACAAGGTGCTACCCTAGGTCTGACTCCGAAACCATACTCGTGGGTTGCTGCCTACCCCTCCCTCCCCCCCCAGCCCCCCATTTGCACAGGGATGGCCTGGTGGGCCGGAGGCCCAGCCGTTTCGAAAAGGAATGGTCTGCCTGGACCCCTGCTGGAGGCTGCACCCAGCGGACCAGCTTTATAGGGGCAGGAGGTAGATGGCGGGTGGTGCTGGTGTGGAGCTTTATAGGGGCAGGAGGTAGATGGCGGGTGGTGCTGGCCGGGACCCCAGCGGCGGTCCAGGCAGTCCAGTTTGTAACACAGACTCTAGTATGAAATGTGCCAGCATGTCAATTGGTGGAGAGCTGCAGTACCGCCCACCCCACCCTATACATAGTACAACCCCATGGTGGTCCCGATCCCATAGCATCACCTAACCACCTACCCTATACATAGTTCGACCCCGGCCCATAGTATCACCCGCCCCTCGAATTCATCCGAAACCCTCGTTGTATTAGTCATTCTGTAGACCTCACATCGTATCACTCGGCCCATAATGCCACCCGCTCCACATAGTTTTTTCTGCACTTTTTTTTTTGCACCTACTTCTTGGGGCGGGGGGGGRGGGGGGGTATTTTCGCATGTTCTCTTTTTTGTTTTTTTTTTCCCCGGGCCATTTGCCACATAATCCTTTTTGTTTTTGCTGTTTTGCTTTTTTTTGGTTTTCCTTCTGGCGTCTATGAACCGGAGGTTTTATAGTCGAGTAGCATATAGCTGGGCTGTTTGTCCTTGTGAGACTCCCACCCCTGTCCGACGCAGTGTCCGTCCCCCAATGCATGGTGAGCTGCAATTTTTTTGTTGTTCACACTCTGCATGGTGAGCTGCAAATTTTTTTGTTGTTGTTCACACTATGCGTGGTGAACTCTGCTTCACTTTAGCAACAATGAAATCTGCGCACCTACCTCAATTCACGGCATTTGTGTCACATCGTTTTATCAGATCCATCTTCTCATGTCAGTCGGAGGCTCCGACTCATTTCTGGCTTTTTTTTTAATGTATGGCTGAACGGAAAAGAGTTTTACCTCCTTTTTATGTGGTCTTCGTCATATCTGTTATTTGATAAACTGGAAATTAATAAATTATGAGTTGCAGACAAAATCTGGTCATTCATACAAAACAATGCTCTGTGACCTTTCAATGCTGGTCCCCACAAATGAAATTTGCCGGGGGGTACTATGTGGGTTGCCAGGGGGTACTATGTGGGTTGGATACTGCTATGTGGGCTGGTTTGCGGAACCCCCCCCCGAAAAGAAAGAACCCTGCTTAGGGGTAATCACATCTCATCAAGAAGTCTAATAAGGTATAGGCGGAGTGTGAAGAAGTAATTGACAAGGGAAAATTATGTACTTGCACACTTTTGTTGGTGTTGTTTGATTGTGTGCAGATGGTGAATGTAATTTTCATATGTATATAAGCTTTTTTAAGTGAAGCCAGTTCGCGCTTGATACCATCGCACAGAACACCGAATACGGATTGGGGCCAAATGGCAGTGGAGCAGAGGAAGTGCTGGGGCACTCACCCACTCCACATAGTACCACCATCGCACAGAACACCGAATACGGATTGGGGCCAAATGGCAGCGGAGCAGCGGAAGTGCTGGGGCACTCACCCACTCCACATAGTACCGCCATGCCTCACATAGTACCACCCGCTCCGCATACCCACATAGTACCGCACATGCCACATAGTACCATCCACCCCACAAAGTACCACCCTCCATGCTTTCGTGGGCCCTCCACATAGTACCGCCCATGCCACATAGTGCCACCCACTCCACAAAGTACCACCCCACATGCTTCCGTGGGCCCTCAACGTAGTACCGCCCACCCCACATAGTACCACCCCACATGCTGTTGTGGGCCCTCCACATAGTACCTCCCACTCCCACACCACATAGTACCACCCATCCTACATAGTATTAGTACCACCCACTCCCCCCCCCCCCCCCCCCCCCCCTACCACCCCCACCACATAGTACCACCCACCCCACATAGTAACTCACTCCACATAGTACCACCCACTCACTCCACATAGTACCACCCACTCACTCCACATAGTACCACCCACTCACTCCACATAGTACCACCCACTCACTCCACATAGTACCACCCACCCACTCACTCCACATAGTACCAACCCAGACTGCATTGTACAGACCAGCATACATACCACAGCCCCCAGCCCGGAGTCACCGNCCACCCACTCACTCCACATAGTACCAACCCAGACTGCATTGTACAGACCAGCATACATACCACAGCCCCCAGCCCGGAGTCACCGATCCCATTATCTGAAATTCCAAAAATGTCCACTCTCGATAGCATGTGATCTACGGAACAGGGCGAAAGCAAAGAGGGCCCACGACAGTTTTTCTTGTCCAGATGAATTCCAAATGGCCCGGAAAAACTGCCAGATGGCCTTCCATTGTGTTAGGCCTCCCTATCATCACCATGCAGCCATCACCATCGTCAATCGTTGTTGTCCTGCAGCAATCATCGTCGTTCGCACGCAGCCATTGTTGTTTGTTGTCCAGCCACCATGGCCACCTCCCTGCCATTGCACCCCGCCTATATGGCTCCACACCAGCTCCGCCATCTACCTCCTGCCCCTATAAAGCTCCACACCAGCACCACCCACCCTCTACCTCCCCCTATACGGCTTCCCACCAGTTCCGCATCCCCACCCATTCTTCTTTTTCCTCCCAAGCATCCTCCCATTCTTCTAAGAATATTCTTCTCCTTCTCCTGCAAAACGCGCCTGCGCACCCATAATCCACCCTTTAGCACATCTGTCATCTCAGTCCCTCTTTCTAAGAGAGAGAAACCGACCTAACAGGCCCCTTAGGTTACACCGATATCGACCCGGCGACTTCTATTCCCGCTTCTACCCAGGTCGACAAGCCCACACCTGGGACATATGTGAGACCAGGTCGGATAGAGAGCATTCTCGCACGGAAGCCTCTTTCAAATACAGCGAGAACCCGACCTAACGAGCCCCTTAGGTCACACGGATACTGGCGAGGCGACTTCTTCTATTCCTTGTTCTTGCCAGGTCAACCAGCCCACACCTTGGACATTTGTGAGACCAAGTTGGAGAGAGAGAGAGAGCATTTCAGCATGGAAGTCCTCTGGCACAGGAAAGCAAACCCTTGTGCCATACAAGAAGCCACCCAACATGACCAGTTTCCAGCTCAGCAGCTGTTATTCCTCACACGGCGGGAGCTGACACCAGCCAGCTCTCTCCTCTCTCTCACTCCCCAAGCCTGCACTCATGCAGTCCACATTACATTGGGCCTCGCTGCACTACTCTCCAAATGTGGCAAACGAGATCGAATCTTCTGTTAGAACTTAGAACATGGAAAGATACAGAGCCATGATTTTTGTCTTTTGTGCATGTCGAGAGTAGCGCAGCGAGGTCCATTGTCCACTTAACACCTCGTTTGCGTAAACAATTCGATATTTCCTTAAGTAGAGATAGTTTTAGGTCACTGTACCGCCCGCAGAAAACAGATTGATCTGAATTACGCACCCACGACTGTCCCGAGCACCGTAGCAAAAAGCTAAGGAAACAGTACTAACACAAAAAAAAGAAAGGAAAAATGGACAGAGCAGCAGAGCACAACTTGAAGCCAGTTGGTCGCAGAACCTGCTCAGGGAAAAAAAAAGTCAGAGATCAAGCACAACTTTGACACGTCTCTTCCACGAGAAAAGAAAAAGTACGAAAAAGAAACGATGAAAGAAAGAAAGAAAGAAAGAAAGAAAGAAAGAAAGAGAGAGAAAGAGGGCACTTCCATGTCGCACAAAACATCATTACAGAAGTTATTAGGTCGTTCACAATAGACCGTCAGCAATAAAC
The DNA here is from genome assembly GCA_003427395.1 of Chara braunii. NCBI lineage: Eukaryota > Viridiplantae > Streptophyta > Charophyceae > Charales > Characeae > Chara > Chara braunii. The sequence continues at coordinate 1,027,500 of BFEA01000462.1, read as the reverse complement.
CAAATAATGACCAGATAGATATACAAACCTTCTCCAACGCCTCCGGTGCCTCTGTTCAAGAAGCTCTCCACAACGCAGGCTACAGAACTCCACCTACGTAAAGGCAACCCCCGCTTCTGTGATCGTCCGCGAGCGTCCGAGCGCCGAGCGTCTTTAAAGTTGCGAAGACTTTGACGATGCCGTCCGTCGACCAGATCAATCGCATTGTCATATCACTGTTTGCGTTCGACAGACACTAACTCAACTCAACTCAACTCAGTTGTCCGGCGCGGTAAACGGATTGGCTGAAATTCAGATGCACTGTCCGTAGTTTTTTCCGTGATCGTAGAATTGCCGATGCCGTCCCCCCGATCCATCCCGTTCGTCCACCAGATCAATGCCATTGTCATATAACTGTTTATTATGTTTGACATCCCGTTCGTCCACCAGATCAATGCCATTGTCATATCACTGTTTACTATGTTTGACAGACACTATAACTCAAGTCAACTCAGTTGTCCGGCGCAGTAAATGAATTGGCTGAAATTCAGATGCACCATCCCTTGGTTTCCCTGGTCGTAGAATTTGAAAATGCGATCGGCGAGTTGCAGGAAGCAGCAGAGCGAAATGTAATCGTCCATCTTCAACATGCCCGTGCGCGCCGGGTCAAACGCCTGACACGCTGACGCCAGCGCCGGCTGCTCAACATTAAACTGCAGTCTTCTCAGCGCCTGTAGAACCTCGTGGAACGTAAGAACACCGTTGCGGTCTCTGTCGTACATGTAAAAGCTCTCGGACACCTCGCAGAGAAAATTATGCAGCTGAACGAACTCTTTGAACGATATCTGTCCGCTCTGATCCTGATCATACATCCTGATCATCTGACTGATCGTCCGCATCGGGAAGTGAAGATTTCCTACAGCCAATGCCCTCCGTAACTCTTCGGCATTCACAGCACCGCTTCTATCCAAGTCCACTGATGCAAACCATTGCTGTAATACCTGGTCGCTCGTATGTGCCGCCATCAGGACAGCGAGCGGTACCTCACCGGTGGTCGCACACTAGTAGCAAACGTTGCCAGCCAACACACACGCGCTCTCATGCACACAAAGACCCACACTCTTTGGAACACGCGCTACCCTACAGCATCAACAAGCAGGCACCACCACCAAAAGCCAAGTGAAAACCACAGACAGTGACCAAACATGTCATCAGATTCTGCTCATCTACTACAGCATTCTCCTTTTATTTTTCAAAAATGTGCGTCATCCTTTCGCAGGGGCCATGCTAATCTTGCCTGCCAAGCCGTTGGTTGTGTGTTCGAGTCTTGTATTCGGATCACACGTGCTTTCCCGCAGTAACCTCCGTAGAGATTGTACTATGTGCAGTGTGGCTGCGTAGGGTTGAGTGTGGTTGGGTACACCGTGTCGCGGGATCTCTGTGATGGGGTGGGGTGAAGTGCTCATCTTGGGGCATCACTTTCACCCCAGCCCTCTTAGCCTTATGGTTAGGTGTTTGCCTGCCAAGCCGTTGGTTGATTACACATGCTAATCTTCTCTGTGTATTGTTCCAATTCTAACACACGTCAAGAATTCAATTACAATACAAAGACCCTTTCGCACTTCAGTAGAAACGGATTCAATTCCCTTAAATCACCACATTCCTCACACAGGATATGTGTCTAGCTTTTCCATGAGGCACAAAGTGTCGATTCCATCAAAGCATTGGCCACAGCATAGGCACCTTTCTTAAACCACTAGTACACGGCCCGAGCAGCCTTGCAGAATTTTTTTTGTCGCCACATTGGCCACAAGCAAATCTCAGTGGCGCGCCGTGCAGCCAGGGGTGCCGTTGAAAATAAAAATCGGCAGCCTCGGCCCCGAAGTGGTGCGGGTTTCATGCTGACACCCACGGGGCGATTTGTGGTGTACTGGTGCTTTAAGCAGAAATGGGCCCCACTTGTTTCGGTTTGGGAAGATTTTTTGCTGTGGGCTATATATATCGTCAAATAGAACTGCCCGGTAAACCGTAGGCAGAGAGGCAGAAGAGGACAACAAACGAGGGGCTGTGACAAACTGTTTCGTATATATATGTGTGTTTTTCAAAGATCCCGGAATTCTCCCTCCCTCTCATTCCACCCCATAAATCATCACAGACCATCCATAATAAAGAAAAAAAGATACAGATCACAATACATTAGAAGATGCAAGGTTGCCCACGTTTGTGTGGTTAACCGGCAAGTGCCCACACACACACACACACACACACACACACACACACACACACCCGTCTGCCGCCAGAGCACCACACTTGCACAAATATGTTATGCTCTCACACTTGCACAAATATATTACTGAGATAATTACTCCTTTGACCAGGTAAGTAGTTAGATGCATACTGCCGCTCTTTGGACTGACGAGCGCGTAAATTGGTGGGCCCCACAGAAAATCGTGCGTCACTCACGTGGTGCGCTGCGTGCATCCACCTACCTCCTTCCGCCGAATAGAACGTACGGTCATTATAACTGTATTTAGACTGAAAAATACCCCAAAAACAGCTATAATGACCGTACGTTGTATTCGGGGGAAGAAGATAGGTACGGTACGACTACCCACGTGCGTGCATTCACTCCCACGTGTGCTGCGTGCATCCATAAACGTGCATTCACTCCACCTACCTTCTTCCCCCGAATACAACGTACGGTCATTTAGAACGGTCATTATAGCTCTGTATTTAGACTGAAAAGTACCCCCAAAACAGCTATAATGACCGTACGTTGTATTCGGGGGAAGAAGGTAGGTACGGTATGACTACCCACGTGCGTGCATTCGCTCCCACGTGTGCTGCGTGCATCCATAAACATGCATTCACTCCAGCAGAGCATCGACTCACGTGTCTTGTGTGTTCACGTGCCTGGCTCTCTGAACTTGCACGAGCGTGATCTTTTGTGCAAACGGCTATGTCCGCTAGACGCACGTGAGGCCGGTACAACCGCATTGACGATGTTCAGAAGCGAAAGATCGTCTAAGTCTATATCTTCATTGAAGGCAAAACGTTTGCAGAGACTGCAGTACAGGAGCAGCAGGCCTGTGATTCAGATGCATGTGACTACAATAACATGCAAAATTCCTTCACTAATTTTCATTTGATCTCTTCGTCGGTCCCGATGGTCTGTGCAGAATCTCAAATCGGTTGATTGTTGGACTAGATGTGGTTTTGGCAATACTAATAATTTGTTAAATCAATCCGCCCAACTCTATCAAACGTCGTCCAACCTGTTAAATCCTTTTGTCCAAAATGCTCATCCCAACCTATATCTGGTATGTCCAAAATGCTCACCATTTCTCCCAACCTTTTTTTTTTTTTTTTTTTTTTTTTTCGTGGGGAGCAGCACGTGCTGGGAACCGGGCCCAGCGTCCAACCTAAATCTGGTATGTCCAAAATGCTCATCACTTCTCCCAACCTAAATCGGCTTTCCAAATCAGTTCTGATAATGTACTAAATAGGAAACTCGAACCGACCAATTCGGTTTGATGGCTGTCCAATTGAATTTTCGTTTGTCCAAATCGAAATCGCTTCACCTCGATCCTATCTTACCTGGCCAAAGGAGTATCTTATACCCCGTAAAGGGGTCTAAGGTCATAAGGCAAGGCACTGGCACTGATACTACTACTCATCTCAAGCGACTCAATCAGGTCATCATCACCCCCATCATCTCCATGGCTATAGACCTACTCCCTTTCACTTTGCTGTCTGGCCCCTGGAGTGAAATTAGTTGCACCGCAACAAAAAAAGCTCCACCAATCAAAAAAAGCACCTGCCATGCAGCGAATGGCGTGAGAAAACTTAGAGAGCCCTCTGTGTCAGAGCCCACAAAGCCACCATAAAATCCCACCAAACTCCACAAGATCTCCACGCAACACTATGAGCGCTACTGCTTAAACCCACCAGTACTTGGCCCAGATATCGATGCCGAGCCTCAGAGCAGAGCACCCTGCGCGCCACGTTTTGACGAACCGCCAGCGCAACGTTTTGTTTTCATTTTGGCGGGCGCCTCCAGCCATTGTGGTGCGGCGCGTTAATGGGGAAGCGCCGCGGCCGATAGCTGGGCCAAGTACTGGTGGTCTTAAACACTCTGGAGGCGCCCGTTTCTTCCATGTGCTCCAAAAGAGCAACCCGTGGGAATGACACCCACAGCAAACACCCACTGAGCCATCTTGCGAAGATACCGTGGCCAAAACCCAAAACATAAATCCCYCCCCCCCCCCCCCCCCCCCCCYCYCAAAAAAAAAAAAACATGAAGCCACCCCACAGAAATTCCTTCATGAAAAAGACAGCCCTCGCTATAAAGCAGCGCAAAGAACTAGGCCATACATACTGTCACACTGTGAATAGGAGCTCAAAGGCGGAAAAAGACAAAACAAGAAAAGGAAAAGAAGGAAGGAAGGAAGGAGAGCCCCACCTGTTCATCACCTCTTACGTACAAGGCTAGCCATGTGGATGACAGGTTGAGCGCTGGCTGCCCCCATCCCCGTGTGTCACAAGGACCCACCCATGTGTACGCAGCCAAAAGGCAAAAAAGAGGTAGAGAAAGAAAAGGAGGAGGAAACCAAAACTGACAGGGAAAGAAAGCCTATGAGTCAAACAAAGCAAATGACACATCTGCGAGGCTCAACGCCTCGCTACGCCCTACTGGGCCCTATTTTCAGCACAGTCGGCCGCCCTAACTGAAGGCAGGCTCGACCAAGGCATACAGGGCCATTTTTGGGGTCACCACCCAACTGGGGAAATTCAGGCAGTTGCGCAGCGCCAGTTGGTTGAGAGCGCCCAGGCCCAGGCTGCCTCTTTCGAATGTAACTGAGGCAGGCCCTGGGCCAGATTCGCAACATGAACCGAACACAGGCCGAGGGCAGTTGGACACGTGCAACCACCAGAGGCCCAGGGCCTGATTCGTTTGGACTGGGGCTCAGCCTCTCTGGGCCTACCGGAAGCTTCTGGGCAGGGGCCCAGCGCAGCCAGGCTGCACGCGAGCAGGCAGGCCACTTCCATTTAGGAAAGGGCCTGCCCACGCATTGGGGATTCGGGCACTGGATGCACACTGCGCAAGCGCTGCTGCGCTATACGCTGGCCAGCGCTCACGCGCTCACAGGCGAGCTGGAAGGAGCAGGCAGCCATAGCCGAGCTGCGCTGCTGTATGCGGGATGGGGCGCATGGTGGTCCTTGGGTGCACGTGGCATCTGTGAGTGGGGGATCGAGGTTGTGAATGATACGAGAGACATACCGGGTGCTTGAAGCGAACGGCATTGGCTGAGATCTGCTCGTACTTCGGGGAAGCTGTTGACGTCACCAGCGGCATTGTAGATTAGGCTAGATAGGATCTGCCATGAGTAATCTGGGCGCAGAGCGCCAGATAGGATGTCGACATTGGTTCTTTGTCGATGATGATGAGACTATTCGAACATTGTCACTTATGAGCTTTTGCGGTGCTCTTATTTGGTGGGACTCGTGTTGCAATTCTGCTTTTGGTTCGATGTAACGACTATCTGGTCTCATGTGTATGATGCTGCTTGGTTTCTGAAGTTCGCTATCGCTCATTTTCCTTGCACATCCCACATTATAATCCAATTGCCACAAAGCAAATAACACATCCCACAGATCAACATATTTTTTATTTTTTCTTATTTTCCCATTTTCTTATTTTCTTATTTTTTCTTATTTTCTTATTTAAAGTTTTTTTTTTTTTCTTATTTTCTTTTTTTTTTTCTTATTTTCTTATTTTTTCTTTTTTTCTTTTTTTCTTTAACTCCGTCCACATTATAATCCAATTGCCACAAAGCAAATAACACATCCCACACATCACCATATTTTTTCCTTTTTCTTATTTTCTTACTTTCTTATTTTTTTCTTATTTTCTTATTTTCTTTTTTTCTTTAACTCGGTATCTGTCGGTAGTGTCGAAGGCTTTATCTGTCCCCACCTCGGCACATAGGACAGCTATGGTGAGGATGACGTGGATGTTCACAAGGGTACCCAAGGAGAGCTGCGCCAGCACAGCATTCAGCAGGACGGCTAGCACGAACCATCCCATGAAAACAGTCCTTACAGAGGACATCATGATGTTGTCCACATGTCAAAAGAACAGCAGGACGTTCATCACAGTGCTGCACATGCAGTCCTGATATCGTCCTTGGGCACAAAAAAGAGACAACGTATATGTGCGTGATAGGGATGTGTACAATGAGGAAATGTTGGACACCCCTCTGTACTCTATATATTGTCACATCACTACAAACTAAAAGAGCGCACTTTGCGGAACAAAGAATAAAAGCAAAAAACGGGCACAGTGATAACATGCAAAAATAAAAACAAAAAGAAAAAACAAGGGCAGATTGAAACCATTAAATTTCTCATTCTTCTTTGAACTCCACCTCCACTGTGCCTCTCACGTGCAAGGCTATATATAATATAATATCGTCAAACAGACCTGCCTAGTAAACCATAGGCAGAGAGGGGAGAAGACTCAGAAGAGGACTAACCAACGGGTGTCCGTGACAAACTGTTTCGTCGGAGTTTCACCAGCTGAAAAAAAAAAGGACAACCAAGCAAACTCCAACCGCCAAAGAAGAATATCTCGCTCGTACAAGCCCGATCCTAACCACTCAAATCTGCCAGGACCGACCGCTAGCACACACACACACACACACACACACACACACACACACACACACACGCACACACACACAGAGGACACACAGGACACACACACACACACAGACGTAGTAGGGACGAGTAGGTACCCACGAGTACGTAGGGAAGATCGTGTCATGGCTAGAGTATGTCGTCGTCCTTTAGCAGAAAAGCAAGAGACGAGACCAAAAGAGAAGAAGAAGAACGACGATGGATGACGACGGGATGACAGAGGGGGCAGACAGGAGGTTGGGGGGGGGGGGGATAAGGAGGAACGGCGGGGAAGATGGAGACGCAGCCGCTCCTTGTTGCCTCGCTCAAGGTCGGGAAGGCCGCGATCTTTCCGCAACAACTCAAATGCCCACCTAACAGGGGTATACCACAAAGATAAAACGCAAAGAAAAAAAAAATTGCGGTATAACCCTGTACGGTTTGGGCGTGGTGAACAAACGATAGTGGCTGCGTGATTTCGAATTCGGATTCGGATTCGGATTCGGATTCGGATTTGGGCGTCGCAAGTAGGTAGGCAGATTGGCGCATGAATGGGGCGGGGTATTTCGCAAACTTGTGCAAATCCACTGGGGGCAAGATGAGTGTGTTTGCAACAGGCTGTGTGCGAGGACAGGGGGGGGGGCGGCGCAGAATGCAGAAGTTGCACAACCCCCTGACGGGGGTATACCTGCAAAGATGTTATTCGAAAAGGGAGTTTCACAAAGCTTTGCAATTCCGGAGGGCTATTCCGGTCTACCCACATCGTTTGGGGGTATTTGAGCATACACCTGAACTTTCAGGGGTATTTCGCAAATTTTGCCATAATATAGGCGAAAAAAAAAAAAAAAAAAAAAAAGGGAAAAAAAAAAAAAAGGCGAAAAAGGAGTGTTAAGATGTAAGCCCGGTTTGGCTTTTTGCGGTGGGATTGGGAACCAACAGGGGGAAGGTCACACTGGCAAGGAGGATTGGCTTGAACGCATGGATCTGGACGTGTTTGTGGAAAGGTACAGAAAATCGGGATCGATCTGCTTTTCTGCATCTCTGCTCAAAACGCGTCCAGATTCAGGAGCTTAATCCAGTCCTCATTGCTAGTGGGACCTCGCCCCCGGAGAAATGTGCTCATCCTCTGCCGGATTGGAATCCTTCCTCAGCTTTTTTTTTTCAGTGGATGATCTGTTCAACCGAAGAGGGGAAAAAAAAAAAAGAGAAGAAGAAATGAAGGG
>BFEA01000462.1:961061-995010 GCA_003427395.1 Chara braunii | reverse complement strand
CTCAATCACTTTTGCCAGTTCCTCATCATCATGAGGGTTTGATCTTCCAACCTTTGCTGGTGTTTTTGCCTGTGAACTTGTTTGGTGGCCAGATGTCTGACCCTGCTGTCTTTTGCGTTTCTCTAGACGATCCTCATTTGCCTCTTCCTCCTCATCTTCCTCATACTCGGTTGACGACTGGTTACCCACCTTCGCCTTTGCCTTACCATCCTTTCAATCACAACTGCTCCCCTCATTTTCGCCTCAATCATTTTTTCTAACTCTTCCTTTAACATTTCCTTATTTTTCGCTAGCATCATTTCCACCTTCCATTCCCTTTTCGCTTCCTTCTCCTCCTTTTGTTTTTTTTCTTCTGTATCTCTAAACGATTTAACTCCTCCCTTGCTACTCTCTCTTCATTCTCCTTCTTTTTTATCCCTTCCCTCTCTTATTTTTCACGTTTCTCTACCTCCTCTTTCTCCAACTGCTTTTGTATGAACAGTGTTATCATCTTCAAGGACTTCTGTATTTCTGGACTTAATACCGCTTGCTGCTGCATTACTCCCGTAGTTGAGCTCGTACTAGCAGAAGGCACGTCTGTTAGCCGAGGCACTTGTTGGTCTGGTTGGACGTTTTGAGACATGTTCATACTGCAGTCTCTTGAGATATGTCCAAAGTGCCCGCAGGTGTAGTATTTTAGTCTCCTTCTTCGTCCTCCACCTCCTCCATAGTTTCAGTTTTCTCCACTGTTATTCCATCCACCTCCGTTGTTCATACCGTTACCTCTATTATTCCACTCGTTTTGTCCACCCCCATTTCCATTCCATCCATTCCCTCCTCCGTTCCCATTCCACTCATTTCCTACTTCGTTCTCATTCCATCTATTTCCTCCTCCGTTTCCATTCTCATTCCATCCTCCTTGTCCACCATTCCATCCTCCTTGTCCGCCATTCCAACCTCCTTGTCCGCTATTCCATCCATTCCCTTGCTGTTGTCCTTATTGTCCTTGTTGCTGTATTGTTTCAAAGTTAAACCCTTTTCCTCCTCCTCCACTTACATTGTTTTCTTGTCCTTGAAACCCTCCATTTGAGCCCATTCTTCAAAACTTTACCCTCCTCTATACGAATTTTCTAGTATAAACTTTCTCAAATCCTCCCAAATACCCACATGTTTTACACCGCGCAAAAACCACAGTTCTTGTCGTTACGATTTGTTACTTGTACCTACACCACAGGGTCACCGAGCCAGGTAATCTTCTCCTGGTTGGTTGCCACTGACTTTCAGCGATTGAGTAAGTTAGGGACAACGTATATCGTCACCAAAACAACACATAGCAAGTTAATACTCATGAGATAGTCAACATGCAAAATATGTGAAATCCCGAATTCGAGTTGAACTCCGCAAAAAACAATCAGAGAAAATCAAAAGAGTTCGTCGTTAACCATGGAAATACAACGCTCCATAGGGAACACCATATTCACTATGGTGTACTATTTGATCCCAACAAGTAAGAGTGAAACGCTATAGTAGATTATTCTGGCTTTCCCCTACCTGTTTCATCTGGTGCCAGATCCAGCCTCATCAGGGGGACGCGACTTCAGGATGACGGGTAATGAGGGAAATGCTCGTAATATACACTATACCTTTGTCATCCTCTTTTTCTCTTATCATCCTCGTAACGTTCTTGTACGTCCACATGTTTTCAGTAATTACTGTAGGCCTCGTTTTTTACTTTTTCCGCCCATCCACTATCTACCACAGTCCGACTTGTAGTTACTGTTTCCCCAAATTTCCCTTTCTTACGTAAGTCTGTATTTTTCGTACTTCAAATCCCTATGTTTTTTATCCAGTGACCGTTGTCAGCGCGAATACCCTTACAAGGGTATCCGCCCTGGATTTTGCAAGTGACAGAAGATAAGGTTTGTTTAGAATTTGAGTATACCGTGCAAAGTTGCGGTCATGTTTGGTTTGCGCTGATTGAATGGTTGACGGGGAGCAAAGTGTGTATGGGCGCGCAGTTTTTAGGCGCGCGTGGTGATGTTTTCTCTTGATGCTATAGGGTTGGCGTTTCCGCCGGCAAAAATTATGGCTTTGATTAAAACTAGGAAAAATCTTTCATTTATTAAAGTGGCCATGATACATCTGCATTCATTCCGCATGCGTCATCGGAAGTGGTGTTGCCCTGTGCAGTAATTGGGGTATGTGAGAGAAAGTAGAACGCAAGCGGTGACCTCCGTGCGATAGATGCGGGAGGTTGACGGTCGTGGACGGAGCCAGGCCCTATGAGCGGCAGGCGTCATAGGTTGGCCGTCGTGAGTTTGGTCCGTGGGCAGAGGAGTAGCCTTGATGTATTTTGGTAGGCTCTTGTGCCGTGCGGCAATAATTTATACTGATTTTTGCAGTAGTCCGTCACAGCCTTGGGTAGTAGCACTATTGGTAACGGTATTGGACTTTCAAAGCGACGGTATAGGGATCGAAGGCGGTGACCTACGAGGATGGAACATCGGAGCGGCTGGAGGTGCCGAGGGGTTGAGGGCCTGGCGAGACTATCCCCCTTGGTTTTGTTGTCGGCCCATCCGTAGGCCCGGTCGACGGAACTGAGAGTAGTACTGGCGGTCTCCCTTCCCCAAAAAGCACCATCGTAATTTTTTATTTTATTTTATTTTATTTATTTTTGCCTGTCCCGTTTTTTTGGGGACGCGGCACCAGCTTCGGTACCAAGGTTGTTTGCGGGGTACCAGCTAGCGAGGCGGAAGAAACCTGGGTAGCGTGGCGTCGTGGGCCCTCCGCAGTTGCACCATCGCCAACCACGATCTGCTGTGGGAACTGAGTCTGGGCACGTTGATGGGGCCAGTGCCGGTGTCGGTGCTGGTTTTGGAACCATTGCTGTGGGAACTGAGTACACCCACGATCTGGAGTGAGAGGTTGGGGAGTGAGCATGCCTGTAGGGTGTGACAAGGTGCGGGGTCGGTCACACAGACTTGTCAAAGATCCTAAGGCTACCATTATGTGTGCTCATTTGTCAACAGCCTGCGTAGCCATGGGGTAAGGGGATTTGCGGTCACATCTGGGGGGTGACCGCAGATACCCTACGTTCATTTATTTATTTTTGGCATTATGCTTGAGCAGGCAAGAACTTTTGCACAGTTTAAGTACCATTTTGTTGTTACTGCAGACGGCCAGGGCTTTGTCCCATTTGAAAAAGTACAGCAGTGTGACCTGAACCATACCCAACACCTTGAATTGGTATGTGACAGTCCCAAAATCTGCATTTTCGCAGATTTTTTGGGACCTGCAGTGTGAGTATGCCCTGAGCATGGCCGTGGGGACCTGCAGTGTGAGTATGCCCTGAGCATGGCCGTGGGGACCTGCAGTGCGAGTATGCCCTGAGCATGCCCTTTGGGTCCCAAAAGACGGTGAACTGTGTCAGGGCGGAGTGGCCCAGGACACAGTAGGGAGGCACACAGCCGTAGTTAGCTGGTCACATGGAACCCCCCGCCGTCCTGCTGTTTTATTTTATTTTTGTTTTACTTTTATTTATTTTTGTATACCCTTTGTTTCCAGTTGGGAACACGGCCCGGGTTCCGGGACTGGCGAAAGTACCCAAGAGCCTAGCTCAATAGGTACACCCACGACCTGTTGAAGTACAAACCTGAGTTTGGACTGCGCATGGAGCAGACTAATAAAAATACTGCAATTCTGATTTTGCCCAGGGCTGGTTAATTCAATATTGGTGTCCCTAAGCAGCGCTTGGGGTTTGTCCTTCGAGACATCTGTGAAAATTGGAACCATACAGGGAAGACTAGCATGCCCCTGCGCAAACATGACAAGTATAAACAGGGGTGCCGGCCTTGGTTAGCAGTTGTTTTGTTAGCTCGAGCTGCCATCAGACCGAGAGCCGCAGGGGTGTGCTATACTCGGGAGGATGAAGACGACGTGGGGGACGAAGATGGTGAAGACAAAGTGGTGAGGGGAAAGAAGTCATAGTTGGCCTGTTCCTTGACGGAATCGGGCGAAGTAAGACTTGAAATTGGGGTTCTGAGCCGAGGTGAAGCTGATGGCAGGGTCAGATTTCATGTAGGATGGATGGTATAGCCGGTATCGACTGTATGGACTGGGCGGAGGTATGGAGGAAGCCGGGAAGAAGAAGGGAGAGAAACACATATCTCATGCGTTTCCGAACAGATCTCGACAGTGTAAAAGTTGAATCTATGGTTTTGGATAGCTGCGATTTCAGGTATGAAGTTATTTTTTGAGTTAGGTTAGTAGATATGGAGGTAGGACGAGAAAGGGCCGCGCGGAGCTATGGCGGAGCAAAGAAGAGGTGAGGGGTTAAAATGATCTAGCACGCCCGATCCTTGACCGATTCGGGCGGGGAAAGATACGAATCGGGGGTTCTTGGACCGGGCGAGCTCGATGGTAATGTCAGTTTCTGTGATAAGTTAGTAGGTTTAGAGTTAATCGAGAAATAAAGTGCGCAGGAGACGGCGGATCGAAGGAGGAAGGAGAGGGAAAAATGCATTCCTCGCTTCATCGCTGAACGAAATTAGGTGAGGGAGGATGTAAAATGGGGGTTGCCGAGAAGGAAGAGTACGATTATGGAGTTGGATTTGGCAGAGGGTCAGCAGGTTAAAAGCTAGCAAGAAAAGAAGCTGCGCTGTGTGTAAAACAGGAAAGTAGAGAAAAAGAATGTATCTACCCCGCTTCTAGCGGAGGATACATTTTCATTTTTTTTGCCGGAATTAGTAGTTGGTGTTCATCCAGGAGGCACTATGGAGATCATGGCGTTCGTGTTCCTCCATACTGCTGGGGTTCTCTTCTTCGTTGAGCCGCAATGGTCTTCAGCTGACCGGCGTTATGACAGCCATCCTCGCACTCTCGTTATCGCCAAGGAAGACGAGAGAGAGAGAGAGAGAGAGAGAGAGAGAGAGAGAGAGAGAGAGAGAGAGAGAGAGAGAGAGAGAGAGAGAGAGACATGAAACAAAACTAAGACGCCATCAGCGAGTGTTGCTGTGCGCCGTGGCGGGGTCCTCTTGTTCTTTTTAAATATATTCTCGTAAAAAAAAAAATCAATCTCATTTCTATGGTCGGGATCGCAGTGCTCGTCATTAAGATCCAACTCGTGATCGTATTGCTGCTCGTCAGCCCCAGTGCCTGCTCATTGTGGTAGTCTTCGGAGCGCTGCTCATCATGGTTGGGGTCGTGCATTGTGGTTGCCATAGTGAGCGCTTCCTGCGAGCATTGGGCTTGTCCTCCTTGAGCACCTCGGTCGTTGTGTTGGCTGAGGGTTGCAGGAACTCAACAGGAAGGCTGGCCAGGTGCATTCAGCGGACAATGAGAGGTTAATAAGGAAGGGAGAGAGTGGATATGCTAGTTGTTGCATGCACACAGTCGTAGTCAGTAGTGAGAGTAGCATGCTTTCGGTCATTGGCCTTATATGTTTTTTCGTTTTTTAAGTATATAACGACCAGATACATTAAGTTTCATTCGGTACTTTGGATGGGGATAGGACCACCTATTGCGGCAAGGTGAGATAGAAGAGAGGTTCATTACTGTACTGATTGGTATGATGGAGGAAATTGTTCGCAGGCTATTGCTGTCAAACTCTGGGTCGAGTCTGGGATTTTTGACTCCCACAGGTTCGAGCTTGCAATGGGAAGGCAAAGAAAGCAGGGAGAAACAAATGTGAGAGTTGAGTGGGTAAAAGGGGATTGAAGAAAGGGATGAAGAGGACTGCGTACCGGGCTTGCCGAGTACTCCGGAGTTGCACCTGCACGCTCCATCGAGAAGCCATACGAACCTGGTCCAAGTGGCTCCCAGATACGTTGAAAGTGGATTAGGACGAGGGGTGAAGGAAAGGAACGAGTAAGAATGTGAAGGAGTGGGAGGAAGTGAGGAAAATTGAACTTGAAGGGGATTAGGTGGTGTATATTTTCATGTTTCAGTCCAAAGTTTGTTTTCATTCTGCGTACGGTGATAGTTGGGTGCTTTTGAAGCAGGAACTAAGGACGCAGTTGCTGTTTGTCGTCACATTGGTTGTGCAACTGTGTTTTTCATCAAAAAGGCTCAACTGTGGTCCTTCACTTCTGTAGTATTGTAGGGCTTCACAACCCTTTCGCTGCTACCCTATCACTGTCCTGCAGTAGTACTGCATTGTTGGTTTACATTGTCGTTGCCTAGCTAAAAAGCACAGACTGTCGTGTTCTCAGACAAGTGTCGTTGTGCTTAGTTCAGACCAACAGTTGAACGTGAGTTTGCACTGCGTTCTTTCGGTGGTATAAAATTACACAGTTGATTCCTGACACTTGGACTACTACTCTGCTGCAGACTGGGTGACTTTGGCCGGGGCTGCTACTGTTTTCAGAGGCCGACTCTTGCTGATTACGCCAAGACTACTAGTACAGGAGTCCCTTCGCAGGCTCGTCGGCAGCTCTTTAGTGGCTGTATTCAAGCATTGTTTTTCATTACAGCAACAAGGCCCTCTTGTTGAAATTAAATTAAGGACCGGAAAAAGCAGCCATGCTGTCGGTCCGAATACCCTTACAAGGGTATCCGCCCTGGTCTTTGCAAGCGACAGAAAAACAGTTTGATTTAAAGTTTAAGTATGCCGCGTTAGGCGCTGCCGCGTCTGTAACTTATGTTGACTAGGTGGTTGACTGGAGTAAAGAATGTGTGGGCGCGCAAATTTTGAGGCGCGCGTGATTTTCCCTTCGTTTGGTTACACTGGCAGACGTGGCGTGGATTTTGGTCGGCATAAGTCATTTTTGTTTTGATTGAACTGATTACCCTACGAGTACCTTGTTCATTGGTTCCGCGTGGTACGATGGACGGTTTAGTGAGCCGGTGTGGACGTGGGCGGAATCCAAATGATGGGACCTGATGGATTCGGTCGGGTAAGGGTAGCCGCGGCGCGGTCGAAAGGTTAGCGCAGCTTTTTGTGGACATGTGAGGGAGTACGGGTTAGAAAAAATGGCATGGGGCGGCTCTTTTGGCCCCAAAAGGCCGGGGGCTAACTCTTTACTAGGTAACTCAGGACTGCTGGTACAAGGCTTGGGCTTAGCCCTATAGGTTACAGCACTGGACTGGTACGTAGCAGATGCAGGGATCGAGGCCAATGGCGTGCGATAAGGGAGCAGAGGAGCGAGGCGACAAGGCTTGAGGGGTTGATGGGCTGGTAGGACTATCCCCCTCATCTTTTGCTGTCGTGGGGCCAAGCGAGGGGCGGACAGGCAGGGAAGGAGGGGTGCCGAGGTCCCTGTCTGGCTACCGCCCGTTCTTTTTATATATATATATATATATATATATATATATATATATATATTATTTTTAATTTTACTTAGTTTATTATTAATATCGTGCCCGTATGTGGACGCGGAAATGCGGCAGGGTGCGCACTATTGAGTTGTTAAAGTACAGATCTGAGGTCGGGGTCAGACGATGGAATCTGATGGGTAACACCAAATAATCTGAGTTGCATGAGGCCGGTCGTTTTCGCGGCCCCGGCTGTGTCCTTCGGGGCATCTGCTAGGATCGGAGCGTGCACGACTAAAGGGCCGCACAAGTCCACGGGTAGTGGTAGTGGTAAATCTCCCCCCTCACCCGGTTCTTTGTCTATATACGCGCGGACAAATAGGGGAGCAGGCCGGGCGGGTTTGGACGCGGCCACAGGGCATTACCCCGGCCGGAGTCCTTCGGGACATCCGTTAAAAATTTGAATGATACAAAGTAGATTAGCATGGCCCTACGCAAGGGGCGACGAGCATTAGTTGGGGAGTGGACCTGGCACGGATCTGTGCCAGATATTGATGGGAGTAGGGGTGGAAGACTATTCGAACCATCTAAAGCAGTTGGTCCCCTCCGAAGTTTCCCTCACGATCGCTGGAGTCGTCGACTAAGTGGTCGGCCGCTACCCGGCCTACTACTTCGGGGTGTATGCGCTACCCCCCCCTCACACCAGTACCCGGCTAAAGCAGTAAAGAGTCGAAATGAATATGGATGGGGATATGTGCCGGGTGCAGACGGGGGTGTCGACTGCTGGGCGGGAGTGCTCGTCGGAGCGGGTATACGGGCGGGGGACCAACCGGTTCACCTGGTTGAAGGCGCTCTCCAAAGCCCTGTGCAGTACGACTCGTATAGTCGGCAGGAGCTATTACACGGTTGTGAGACCGCGCGGTATCAAAAGTGCTTCAGCAGTACCAGGGGAAGTGAGAGGAGTGAGGGGCGACATGCGCAAAGGGAAAGGACCAAGAGTTACGAGCGCAGGGAAGGCGAACACGAGTTATGGCAGCAACAAGCGAGAGCGGAGAACGTAAGCCCACCTGATCCTTGACGAAATCAGGCAGGGAAAGAATCATCACCGAGGTTTTAGCCTCGGGCGAGTCGAACGGTCGGGTCATATTAGTATGAGAGTTAGTGGGGTAGACGTATGGAGAAAAGAGAATGTGAGGGGCTATGGCTGCAGGGGAATGATGGGGAGTAGAAAAACGAGATGCCACTCGATTACGAACGAAATCAGGCGAGAAAAGAGTCGAGGTAGGGGTTTTAACCCCGGGCGAGATGCATGGTAGCGTTAGTTTGTTTGTTCGGTGAGTACGATAAGAGGTAGAGTAAGAAAGGGTGCGCGTGGAGATGGCAGACGAAGGGGGGGCGAAGTTGAAAAGGTGTTTAGCCTCTCCAATCCGTCATAGGATCTGTCGGGGAGGAGGCTAATCTGAGCGTTCGAGGCGTAGCGAGCACCGTAACAGTGTCAGATTCGTATGTAGGTTGGTGGTTTGGAAGGGCTCGGTGATGGAGGCTGCGCTCAAAAGGGGAGACTTGGTAATCTAGATGAATCTTCCCGCGTTCTGGCGGAAGATTCATTCGGAATTTTTGTCGGCCTATCGACGGGAGTAGTGTGCGGCCAGCCGCGGGATTGGAGACTTACCTATTGGTTGACGCATGTCCTAGTGGCAGATTCATTCGATCTTGCCTATCCTATCGGTGGAGGGAGCGAAGTATACACCGTGTTCCTGCGGAACATTCATTTGACTTTGCTCATTCCGACCGTGGAAGAGGGGAGAGGTCAGCCACGAGGCTGCAGACTTACCTACGACCAGTCTCATTGTGTCCACAGCCGCGAAGTACGTACGCCCCCCCCGTTCTTTACTGGGAAGATCGCTCCGACATGCTTGTCCGATCAAGGGTGAGGTAGAGAAAGAAGTCAGAAAGGATGGCGAGTGGGGTTGGAAGTTACGAGAACGAGGAGGGGCAAAACTGAGAAGGCCGTGCAATGAAAGGGGAGGGGAAGAAAGCAACGTAGGGGGATGGGGCAGACAACGAGTACGTACTTGACCTTCGTCTCGAGGAGGAATCGGACTCGTTTTGCAGAAGGCTCACCTTCTCCGAACAGTAACACTGCAGGTAGCTGAGGAGCGCAGCAGCGGGGCAATGGCAGTTTCGATCGGATGACGATCAGGCCTGTTTGGGCAGACAGTGTATACTTTAGTGACCCGGAGGAATACTCATTCGATGTTGCTCAGGCTATTGGTGGACGTAGAATGAGGCTGGCCGCGGGGTCAGGGGCTTACCTCTTGGCCGGTGAGCTTGGGTTGGAGCGCAGGGAGACTGAGAGTAGAGAGGGGTAAGTTTTGACAACTGACGGAAGTTCCGAAGTGTGAAGAGCGAGCCACGGGGCAGGGAGTCGATGCCTGGGCACACTTGATCCACCTTACATCGGGACAGACTGCAGGCCGTTTGGCAGCACACAGACGGCTGCAAGTTATGACATATTGGAGTATCGCTGCTAACTGTTACTGGTCGTTGGAAGCTGCTATTGCCTTTGTTGGCTGTGCATATTACTGTTGACTGACGCGTGCCGGTTGCACAAGGCAGGTGCGCATTGCACCATACGGTTGCACACTACGGGCCTACAACTGCGGATGATTGTGCACAGCTGCCACCGGTTTTCGGCTATGCGCAGCAGCTGGTGCTGTTGTCCGTGACCTACTCCTAGTGACTGTTGTTGTATACTGCTGCTGCAGGTTGGGTACGGACTGCCAGGCCAATGCTGTGGGCCACCGCGTCTGTTGCTGGCTATTGTTAAGTGTCACGGGTTTGCTGCTGGGCATTGCTGCTGCATCCAGAGGGTGCGTGGGAACTGTTGTTTCGTCTAGGGGCCTTTTTACATCGGTGAGCGACCGTGATCGGGCGAGACTCGGAGGGGTGGTCGGAGTGGACAGGAAGAGGAGGATAGTGCTGCGATCCGGAGGGTTGTCAGAGGTTTTGACTTCTGGCAGTTGATTTGGATTTGACCAAGCTGATACGTTGGCTGCCATTGTGGGGCCCTCAGGCGCTGAAAGATTACAAGGCCCTCTCCAGTGAGTTTGAGAGCACCCCTCTTGTATCTTAGAGTCTCAAAACCATCTCTTCCTTTCCTTCTTACTATAAGTCTGGTCTTGTTCTGAGGGGAAGGCGGCAGGCGGAATTGCAACCCGTAGGACCGCATCAAGACTTTGTGGGGAGTCCGCCCACCGATTGCGGGAGCTCTGCCGGAGCCTAGGCGAGGCTCTGGAGGTAGGGAATTGAAAGGTAACCCTTGCGTTTTCCCTCTATACACATGAGATATAACCCCTATTTGTACTACCTGATGCATCTCTGATTGAATATATGGTGTGCAACCCTATCTTATTTTTTTGGCTTGACTTCAAGAGATTGAACCAGACTAAGTAAAGGAATGTTTGTGAAGTCTCAGTTTCAGTTTTGTTTGTTTGTATGAACTCAGACTGTTAAAAGGAACTGCATCTGGGGGAAAGGCAGGATGGGGGTTTATTTTGCTTGATGGTTGACCGGGTCATTAAGGCTGAGGAATCCCCATAAGTTTGGGGAACCCCAGCGCTTTGTTTTATTTTGGTTTTGCATGGAGAAGTCAGACCCTTCTATAAGTTTAGGGGGTCTAATTACTCTGGAGGCTGGGATGTCCCCATAAGTTTGGGGAGACCCAGTGCTATGGTTTGCATAGAGGGTCAGACTGTTCTGTAAGTTCAGGTGACCTGATTGCTCTGACCTGTAAGGGGTTTGATTCTTCTTGACTTTCAGGGACTCAGAGCGCTCAATAAGTTTTTGTGCCTTGGGTTGCTTTGTTTTCATTAGGATTTTACTTGTTTTCTTTGGCTTCTGAACGAGGAGACCGAGCTGTTCTGTAAGTTCAGGTAGCTCAGTCTCTCCCTGCTCTTTATTTTGAAGAATTAATCTTGGCAAAGAGGCAGACCCTTCTGTAAGTTCAGGGGGTCTGACTCGATGCCACACACATAATGGCTCAGATAGAAACGAATCTGGCAGAGAGTTAAGACCCTTCTGTAAGTTCAGGGGGTCTGGCTCGAAGCCTCGCACATGCTGGAACCCAATGGTTATAACTTGGCTATACTTTATTACTACTCTATCTAAGAACGAGCTAATCAGACCGTTTTATAAGTTTAGGTGGTCTGACTATAGACGTATCACAACTTGAAGAAAGTACAACTAAGTATAAAATTGATGGTAAGCTGGGGCAGGCTGAACTTAAGTTAGTTCAGTCATATGCAGCCTTAGAAGACAAAGGTAAAAATAAGTATATATAACTTGGATACTTTAAAACAGTCCAGGGCGACTAGAGTGGTCTAGTCGTGTGCCCAAAGAAGAAAAAAGTAGTTGTGCCCTATGTTTGTGTATATTTGGCCAAGTCAGAAAACTCTATAAGTTTAGGTATTCTGACTCTAGGCCTGGCTAAGTTGAGTTGTTCTGTAAGTTTAGGCGGCCTGACCTATGCCTTATGTAAGTCGGGTATAAAAGGTTAAATCATTGAGAGATCATGAACTATTGTTTGTACAAGTTGACTTCGGGATGGTGAGAGTACTTACCCTTGTGGTTTGGCCTGCATGTGTCTGAGTGAGGCTACTACTTAGTCTGAGTTTCAGTTTGATAGGTAGTTGCTTTAGTCGCTCGCCAAGTGCTACAGTCATAGGAGTTAGTTTTAATTCCTGCATTTTCTGAGCTAAGTTTTTTTTACTTAGGTTAATTCTCGCATTTTCTGGGATCTTTTCTTATACTTGGCTTTGTATAAATCTTGACAGGCCACTTTCTCTACGGGAAGTGCTGCCGAAATTTCTACAAATTCAAAGAGTTAGTCAAATTTTGCCTTGTCCAAACTTGACTTGTCTTTTTGACTTAGTAAAAATATGGAAAGTCTCCCTTTCTAAAGGGAGTGCTGCCCAAATTTTTGCTGATTCAGAAAGTTAGTCAAAAGTTTGGCTCAAAGCTTGACTTGTCGTTTCATTATATCTGGCTTAGTAAAAATTTGGAAAGCCTCATTTTCTAAAGGGAGTGTTGCCCAAATTTTTACTAATTCGGGGAGTTAGTCAAATTTCTGACTTCTCAAAGTTCAACTTGTCTAGATTTCATATATGGCTTAGTAAAATTATGGAAAGCCTCCTTTTCTAAAGGGAGTGCTGCCCAAAATTTTGCTAATTCAGGGAGTTAGACAAAATTGGACTTTGAAGAGTGAAGGGTTATTTATGATTTCATATTTGGGCTTATATAAATTCTGAGAGGACACTTTTCATACGGGAAATGCTGCCGAAATTTCCCTGTTTTCAGAGGAGTTAGATTATTTTCGACAGGTGGCGCTAGAGAGTATTATAAGGAGGTGTGCTATGGAGGTTTATCCCCCATATGCTGATGATTTAGCCTGGGCATTTGACCTATCTTGTGTTACAGGTCTTTTGGGTTGTCTGATTCAAGGTCAGGACTAGATTCAGTTTGATTCCTTGAGGATAATTATCTGTTATCACTGATAACAGGCCGGTTGCCTATTCGTCGGTTTATGACTCAATTCCAACTCATCCTCCACACTTAACCCAAAAGGCTTTAGCCCTTGTAACTTCTTTTGTTTCATTATGGTTTCACCCAGACTTTTATTGAATGGTCATTTGACAAAGGTACTGAGTATTTAATTAAGGTTGGTTGGACAGGAGGTTGGGGCTTGCATGGCTAAAGCAAGAGGTATGAGTGTTGAAGATAGTTGGGGTTGACTCCGTGTAGTGCGTAGGCTGCTTGATTGACTCGTTGATGTGATTTGCAGGTATGTGCTATGAATCAGATTCTGGATATGGTTGCCTGCGATCACATATATACGTATGGCTATGAGGGACCCCAATGAAACTGTGAGAAGTGATCGTCACATACTTTCCCCTTTATATATATATATATATATATATATATATATATATATATATATATATRTATATATATATATATATATACAGCCCCTCGTTTGTTGTCCTCTTCTCCCTCTCTGCCTACGGTTTACCGGGCAGTTCTATTTGACGATATATACGTAGGGTGAATGTCTGCATGGATTAATGGGCTCTGTACAAATAGCATACTTCAAAGGGTAAGACTGAGAGGCCCAGGGAGGACTCCTCCGTTTATTTTGCTTTGCTTCTTGAGAAATTTTCTTAGTCGGACGTTGGTCCTGGGCCGGGATTCGAGGTCCTTGTCCAGGACATCCCAAGCCCTAGGCTCTGCAGGGGAGGAATTTTCCCTCGTGCAGAGCCTATTTGCCTTGCCTACCGAGACGCTCAGACCAAAAGCCGGAGGTCTCACGGCGGCCGCACGACTATTCCTTTAGCCGTGCAATGTCGTGAAGGATTAGACCCTCATAACACTTCGAGTCTTACACTTGAGTGTCATAAGCGGTACCCGGATCCACGAAGGACCGCTTGAGTATGGGCACTACATAGTACGCCATCATTGCGACTGTTTGCGTACGCCTGCATTGCGAGTCGATATGAGTAGGCCCTGCGTCCACGCGGTTTTATACTAAGTCTCGCGCGCGACGCTTATTAGTTTTCCACACCGGAAAGTTATGGGTTGGCTACCGAGGGGCTATGAGCGTTGTCGCGTTGTTTGTGTTGTGTTGTTTTGTGTGTGTGTGTGTGTTTTATTTTTTTTTTTCGTAAAGTGGTGTGCGCGTGGTATGTGGGATACGTCCTAGTCGACCGACGACAGGCCGCGCTTGGGACTTCAGCCCCCAAAGATGGTGGTTCGCGTGCGGGTCCGATAGAGGCGTATTACCGCGTGTACCCCCTATGCTACAGGGAACGAGAAACGTCCTCGGCTGGTCCACCTTTGCGATTGCAACTGATTAGCTTTCGTACTGTGGACTGGTAGCTCGGCGGGGATACCTCGCGTAGGCCCTATCCTGTCGTAGGGGCTCGCGAGAGGTATGGCTAGCGCACTCGGCCAGAGCAGCTTGCTGAAGCTCCATGTATATTCGCGACGAAGGATATAAACCAACTCCTGCGTGACACGACCGGGAGGGTCCCGCGCTGCCCTGATGGGGTGTCTGACCAATGCGCTCGACAATGCTACCTCGGAATGGTGTATAGCCGTCCATAGCTGATGGGGTGGCTAGCTGTAGTCATGGTAAGGCTGGTAGTCTTGAGTTTTGCAGCTGGTGAGCCGTGCGAATGCTGGAAGGCAGCTAGTTTGGGCAGCTGTAACTGACACTGGATGACTGTGAAAGCTCCGATACCATTACGACTATTGAAGTGCGGAACTGCTATTCTCACCCCCGTTTTTATTAAGAGATGTTGCGTCCTTCTACCGTTACCGCCACTGTGCTATTGCGCGAACGCTTTGCATAGCCAGTGAGTACGCAGAGCCTTGTTGTGCCCTTAATGTGTAGCACCACAGCTGCTGCAGTTTAGTGTTACACACTGCTACGTGGTTGCGTCTGCAGTTAAGTTGACAGCAAGTGTTGTTTAAGTTAGCACTGAGCTCCTTGTGCATTGCCGCGTATCACTAGGTTTGCGGAGCTTGTGGTTGGACATCTGATCTTTATGCTCTGCTAGTGCGCATTTGTTGCTGCATAACTGGGTCGTGTGGACTACAGGAACCCGCATTCGAATAGGGCACGAGGGATGTGGTTTATTCGAAAGCGGACTCTTTAGAGTGCGTAGCAACAGTTCTGACAAGAGCGGGGGCATGATAACTAGAGGAGTGGTCAAAGTCTGCAAGGGGAATTACTGTTGTGACTTGAGAGACTGTTAGGAGGCTGCTACTTGCGTTTGGGTGGTTCCGCCGACTTCACTACGATCTATCTGGCCATCATTGTGGGGTCCTCAGGCGCACAAAGATTTCAAGGCCCTCTCCCGTGAGTCTGAACGCACCTCTCTGGGATCTCGAAAGTCGAACCTATCTCCTTCTACCCTCCTTACTCTAAGTTTAATCTAAGGTTACGAGAGGAAGGCGGCAGGCGGGATTGCAACCCGTAGGACCGCGCCAAGGCCTCTATGGGAGGTTGCCCCACCGATCGCGGGAGCTCTGCCGAAGCTCAGGCGAGGTTCTTGAGGCAGGGAACACTCAGGTATAACTTTCGTCTGATGCGTGTGATCCTTTCCCCTTACTACTATTATTCCTTTGGACTATCTGAGAACATAATTATGAAAGGTTATTACTTTCTATTTTTGTTATGTATGTCAGGACATGCTAAATTAACAAGTGTATATGAGAGTCAGATACTTTGAGCAAATTCAAACAGAATGAATTGGGGGAAGGCGGGAGGAAGGTGTTATGCATGCGTTTGACCGTGTCAACCCAAGGCCGAGCCCCTCCGAGTGGATGTGGGCTTAGTGTTGTGTTTTATTAAGGTTTGCTGATCTGAATGAGTAACTTTTATGGCTGGTCTACCCGGGTGGGATAGGATCAGTCGCTGTTTTATTTGAGGGTTTCGGTACGGGAGGACGGGCGCCCCGGGTGGGGAAGGCTCAGAGTCCTGATGTTTCTTTTAATAAGTTATGGTGCATGTTTTTTCTGAGGGAATAACGACATAAGACTAAGCGTACCCTAGGGTTAGGGCGGCTTAGTCATGAGCCACGAATTAACAGGCCAACCAAAAGTATAAATTTTGATATATATATTGTATTGAACTTATACTTCTGACAGACGGGCACCCCGGGTGGGGAAAGCCAGTCAGTAAGTCAGGTAGAACTAAGGAAGAGGAAAAAAGGTGAAGAGTAAAACAAAGGTAACTGGGCAGACTGAACGTACCCTAGGGTTAGGGCGGCTCAGTTATATGCTCATGATAACACTAAGGAGCAGAGAATTAGTATAAATCTGTTTTATTTTTCCTTCTAGACATGAGGCAGGATCGTAAGTTCCATTTATTGGAAAGGTCCGATCGACTGCTTAATAAGAGAAGGAAAAACGTAAAGTATGTGAAAGTATTTGAAACCTTTTTTATGTTGTATGGCTAACTAGGCCTAACCCTAGGGTTAGGGCGGCCTAGCGATAAGCTTTTGTCGTTTAAAGTAAGTTGGACGTACCCTAGGGTTACGGTGGTCCAGCGTTTCGGTGTTTATAACTGTTCAGGCAGATTAGGCACACCCTAGGGTTAGGGCAGCCTAATCACATTGCCTTATGTAACTTAAACTGTATGGCTAACTAGGCGTACCCTAGGGTTAGGGCGGCCTAGTGATATGCTTTTGTTGTAGATGTGTTGTGGGTTGGACGTACCCTAGGGTTAGGGCGGTCCAACTTTTTGTCGTTTGTACTTATGTTCAGGCAAGCTAAACCTACCCGTGGGTAGGGATGGTCTAGAATGATGCCGTATGTAACTTTGTTCAAAGCAGATTGGGCATACCATAGGGTTAGGGCAACCCAGTTCTATGCTCTTTGTCGTCAGTTAGGCAGAAGCCAGACGTACCCTAGGGTTAGGGCGGTGTGGTCATATGCCTTATGTGTACAGTTCATGTTATGTTGGGCATACCCTAGGGTTAGGGCAGTCCAAATGTGCGTACTTTACTTGAATGTGTACCTAGGCAGGTCAGGCATACCCTAGGGTTAGGGCCTTGTCTGACTGTATGTCATAGGAAAGGGGGATGTAAAAGGGAAGGAACTGAGCGATTCAACGAACTACTTGGACTAAATTAATGTGGGATTGTGAGATATGTTTGGTTATGCATGCTTATGGGCTCCCACTCTAGAGCATCTCTTTGATAGTTTAGTTGCTTTAGGTGCTCGCCGAGTGCTAGAGCTATAGGCAGGTAGGATGGATGATGGGAGGGAAAGCTTGGGATAAGATATGACTGACTCTACTAGGAGTTAGGATCAGTGTTATCGCACAGCCTCATCAAGAGGTCGTATAGATTATCGCTAATTCTACCTTCCAAGTAAGTGTCAGGAGTTAGTCCCAAGTATAGCTTCGCTTTGTCTTTCTGTTCTCAGCTTTGTATAAATCTTGGCAGCCTCCTTTTCCTACGGGAAGCGCTGCCGAAATTTCTACAAATCTAAAAGAGTTAGTCATTTTTTGACTCGTAGAAATTATGGGAAGACATTTTTCCTACGGAAAGCGCTGTCGATATTTTGCAGAAATTAAGGAGTTAAATTATTCTCAGTTAGGAGAAATCTGGCAATCCATCCTGTTTAGGGGATATAATGACGGAATTTCTTACATTTTTAGATAAACATCAGAGGTTAGTTAGGAAGGTAGGATTATATCTTGATCACTCAAACATGACTTGGGTACTGGTTTGTGCTGCATTGCAGGTCACTTTTATTCATATTGATTCAAGTCTTGACTATCTTCAAATTGATCGTACAGGGATCACCTTCTGCTATCCTTTGATAACAGGTTGGTTTCCGGCTCAACTCTAATTCACTTTTGTCACTCAACCTAAAAGACTTTAGCCGTGTAGTTTGATTTATTGGTTGTGTTTTTACCCGGACTTCAATTGAATGGTCATTTAATAAAGATGCTGAGTACTTTATTTTGAGAGTTGCGCAAAGAGTGAGGCTTGTATGGCTAAAGCAAGGGGTGTAAGCGCAAAGAATGGTTGAAGTTGACCCCGTGTAGTGCGTGCTCTGTTGATGTGGATTTTTAATGTGATTACAGGTACGTTGTGTGAATTGAAGTTCAGACTTGGTTTTGCGTATGATTATGAGTATATATATATTTGAAGGAAGCCACACCATGATTGTGAGAGTGATCGTCTTCTATCTCATGACTTTTATATCATGTTTCTTGTGTTCGCCCGACCCATTGAAGCCACGCATAGTGATTAAGTAGGTGTTGCACTAAGAGAAAAAAAGTCCCCTTTGACCTTTTGCTTCTTAGAGTTATTATGGTTGGATGTTGTAGTCCGTGGCAGCCGTCAAAGTCAAACCTCTTGATATTTGACCGCCACGACAACTTGGAGCTGTCTACTCAACCCCTCTGCACAGGGTGCAGAAGAGGGTGTGGTCTTCAACCGCACATGGCGGTTGTCTGGCGTCGAGAGATTACCCCTCAAAGCGCCTGTCAGCCGACACGTGAGCGTCGAACGCGACCCTTGAGATTATCAAGGGCCGCGAGGCTACGAGTACTACATAGTACCCCATCAGCGCGAGTGCTTGCGCATGCCCGCATGGCTGGTTGATATGAGGAGGCCATGCGCTCGCTCGGTACTTATAAGGAAATCCAGCACGCAATACCTATTTAATTCTTGTTGCATAGAGTTATGGGTCGGATACTGAAGGGACTAGGAGTATTGTTGTGTCGTGGTGTTGTTTGTAGTGGTTGTTTTGTGTGTGTCCATGTGTTATGCGTGGTAAGTGTGAGTGTTGTGGTGTAACGCGTGGTGTGTAGGGTGCGTCCTAGTCGACCGACGCCGGGTCGCGCTTGGGACTTCAGGCTCCCAGTGCGTCGATTCACGTGCGGGTTCGATTTTGGGCGTTCGACCGCGCGTACCCCCTGTACTACAGCGAGCGAGAAACGCCCTCGACTGGGCCACCTCTGCAATTGCATACGAAAAGCTTTCGCATGTGGTTCAGTAGCTCGGCGGGGATACGCCCACCTAAGGGATGGTGACAGCTCCCACAGGTGGAGGTAAGCGGTGTCTCGCGTGACCCTGACCTGTCATAAGGTCTCGCGAGAGGTACGGCTGACGCACTTGGCCGGAGCGGCAAACGCTCTCCGCGACAAGTCCTGTCAAATCCTGCGTGACGCGGCCGGGAGGGTCCCCGTGCGGGATCGATGCGCGCGACACCGTATCTCAAATATCCGTTGAAAATTCGAGATCCGTTGAAATCCAAAATCACGGATTCCAGAGTTAATCCTCAGGTTGTCCGGGCTGTCAAAATCCACTCTGTCTTTTTTTCTCTCCGCTGCTACCATCCACCAATCTTTATAGGTATTTCGTACAGCGGCCCAATTTCACATATACCCGTTGAAAATCTGAAATCCGTTAAAAGTCCTAAATATACGAAAACCACTATCTGTCCTCAGGCTATTCAACCTGTCACATCTATTTTGTCCCTTTCAGCTACGTGATTCCTTCCCCGTATATTCTCATTTCCAGATCCTACTTGATTCGAAAGTAATCCTTCCCTCGATATTTACCCTTCACCATTCACAAAATTTATGTCCCCAGGGTCCCCACGTCCTGGTTCGAAATTCAAAATTTGAATGACGATGTTGGGGTGAAGGCGGATCACCGTGTGGCTGTGGCAGCCCGTTATGGACGTCGGAAAGGAAGATCCTTCCTGTGCGCGATGGCAGCGTCAGCGTGAGTGCCACGTTCGGCGAGTCCAGAAAAATGTCCCACGGGAAGACGCCATCGCGGTTGTCCTCCGGGCCCATCTGCGCGGAGAGTAGCGGAGTGCATCGTGCACGCTGGCAATAGACGTTTGGTTGCCTAATCACCATTCGTGTCAAGCGGTGCAGTTTGCTCATTCGGTGGAACATCGACGGGGTCCTGCATCGTGCATGCTGGCAATAGACGGTGATGTCTTTTGCAACCTGCTTGGCTATGGAGGGCACCGACAATGACAAGCGTCCAAAGCTGACGACGGCAGAGAAGACGACAGTGGCAGCGGTCATTTTCGTTGTCCTTTTCCGTTGTCATGTGGAGAGGACGGTGAGAAAAATGGAAGTGCAGATCATTTTGCGGAGGAGGAAGACAATGCAATGTATGATGGCGAAAGGGTTGGACATCGCCGCCATCTACTACGAGGCCGTCGTTCAGGTATGTTGAGTCATGGGTTGCGGAGTTCTTCCAAGAGCGATGCCCAGGTGGTGGATGAAGAGGAGGATGGGGAGGGTGTGGGAGGATCTGCAGCAATGCGACGACGCTACAGAAGATTACTTTCGGGATAAGTTGAGCATGCCGCCTTGTGCCTTCCAGGAGATTGCGGAAGCTTTGTCGCCCTTCCTACAACAGGGTATGATGTTCTACAGGGAACCGTGGCTGTCTATCCCTACCACCCTTCGACATGGTTGTTTTTATAAAGTCGGACATGCAGGACAAGCGAGAGAAACGACGAGCACACAAAGGGGTAAACGTAGGGTAATCAATCATCGTAGCATGTATACTTAGACTGAAAGTCATCCATATTGGGCAATCCACCCATATATATTTTATAGGCAACCTTACCTACTCTGCCCTAATTGACTAGACCTATCAATTAGGGGGATCCGTTCTGTTTTGCATTTTATCCCATTCACATCCTCAAACCTGTGGGCCTACCTTTCCCCTATTATTTTACTCATTTGCCTAATCCTCTTACGACACCCACCCGTTCTCATATGATGAGCTTCTTAAACTTGGTTTCTGACACCCGATATTTTTATCTCATCCCATTCAACTCGTCGATATAATAAGCTTCATACCGCTGCAACGAGCGATTCTATACGGTCTGAGCCACCTCTTATCGAGCTTCATGGACCACTGTTTTTTCAGTGAGGAGTCGTATAATAGCATGACATCCCAAACTTTTAGCGGCTCTTGCTATACGCGTATCATTTGGTCTCACCTAAGCTTATCCCAGTGCGGCTATCTGCAAAATTGTTAGTCGTCTCCCTTATCCTTTCTTCTTTAGCTCTAATTCGACGGACCCTCAAATCTAGCATATTCTCGAACGACGAAGTAGTTTTAAGGTCACGTCGCCTCCAAGTCTTAAGGAAGCTTTCGATTGGGAACACTGCATGTCTATCGTATCACAGTATTGTCGGGGCATACCTCGTGGTTCTCTTGACAGTTATATTCTTCACGAAGAAAATCACTCAAATACTTTGATCACGGATTTAGCATGCCACCTGTCTACTTCACGAGGAGGTTCATAAGTGTATTGTGTCCTCTTTCCGTTCGCTCATTTGCCTAGTGGTGTATCGTAGTCGTATATTTTGCAGTCACTACATTTTTTCTTAAAAGCGTTTTTACTTCAACATAAATGAACTCTTACCCTCTGTCCATCACGAATTCTACCACAAATGGGTACCGATGATAACACAGCAACACTTTTATAGTCTTCATTCGAATAACCTTGCCATCCACGAACCTCGTGAGATTATCTCCTGAGTTGAAGATGTAATTATACCCCTTTACCCCTAGTGGGATTACCAACAACTCCAAGTGGACTAGTACATGTCCAACTTCCATCACATACCTTGGGTAAAGTGACTCTTTGTATCTGACAGATGATTTGTCATGTTACTGTACGCATGACTCGCAATCCATGCGAACTCTCTCATATCTTCCCAATAGTAAGGCTCATATATTTTTTCAAATGTGGTATCTTTACGTTTGTTAGCACGTGCCCTTCCATCATGTAAAGCAATTATGAGATCAATCTGTCGGTTTCGGCCACATATTACCCTTTTGGGCTCACCTCTTCTTCCTCGAATAAACAGATAGTCATTCCTTATTAAGAAGCATGGCTGCATCTTAAGGTTCTTCTGACTCGTCTCTCTTTCTCTAATTTCGCATATAAGGAGTAATCCTAATTCCAAATATACCCCTTCATACTCATTCTCGCAGAACACCTCTTTTATCCCCCCTTCTTCAAATTCTTCATCTTGCTTTTCTTGAGCCCCTTCATTTTCCATATTAGGTTTATGGGCGTTCATCCTCAATCCTTCCTTTTGTACCAGAGCATTAACCAGAACGTATACTCCGAGTCCTCTCACCAACTTTTCATGTGCTTTCACTTGACATGGTTCATCCTCAACTGTGGATGACTCCTCGTGTAACACATGAGTATCTCAAAGCATCAACTTCATTATTCATTCAACTCTTTGTTCACCCCATGGGTCTTCTTCTACAAATGGCTTGAGGCCGATATTTACGTGTCATGAGTATCTTGGTTAAACTATCCACGGAGGTTGGCATGAAGTTACTTGTTGTTTTATCATCAATAACCATGCATTAATGTGCAACATAACATCTTCCTCTTTATGCAGGAAACTATCCATTGATGGTGAACCATCATGCAACCGCCTTTTCCTATTGTCCCAATTAATACGACTCACCTCATTCGCTTTATTCTTACTCCTTGGTATGAGCTCCAATTCTAAATCGAACATCCAAATGTATGTAAGTCACTTGACAATGGTCGGATCTGAGGGTGTGTAATTCTTAATGGAGTAAGCGAGAGTAGTCGGGTCCACCCTTAGCACGAACCTCCTGCTAAAGAGGTAGTTTCTGAAGATGCGCACGCAGGGGAGAACCACCAACGTTCCACACTTAAACAATGAATAGTGTCTCTCTGTGGTATTGAGCTTGCAACTCTCAAACCTTGATAATTTTTTTCCTTCCTTGTCATCCTTCTACATAAGTACTCTCCCTAAGGCAGTACGACCGACATCCTTTTCCACTATGAATGACCTGATCATGGTGGTTGCATAATGTGGAACCCTCAATATTAGACCTTCATCCTTAAACTCACTCTTTAGTTCATTCACTACCACCTCTTGCTATTCTCCTCATTCCCACTCTTGATCCTGATGGACGAGTTTCCTTAACTGTTCTGTCTTTGCCGCAAAACCTTTGATGAAAGTCTTTCAAAACCCGCATGTGTCAACTCTTATAGCTCAAATAAAAACTTTATATCGCTAACACCACCTTTTTTATGCCCCCTTGTCGACGAGATTCAACGTGTCGTCCTTGTGCAAAGGTCATGCTTAATTTTTCGGCCGTTAATACCGCCTCCTTTTTAACGAATGTCCGGAAGGACCAAGCGACGAATCATAGCCTGATATATCATCGTCAAACTGATCGGCCCCAGGTAATTCAACTTTGTAGTATTTCACTCATTCGCCTCCACCGGAGTTCAGGCTAGGGTTTGTAGTTTAACATTTGAGAAGCGTACTAATTGAGCTAAGCCAATTCGTACGCTACCAACCCCAGGATGGCTACCGAACCCAATAAAAAATGAGACTTGAATAATGAATTAGTAATATAGAAATACACAGGGAAGACCGTGGGGGCAGGGAAATGGGGAACTCGCAGGCACCCTCCTTAGTCTCGCCAGTCGGGCCCGCGTACGGGGCCGATAGCAAAACCAAGGGGGATGGTTCCATTGGACCCTCGACCCCTCGGTTCGTTCTATAATGCCCCATCGCCTCTTCATTGTCGGTTGCTAGCCCCGATCCTAGTACTTGGGGCGTACAAATTTAGCACGGTAACTGATAGGGCTAGGCCCAAGTTTGAGCTTATAAGCGGTATCCGTACCTCGGTCGAGCCTTTCAAAATATACCAAGGCCACACATTTCGCCTAACATATGAACTCATGATCCGCTAACTTTCGCACCACGTGTGAGGGCTCAACACTTTGCTTCAATTATCAGCATACTACCCATTATAATAAGAATATATGGCCGTTGGATTTTGACGTCGTGTGCAGATAAGCTGCAAAGGTGGTACCTCGATCATTAGGCATACCACGAGTGTGTCGAGCTGCTGTTGAAACCGAAAAGATAAATTTTTGTTTGGTTTTATATTAATCAAAAGAAACAAAGACCGCCATTATTAAGTGTCTGCCTATAGCCAACCAAACATCGTGCGTACTACATATTGTCGGTCACCGAAGAAACGACCATAAACCTACACATAGCATCTAATTTTCGAGCCAATTTACAATTATGTCACTTGGAACAACCAGGGTGGATACCATTGTAAGGACATTCAAGCCAACAATAGTAGTATTCAGTCAGACCAATGTTATTTAAATCTTAGATGGTGGTACTCTTGCATGGTAAAACCACTAACGTAGGACTATGGGAGTAGGGGTACATTCAGGAAAGGGAATAAGGAAAAAAGTTGGAATGGAGACTCATGAGGAATAACACCTTTAAAAAAAAAAATGCCCTATCCACACATTGATTGTAGACACCGGTATCATAAACATCTCGTCCAACCTTATTTGAAAAATAAAACGTGCTAAAAAAAACAATCCTCTCCAAACCAAAAGTACCTTGATCGGAACCATTTTTCAAGTTTGGCCATTATTTTGATCCTACAAAGGTACTTTTATATTTACTAAGATCAAACATAATAATATGTACCTAAAGGAAACACTGACACTTACATTCCTGAGCGAGTAGACATTTTAGATCTCACTCCACATGCAAAGTGGTATCATGTTTCACAATAGCAATTGACTTGGGCTACTTTATCAATTCCCTGGGAAGTCTAAAATATATGCGTAAATATTCATTTAAGGCACCTAAAGACTCAGTTGTATTTATGGATAATGCGAAAATATTATCTGCTATAGCTGAAGATTTGCGTTGTCTACCCTCTCCTACGAATGCTCCTTGAACATGAGGGTTTTCCTAATTGACGATATCAAAACCTTCATCTGCAAGATAAAAATCAACAGGGTAAGTGAACAGTCTTGCCTCAATAACCTGGTCAGATCGATTTTCCACTTACCATCACTTTGTTTATTCCTTTGTTATACATGGTATCCACCCATATTTTGAAGAGGGATTCAAAACCAACTTTGTTTCGTAAATATGATAATTTTAGTAAAATATATTACCAACTCTGGTTCAGAACAGAAAAACTTAAAACGTTTCTTCAACTTATCTTACAATATATTTCTGTTTGAAGTATTATAATACTTCTATTCAATTTGAACGTCTATGTGTGCCCAAGTGTTTGGTTTTCATTCTGGTATATATGCTACACAACATTTTTATAAAAGAACTTTTATTCATCTGTTTTTGCTCAGTAAGACTTAAGTGTTTCTTACAAATTTTCATTTCACTTCATCATAGTTTCTTTTTCTAAATACAGGAGAGGAGCTGCTTTTTATAATTGACCATCGTTTATTATTTATAAAGTCTGTATTGTTAGAAGAATGTTGTTCATGATGCTTTTTCCATAAATAATTTTTTTCTTATTTGATTCCTATGAGATATGCGAGATATTTTCAGAGACGATTCACTAGGGTATTCGCTAAAATTTTGTAGGACGTGTTGAGCAGAGGGATAACTTTGAAATTATTGATATTTATTTTGTTTTTTTTTGTCAGAGGAGGGATATTACCCCCTACCTCATTTCGATTCTAAAATAATGTTCCTCTATAACATCACTATATATGAAGATCAGTTGAAGGTGTAACATGTCCCAAAATTTTAAGTAGTATTTCATACTATCATTGCCCATATATTTGTTTTTAGGTATGAATTCAACTGTTTTTTTCATCTCTTCAAAAAATATTATATACTCTATGTTCAACATTTTCCAAGTAAGAATCTTAGTTTCATAATAATTCAATATTTGTTCTTCCTTCAAGATTTCTTATGACTTTATTATTTTTGGCACATAGGATGTTAATACAGAATGAAAGTACAATATATAATACAATGGGATATGAGGGGTGTTTCTTGTACGGACAAATGTCAAAGGGATGACCAAGTTTTATGATAACAAATGACCCTTTCCTTGATAACAACCTTTTAAAGTTCTCCTTAGTCATTTTTTTCAGAATATCTATTCAATATGTCTTTGCTCTCTCAACCCAATTGTTTTCCTTCTTTGATTTGAATATTTTCTTATCTATCTTTCCAATGGCTATGAAAGGTATATAAAATTATTCGAAATCAGTGTCTTCTTCCAATTTAGACTCTGCCAACTCTATGTGTTGTATACATTCGAATTCAGTTTTGGTTTTGTTTATTACTTTGATCCTATATATCGTATTAATAAATGCTAACGTTCATCTATTTGTTACATCCATCGATCAAAATAATTTTTAAATATGAGCCAATTTTTTTTTGAATTCACATCTTTCTTTTTTCTTCTCTCCTCGTGATCGTCCTTTGATTTTTTTGGGGGGGACTTGCATCAACTTCGCCTTTCCTCTTCTTCGTGAAAATTTTTCTTATTTGACCACTAACAAACTTTTTGTGTGAAAGAAACATCGTTCCTTCTACAATTTAAACTTCCCACACATTCGTCATCTAATAATCCATCTGAACTATCTAGCGATCGGAGCGAACTGCCCCCCTCTGTCAATTGTTTTTAACGTATGAGCTTTATACCGGTGTGGGGTGAGGTAGTTTCATAGGTGTTTTTTCCCCACAATACCACCAATGAGAACTGCGGAGCTAAACCTGAAAAAATATTTGTTATTTTGTTTTTCATGATATCCACAACCACTCTTTTAAACTATTTTTCGTACGCAAGGTTAATGAATATTTATAGCGTAATTCGATATTGAAAGAAAAAAAGGTCTAAGGCTCGAGTTAGACACCGATTTGCGTTTTCTATTTAATTGAAATCAATATCACTTTAACCTTTATCATATGTTTTAATGCGATACCTACTCTCGTTTTGCCTAACTGTAAGACGATCGTAAAAAAAAATTCACAAACGCTAATAAATCATGTTCGACGAGAATCTCATATATGCGGATGATTAATGTAATAAAAAAATATATATGAAATCAAATAAACATTAAAATAGCAAGCCAAAAAAAAATCTAAAAAAAATACTTAAAGAAACATCCAATTGATTATCTGACATTTTTTTTATTTTTTTTTTTCGATGAGACAAAGCTACGTCGGAACCACCGAGGCTGGGATCAAACCCCCTTTTAAGCCCAGAAGAGACAATGGCTTACTCGCTATTTCCTTGCTTCACTACTTTGGGCAAAGATTCTATGTCAAAAACGAAACTAAAGCTTACAAAATCAATATTATACCATTGAGTTATACATTAAATATTATTGTATAAGAATACGGATTGTATGGAAGCCCCCCTCCTATCACTAGTGTTGGAATCCTACCCAAATTTATGGTCATGCTGAAGATGAAGGAGGCCGGTAATGTCACCCCCTTTAAAAAAAAGAAAACTTATCTTCACTAAGCTTTTTGGGTTTCCCCTATTACTAGCCCCTGAGATTGAGAAATTACACATGAAAGAAAATCGTATAAAGATTTTAACTGAATTTTTGTTATCTGACAAAACTAGTATTCGAAAAGAAAGAAGCAAAAAAAAAAAAAGTCGCTGACTCACTTTTACGTTGCATACGAAACGTGAAAAGACTCATCAGCTGAAAGTTTAAAAAAAAGGTAACACTTCCTTATTGTGTTATAATATCGAGATTCTACACAAACTCTGACAAAGCAAAGCATACCCTTTGGGGAAACATAATGATTACCTCCGAAGCCCAAACGCAATCCTCTGTCCACGAAGTCCGTAACTCGCTTTTCAAAGTTACCTCTGTATTCTTTCTGTTGAGAAGAAAAGAGTGTGTGAAACACCTGACAAGGGACTAAACCCCGCTCCATCCAAACATGTGGTTAAAACCATGTATGACGTCTTACTCCGTATGAAGCATGCTGCACCACTGGGTTTTTCAGTTGGAGATGTTTTTTTTTCAGTTTCTAGCAATTTGACCAACCCTGTCCAGACAGTCTGCCCTAAGTCACCTCCACCCCTTCAGACAAGCTAATGCATCTATTGCTCGAGGTCCGCTATAGAACCCGCCTCCCCCGGTGCTTTTAGCCCCGTGCCCTATGCGACTAAGAAACCCTAAAGTTATGCTCGCGTCACAAACCTTGAGCGTCCTGACATCATTCTCTTTGTATCCCTCGAGGTCTTTGGATTTGGTTTTAGCCCATTTTTTATTTTTTGGTATAACAATGGTCCTGCTATAAAACCTGGTCGGTGATCCATCGTTCATCACTTAGCAACACACAAACTACGGGTTTCCCACGTGTGCCCTTACGGTAAGGTTTGGATTCCACATTACTTAGTGCGGGTACTTTCGCACTTAAGAGGGAGATCACACATGGTACAGGAGGCATCGGGACCCAAAATAAATCCCTCATTGTTGGCGACGTGTCGTGATGGGCGCGACCTCGTTGCAACAACAGATTTCCAAAAGCGACCACCCCGCTACCCGTACCCTAAAAAGTAGGCAGGTCGAAAAATGTTTTTTTCTTTTTCTTTGCGACACACAGCAGGACCCTGATAGGCCCACAACTTTTCGCCAGACTTTTCGTGAAAGCCCCTCCGATGTCCGGCATGTGGGATGAGAAAGTATTTACCGGCTCGAATGGCAAGATGCCTGCTTTCGAGGGACTGGTCCAATTTTTTGTTCAAAGTGCCTTGTGGGATACAAGCCTAAGGGTCGTATCCCACTTTTTGTTCAACATGTAGTTTTTGGTGAAAAAAAGGATCCAACGTGTGCGATTGACGTTCATGGAGTTATTTCGAACAACGGAAGAGCCCACCCCCGTCTTGTGCAACGAGAAAAATAAGGCCCCCCCTTTTTTTTTTTGGTTGTCCGCATGGTTCACACAGGTTTTCGTGCAATATCGAGGGTACACCGCGCTTTGTTCGCAACCCGTCATGGGTGCGTTTTATGCCCCTGAGAACATTTTTCGTCGTCGTTCATTATACGGTCGTTGGAAGGCTGGAAAAACAAGGGATGAAAGTTTAGGGGGTGGTGACATCTTATTTGAAACTGCTGGACTGGTAGCTGTCCGTGAGACCGCATGGGTTTTGGTCCAGGACCGCTTAGGACCGGTAACTACACGTAGGAGGCCGAGGAGGCCACAATCCTTTTTCAAAATTGAAACGGTGCGGGTCCACTTTCCTCGAATAGCATAGTTCCTCGAATAGAACACGTACACGTTGTATTCGAATACAACCTGTACCCTTTCTATTCAGATTTCGACAAGAAAAAACTTTTGTATTCCGATAAAATTACTTCTTTCTGTTGGAGGTCAGCGCCTGCCCTTGTGCTCCCCGCCACTGACATCCTGCATGCTGCAGGTCCCTCTCTCTCTCTCTCTCACTTACACACACACACACACACACACACTCAATCAGTTTATGTTTGTCAGTCTTTTTCCTGTTGTCTGTCCTCCATCCGTGTTTTTTTTCTAAGTATCTTTCTGTGCGCCTAACTGAGCACCCTTAAGTAGTGCCAAACAGTCGGTGGTTGCTCGTTTGGAGTGCCAACTGCACTCTTAGGGGGGCCGCTCGGTTCGGGATGTCTGTGTTGCCTGTCGGTGATGACGGATGGTCATCGGAGTGTCCCCCTGGCTCAACGGGTGGTGGGAACCAACAATATGCGGGGTTCTATCGTGATGTGAGTATGTCATGTGCTGCTTTGCTCCGTGTTGGATGTGTAGACTGTTTTGTCTGCGCTCTGCCGCGGTCTGGCTGCTCGTGCCGCTTGCTTTGCAAATCGTCCTCGCTGCTCAGCTGCCTTGCCGCTTCCTTCCGCGTCCCTTACTTGCTTGCGTGCCTTGTAGTCTGGTCGCCTTGCTGATGTTGCCTTGCGCTGCGCCGCACGGTTGCGAACTGCTTGTCCGCTTGCCCTATCATTCCTTGCAGTCGTCTTTGGCGATAAGCAATTGGGCTGCCTTTACTGTGTTGCCTGGTGCTCCACAGGGTTGCTGCCCGCTGCTATGTCCCGCTTGGGGACAGTCTGCCTTCAACATGGGTCAAAGGGTTCATGACCCAAACCATCAAATACAGGGATTCCGCAGATTGTTGAGGATTCAACCTCCTGATGAGTAGGTGCAATTCCGCCGAAACAATCTTGTTGTCATCAGTTTTTATTTTTTTCGGTCCTTTGACTTTCTTAGGACTTGTATCTTTTTCGGTTTGCTTGTTTCTGTTGGTGCTAGTTGTTTCTCAGTTCATTGTCTTTGCCTCGTCTTATCGTGTTTTTGTGCCCGCCCGCCTCCCCCGTGCCCACCAGCCTATGTGTTTTGTTGTTGCTTGTCATCTATGTGCCTCGTACGTCTCCTCAGTGTGCATCCAACCTTGAGTACTGCCTCTATGTCTCCATATACGGATGCATTGATGCCACCCTGTGTATGGATTGTTCTGTGCAAGAGGTGATATAACCTCGCTTCTTTGGCAATAGTGAATGCACACCCTGTTACGCTGCTCGCCGCGTTTGCGGGGCTCTATTTATCTCAACACACACACACACACACACACACACACACACACACACACACACACACTCACATACACACACACATACATTCTCCTGTCTATTGATGGGGAGCGCCACCTGCTGGAAACTGGGTCCAGCGTCCCATGAACATCGTGAATAAAGCACCAACCGGGACCCCACACACACACTCTCTTCGAGTTGTGTATAACGAACATGACAAAACATACATACAACATAATCACTACCTTACCCTTCCCGAACCACATAAACAAACGAACTACGGGCTGCGCACCCGTGCCCTCACGGTAAGTCAATGTGACATCTGCTCTGAATGTCTGCCCGCCACCTCCAAAGGTCCGAACTTGTCTAAACTGCCCACAAAAGTCCAGCATCCATTTCGTGAAAGAAGCAGCCGGAAGCCCCAAAAGCGGTTCTTTTAGCCCCAAAAGCGGTTCTTTTAGCTTCTTCCGAGTTTCGTAAGAGGGGATAGGGATAATAATACCCTAAGGGTCAGATGGCACTACCCTGGATTATTCATTTTTCACCCTCGATTGCGAAGATCAACGGTCAGAATGAACAATAGGGGCTAGGTAGTGGGATCTGGCCCTAAGTCAATTCATGCCCCTCCACCGCACGTCGCGGACGGATATGTAGGCTGAACGGCCAAAAGCAAGCCAGTACAGGTTCGCGTGCCGGCTCGTTTCAGCCTCGGTGCGAGGCTTCGTGGCGGTCTGGCGACGCCCCGAGCGCTGGTGGGGACCACGTAATAAGGGTATTGTGCTTCTCGTAGGTGTAATGGGCCTCTGATTCTGATTTCTGATCGTGCGAGCGTTTTGCGGAATTCGACCCGCCGCGCGCATTTTGCGTCCCCCGCGCGCATTTTGTTCCCCCCCCGCGCATTTTGCCCCGCTCGCGCATCTTACCCTCCCGCGCAGTTTGCTCCCCGCGCAATTTTCGCACCGTGGAATTTTTGCCCCGCGGATTCGAAGCGCCAAAAAATCATGTACCTCGGCGTGCGACGCTGAGCGAGCTGGCGGAGAAGACGTGGCCACGTGGCAGGCCTAGAAAGCGCCGGCGCCAGCGCCAGCGGCGGCTGAGGCGGGGAAGGCCTGATGAAGTAATAAGGGAACAGGAAGGGCAAAGGTGCCACGTGGCACGATTCGACGTCGGCGGAGACGAAGGATCACGGAGAGAAGAAACAAACCCCCACGTCGCAGGGCTTTGAGTCGGACGCCCGCGGTTGTGGAGGAGGGAGGGGTGGGTGGAGGGAGGGAGGGGTGTGGGTGGAGGGAGGGAGGGAAGGGGGTGGTTGCCGCTTGGCGCTCGGGACGGTCAGCAAGCGAAGACGGCGGCGGCCAAGGTCAGCGGCGGCGCCGAAGTCGGCGGCGACCTGGGGCGGATTGAGGGGAAAGGCGTGGCCACGTGGCAGGGTCGGCGGAAAGCGGCGGAGGCGGCAGCGCGCATGACAACGGCAAGCGGAGGAAGAGATAAGCACGGCATCTCGATCGACGGACCTGACACGTGGCACCTTGTCAAAGCGAATATGAATAATGACAATTCAAGACGACAGGGGGGCATGAGGTAAAAAGCTTCAGATGTCGGGACGTATTATATGTATGAATCCCACAAGAGGAATGAGAGAAGAGAGGAGGAGAAAAAGCGGAGAAAAAAAAAAAAAAGAATTTTTTTTCTTTTTTTTCTTTCTTTCAAATCATTGATCATCCTACCGACCGTCTTCCCCCTACCGTCTTTTTTCCTTTTCCACTGAATAGAGCGTACGGTCATTATCTCTGTATCTAGACTGAAACTTGCCCCAAATACGGTCAATTATTGTTGCTGTATCTATAATGAGCGTACGGTCTTCCTATGCCGGGGAAGGCACGATAGAGGGCATACTCGCACTAAGGCTTTCTCGTCGGAGCTCTGGACGTGATTCTGGTCAGATGCATCCAGTTGTTTGTGGTCGTAATTTGAGTCTGATACATTCAGGTAAGTCCTACCTTGTTCCCCCGAATACAACGTACGGTCATTATAGCTGTATTATAGCTGTATTTGAGGCAATTTTCCGTCTAGATACATATATAATGACCGTACGTTGTATTCGTGGGAACAAGGTAGTGTTGAGTATGGCTTTAGCTTTTCGTTTTTTTTTTGTTTTTTTTTGTGTTTTTTTTTTTGTTTTTTTACAAAAGAAAGAAATTTGGACCATTTCTCGATTTATGCGTGTCATCCTTGCGCAGGGGCCATGCTAATCTTCTCTGTATCGTTCCAATTTTAACGGATGTCCCGAAGGACTTAGCTTCTCGTTTTGTCTATTGAGATAGGTAAGATGATGAAGGGTAGAGTAAGAAAAACAAGGAGATGGGAGTAGAGGAGTAAATAATCACCCTCACCTGCAGTAGAGAGATCACACTCACCTGCCCACGTATGCGGACAGATTCACTCTTACGTGTCCAGGTATGTGGTCAGATTCACACTCACCTATGCGAGGTTTTCGGCCAGATTCATTACGAAAGGCAATATACGAGACATGCATGGGTTTAATGATGATAGGGTACGCCTTCCCGACGACGACGACGACGACGACGCCTTATTTCTTTTTTTTTTTTTTTTTTAAATGACGCCTTATTTCGACTGCTGCCGGTCAGTAATACCTTAGATAGACCCATGAGTCTTGGATATATACCCAAGAGTGTTTTTTTTTTTTTTTTTTTTTTTAATGTTTTTCTCCATGTCTTCGCGCTGTTTTTTTTTTTTTTTTTTTTTTTTTTTTTTTTTTTTTTTTTTTTTTTTTTTTTTTTTTTTTGTTGGGTGGTTTCTCTCATTTTCTTAGACGCTGGTCATCTTTTACTCTTCCTTCTTTCTTTCATCTTCTTCTTCCCTCTTTTCTCCCTTTCTCTCGTGCTGTCAGTTTCCAACTCCGCTCTTCGTCTCTCTCTCTCTCTCTACCTCTCTCTCCCCCCTCTTCGTCTTCTATCTCTCTTTCACTCCCTCTCCCTCCTTCTTTCTCTCTCTCCCTCCCTCTCCCTCGTTCTCTCCCTTTTTCTCTCCCTCCCTCTCTCTCCCCTCTTTTCTCTCCTTCTTTCTCTCCCCTCTTTTCTCTCCTTCTTTCTATTCCTCTCTCCCTCTTTCTTCGTCTTTCTCTCTTCTTCTCACGTTGTGATTCTGTTCGTCTTTCTCTCTCTCTTTCTCTCTCTCCCTCCCTCCCCCCCCCTCCTCCCCTTCTTTTCCTCTCCCATCTCTTTCCCTCGCCCATGCTGTCCCTCGTTCTTCCTCCTCCTCTCTCTACCTATTTCTCTCCCATCTCTTTCCCTCGCTCATGATGTCCTAACTTTTCTCTCTTAACACTCTCTCTCTCTCTCTCGCTCACATCCTTCTCTGCTGCATGCTGTTTCTCACTCCCTCTCTACAGGGTCACCCACAGACTCGGTACCGAGACCTAGATGTGACCAGATGCATACGCATATCATGAGCAGGTGTCGACAAGACTCAGTAAAACAAACTCAGCGAAAACAGATCGACATGCACCCACACTCTGTACCTAGACCTAAACGTGACCAGATGCATACGCTTATTAACTTTCTCGCTCCTCTCTACACAGTTCCCCCACGTGGATTGACAGACGTTGTGTTCTATCTCCCGCCTGTTTCTCACTTGCACCGTCCGTCGCTGCTCTCTGCCTCCCCGTCTTCCCCTCCCGCTTCTCTCTCTCTCTCTCTCTCTCTCTCTCTCTCTCTCTCTCTTTCTCTTTCTCTTTCTGCCTGTC
>BFEA01000462.1:916092-926176 GCA_003427395.1 Chara braunii | reverse complement strand
GGGTGAAATTGCCTCCCATGAAGCTCTTTTCCTCTGCCTTGGTACAAGCCAGGCACCTTCAGGCTCTTACCAAGGGACGGTGCGGTCTGGAGGTGCAAATCTCGATGATGACATGCAGAACGCTTTCTCTAACCAACTTCCAGTTTTGAATTGCAGCTGGGACAGGACTGGGAAGATGCACGCAGGACACTGGTGGCCTAGCGAACGGAAGTCGAAGTAGGGTGTGAAAGGCATGGACGAACAGTGTGTGGAGATGAGGCGGGGCAGGTCTGGGAAGATGCATGCAGGACACTGGTGGCCTAGCGAACGGAAGTCGAAGTAGGGGGTGAAAGGCGTGGAGGAACAGTGTGTGGAGATGGAGGCGGCAAGCCATCACCCTTCCTTCCCGCCCCCCCCCCCCTAAGCAGTCGAAGTAGGCGGTGAAAGGCGTGGACGAACAGTGTGTCGAGATGGGGGAGGCGAGCCATCGCCCTTCCTTTTCCCCCCCCCTGTAATCAAATCTCGATGACATGGAGAAACGTTTTCTCTGAACCACTTCCAGTTTTGAATTGCAGCTGGGTCAGGTCTGGGAAGATGCACGCAGGCCACTGGCGGATTAGCGAACGGGAACGGAAGTCGAAGAAGGGGGTGAAAGGCATGGACGAACAGTGCGTGGAGATGGGGGAGGGAGGCCGTCGTCCTTCCTCTTTGTTCCCCCCTGTGCCCGGAACTTGGAAGTAGAATCCGTTCTCTCTCCTGATGTTTCGTTGATACCTTGGCTGGACGAGGCTATGGAATTTTTGTATTTTGCATGGCTATGGCTGTGGGTGGCTGTGGCTGTGGCTGTGGCTGTGGCGGGCTAATTCGTTATGCTATAGGTGGAGTGTTTGGTTATGGCGTACGGATGCAGGCCATTGGCTATTGGAGACAAAGGTAGCAGAGGTGATTGTTGTGGCTTGGCATACTGATGGTTTTGGAAACGGACTAGTATGGAGGCTTTGGCTTTGGCTATGGAGGCTATGGCTATGAAATCTATAGCTATGTATGCTATCGCTAGGAGGCTAGACGTATAGAGGCTATCTATATCTAGGGTATGGCTATAGAAGCTACAGAGGCTAGGCCTACAGAGCTAGGGTTATCGAGGCGTTGTCTATTGGCTAGGCTATGGCTATATAAGCTGCAGAGACTAGGCCTACAGAGCTACAGCGGCTATCGAGGCATTGTCTATTGGTGGCTATGCCACCTACGGAGGCTATGACAATGGAAGTTATGCCTACAGCGGCTGCATGTGTGGAGGGTATAGCTGTATAATTGGAATTGGCTATGGGGGCCTATGGCAGCAGATGCCGGGGCCAGGTCTCTGTGGAAGGCATGGCTGTGGAGAGGATTTGGCCATGGGAGGAAATCCTTTCGTATTTTGAAGCCAGTTGCAATTAAGACTATGCCTATAGCTGCTATAGGCGTACAAGAGGCGATGACTATGAGGGCCTATAGGCGTGCAAGAGTGGATGACTACGAGGGCCTATGGCAGCAGAGGCCAGGGTCAGGTCTCCTTTAGAGAGAAACGATGTGGAAGGCATCGGTGTGGAGACGATTTGGCCATGGCAAGAAATCCTTTCATATTTCAAGGCTGTTGCAGCGAAGACTATGGCTATGGCTGTATGCGTATGCAAGCTGTTGTTCTGGGCGATTTGGCCATGGAAGAGCATATAGGCGGGCTATGGAGGCCGTGGCAGTGGTGATCTGCAAAGAAGTGGAAAAAGTGGGAAAAAGCACATCTACCAACAAGCGGGCACATTTGGAGGCGTCAACTACTCTTGCTATCCCTTCTCTCTCTTTGTCACTCGCTCCTCTGTCGCTGTTGGCCCCTTTCTCTGTGTCCATTTACTCACCTCTGTCTCAATATTTCTTTTTATTTCTTTTATGTTGTTCGCTAAGTTGATTTGATGCTCGATATGTGCCATTCTAAGTGATATGCTCTGCTTCTGAATCACACGCCGCTATGTGGGCCCCATCCCCTGACATCCTCCTCCAACTCTCTCTCTCTCTCTCTCTCTCTCTCTCTCTCTCTCTCTCTCTCACACACACACACACACACTTTATATTTTAAAAC
Source organism: Chara braunii (assembly GCA_003427395.1). Classification (NCBI taxonomy): domain Eukaryota; kingdom Viridiplantae; phylum Streptophyta; class Charophyceae; order Charales; family Characeae; genus Chara; species Chara braunii. The sequence continues at coordinate 924,084 of BFEA01000462.1, read as the reverse complement.
ACATCTCTCTCTCTCTCTCTCTCTCTCTCTCTCTCTCTCTCTCTCTCTCTCTCTCTCTCTCTCTCTCTCTCTCTCTCCCCCTCACACACACACACACACACTGAGGGTTCAACTTCCTGATGAGTTGATGAAAGTTTGATGAAACAGTCTGGCATAGTTTTTTTTTTTTTTTTTTTTTTGTGGAGTTGTGTATAGCGAACATGACATCACACACACACACACACACACACACATATAACTTGATAGAAGATTTTGAGGGAAAGGCTGTTTCAAGTTGGATGTACTCATCTGGGAGGAAAAGGGGTCTCTCCTTGTTTCTCCCTCTTTTTGTCTCTCTTCGTTTGGTGTTCAGCACGCACACACACGCACACACACGCACACAGACACCTGTAGAAGTGTACATGCGCACGCCCTCTACAACCGACATGGCACTTTCGCTGCAAAGACTAGCGGAGTAACTCTTCATCCTCCCATCTGTAGTGTCTCTCCCCGTTTCCGTGACCAGTGCATCGTGTTGCTATTAAGATCCGTTGATTTGTTGATCGTGTCAGTCTTCTGCTATTTACGGCGTTTGTCTTCAGACTCTTCACTGCTTTTCAGTGAGCAATAAAACGGTTCCACAGCTGCTCTTGGGGCTTCTTCACCACTCGCTAACTACCTACCATTTTTTTTATTTTTTTTTTGTGTTAATTTGGACCATTTCTCGATTTATGCGTGTCATCCTTGCGCAGGGGCCATGCTAATCTTCAGTCTCTGTATCGTTCCAATTTTAACGGATGTCCCGAAGGACAGGTTTGTTTCTTAACTACGCGATACCTACTTATCACGACCAGTTTGCCATTTCTCTGTTCATGAATAATGGATGTAGGGAGTTGTGTGTGTTTCACAAATGTAAATACTAATAGAGCAGCAAATACCAAGTACTAAATAGTAGATACTAGATAGTGAATTTTAATTTTCGCTGCTATGTGATCTCTTTGCCGTGCCCACTCGGCATAGCTCTTTCCATTACTATGAGACTCTATACACTTGCATCTTTCCCTTCTGTGTTCCTGATCGTCAGTCTGATGACTCTCATCCATAAAAGCGTTTTTTTTTTTTTTTAACAAGTGCTCCAGTCTGTTCGTGGGGAGCAGCACGTGCGGGGAACCCGGGCCCAGCGTCCCATATCGAATTGTACAGATCATTGAGAACATTTGAGATCCGTAGAAGTGCTACGATCCAGCAAGACACGGGGGTTATGTAGTGCTGAGTCTGCCGACACAGTTTACATGGTTGCAATTTTGATTGGAAGCAATCGCACTTCATTGGAGGGCTTTGTTGAAAAGCTAGGTTACTTGATCCGCCTGTCGAGGCGAGGCGAGGCGAGGCGAGGCGAGGGGGGGTGTATGCCCGGGCAATCCCTGTAGGCTGGAAATTGCCCAAGTAATGCGCAATTATGCAAGCATGTTATTTTATATTTCTGGTGGTGCTGTGTGAATGGGCTTGTCGAGAATATGCACAATCTGCATTTTTCTAAAAACTTGGAAATTGAGCCGGGGGATAGCAGGGCGCATCGGTGTGAGGCAAGGGTCCCAAATGGGTTTAGAGGGGCAGAAGCAGCATTTAATTTATGAAACTCAAAAAATACAAGATGCAAGAGCTCATTGAAGACCAAGTTGAAAGCAGAATCACGAAGCCGAGACCGCTGAATTCTGTTGATAATGAGAACTCACTTTGCGCCTCCAGCAAACAGTACAACTATCAGCTTCCGCCGAGGAGAGAGTAGTAGCCCTTGCCATGATGTCTCGGCCTACGCTACTCTCTTAATCAACCCATACACTAGTCGACCACCTATCACTCTCTCTCTCCACACTACTCTCTCCAGCTGCCGCTGTCGAGTCTGGTTACACCTCTCTCTCTCTCTCTCTCTCTCTCTCTCTCTCTCTCTCTCTCTCTCTCTCTCTCTCTCTCTCTCTCTCTCTCTCTCTCTGTNTCTCTCTCTCTCTCTCTCTCTCTCTCTCTCTCTCTCTCTCTCTCTCTCTCTCTCTCTCTCTCTCTCTCTCTCTCTCTCTCTCCACACTACTCTCTCCAGGTGCCGCTGAGGAGTCTCGTTATTCTGGTTATATTCCGCTACTGGTCCCGACCTACCTGACAACTCGCCACCGCTTCCTGCCCTGCGCCGGACACTAGCTAAGGGCCTATGGCACATACGCAAATGGCGAGTTGTAAGGTAGGTCGGGACTGGGAGCGGCGGTTATAACTTGTATTCCGCTCCCGGTCCCGACCTACCGTACACCTCGCCACCTTCTTCCTACAGAGACGAGTGCCGGACACTAGCTATGGCACACACACATACGGCGACCACCCTTTGCTTTTGGCAGTGGAGGCACTTGTCTCTGGCGAAGCTCTTTGCCAGTGCTCGTGCCGGATACCGCCTGCTGCCCCCTCCCCCTGTGCCCCTGCGTTCCTGGACTTCTCTCTCTTTTGTCTGGTTTAGGAGTACGGTGTGGGCTTTCGGTAGGCACTTGTCCCAACCCCAGATATCTGCCTGGCTGGTATCCTGTCTGGGTTTAGAGGGTAGTTTGCTGGGCCGGGCGGGCTCCAAACGGGGAGCCGTCATTTACTCGGGCATGGGCTTTACTAATTAGGGCTTGCTCTCATTTTCTTTGGCAGTCTTTCTGAGTCCCGTCAAGGCCCAGAGCCTTGCATTCCCATCCTGTGAAGCGGTGTTCAATGTTGGAACTCACCGCTCAGCCCCCAGGGCTATAGACGCAGTTGTAAACTGAACAGAGACAAGAAAAAATTTGACACCACCCCCCTTTCACTCCACCCAGATTTAAACTGAACAGAGACAAGAAAAAAGTGACACCACCCCCCTTTCACTCCACCCACCCAGATTTGGTCCCCCACCCAGTGCTGCCCACCCTGTCCCCCCCCCTCCAATACCCTCCCACTCCTCCTTCCCCCTGGTCCTCCCAATTACCCCCCCTTAACCCTCATTAACCACCTTTACCCCTTGAACACCCTTCACTAGACTAAACCCTGTTAACCCCATTTACTTGACCGCACCCCGTTAACCCTTCCCTACCCTCTTTACGCCCTTCAGCCCATTTATGCCCTTTGATCCCTTTACCGCACAGGGGGCAAAGGATTCAGGGGGTAAGAAGTTTTAGTGGGCAAAGGATTCAGGGGGTATGGGGGCAAATCATTGAACCTTTCACCACCCCCCTTTGCCCCTTCACCGTCTGTGTACCCCCCATTTGCCGCCAACCCCCTGACTGTCCTTTGTCCCCGAGGAGCTGTTACATCGCCTTTAATTTGATTGCCCGCTTGAAAAACAAAGATACGGCTGTATACAACCGCAATTTTGGAGGTCTGCACTGGTTTGTTTGGCATGGAGGGCATTTTCAGGCTCGGCCTCGACAGCCGGGCAAGGTACTTGATGCTTTTTTCTGCAAATCCCTAGGAATTAGCAGATCAAAGCTGGCGTCAAGATAGTTATTCATTGACTGAAGTTAATTAATCTAAGTTAAGTGTTTCCAACGACGACCACATAAAGAGCGAGTTGGGGACAACATACAAGTAAAGGCCACAAATGCAGAAACTTGTGCATTTACAGAGCACAGTATGTATGAAAGTTTTTTAGTTTGGACCATTTCTCGATTTATGCGTGTCATCCTTGCGCAGGGGCCATGCTAATCTTCTTTCTCTCTATCTCGTTCCAATTTTAACGTATGTCCCGAAGGAAGTAGAACAAAGATGTTACGCAAATGCCACGGCCACGGAAATGTTTGTGAAAATCAGCTGCCCATCAATGAAAAGCCGGTCATCGGTGAAACGCAAGTCAGGAAAAGAGAAAGAAGAAAAAAAGGAAAGAAACAGGACAACATTGAATCTCTCCTCTCACAATCATTTCACACAAATATCTTACTTGAGCAGCAAACACAACTATTTACCGCACACTGCCTATTGTACAATGGCTGCAGTCGACACTGTAAGCGCGCTACTAAGCAGAGAATTGTCCAGCCCAGCGGCCCAAAACCCAATAAGAAGTCCTTAACCATAAAGCCTTTATCTAGACCCCAACAGGATAATTAGGAAGCGTAATACACATCAAAGTTACAAGGGGGGTTCTTGTCGTCATCTTTTTTTTTTTTTTTTTTTTTTTTAAGGTCCTCGTCGTCAATTGCTTGTGCTTCTTCTACATTTTCTACTCCAAAATTGAATTCAATTCATCTCCAATTTTCCTTTTTTCTTCCAGTTCATTTTTCAAACAAATGAATTGAGTTTTCAGCCCTGTTTCAACCGCCGTCATGTTATCTTGTATTTGTTCCACTGAACATTGTGAAACACTCCCACGCAGATGAGTCGCCATTCCATGTGCACCTCCAGCTGATGACCCCTTTGTCTGCTTGTCCGTCTCTCTCATGCCAAGCCTGCTGCATTCCTCGACAACCCTGCGCTTGACCTCATCATCAATTGTTTGTGGCCTTTCCATGTCCGCCTCCATCTTACGCCTCTCTGTATGCTAAATTGCTAATGCTACAGTCTTCCCCCGAATACAACGTACGGTCATTATAGCTGAATTTGGTGTATCTTCCAGTCTAAATTCAGCTATAATGACCGTACGTTGTATTCGGGGGAAGACTGCAGTCACTCTCCCTATGCCAAACCTGCCACCTCCCTCAACAACCCTGCCTTGAGCCCTTGCTACTCTACAGGTTGCAACGCTCATGTTCCCCGTGCATTGCGCGATCCATTGGCCGACTCAAAATCACCAGTGCCCGAAGTCTCCTCTCTAGACCCTCACACAATTCTCCCACTCGAGACTGTGCTACGAAGTGGAGACATAAGTCCCCAAGGATGTGTGCCCCATCCCTCGGGGCCCTAGGAAGGAGTTGCTCACTAGGCAGCTCGGCTCCATCGCAGTTGCTGCGCCGATGGACCCTGGGTGATTGAACTTTTGCAGCGGTGACCCCTCGACTCCTTTCTCGAGAACGGAGCACCTTTTGGACACAAAGGGCAATATACACATGCATTGCTGCCGGAGAGATTGGGGTAGAACCTTCTCGCCCAGCCGATACTATTTCTCCATCCGTTGCCAATGCTGCTGGAGAGGTTCAGGCACAACCTTCTACGCACACGGCCTGTGGCGGGAACTATTTCTCTCTCTACAAAAAATGGAGAATGGGTTACTTCTCCTTCTGCCTCGTGTGGTCTCTCTCAGGGCATTGGCCTACATGCAGCCGTCTGTCCAACACCCATCTCACCAAACTTTCTTGTTCAGGTTCAATACCCCTATCTTACCAAACTTTCTTGTTTAGGTACCCCTTAATCCAATTCGTAACTCTCTTCTTTAAACCGCCACTACCTTTCCCATACACCGGTCACAGACTCACAGGGGAGATGACGCCGGGGGGTTTGGAGGGGCCGGTAGCACAACAACGGCCGCCGATGAAATTTATCAATGGCAGCCAGCAGCCCAACTGCGGCCCCGCCCCCGACGAATGCGGTGTAGTACTATAGGTTATATTCCCACTTGCTACTACTACAGTGCAAAAGGCAGTAGTAGTTTTAATGAAGAAGGTGAGGAACCACGCTACCATTGACCTTGTGGCTTGTGCTGATATGCCTAAAAGAGGCCATGGCTACGACTCGGTCTGGAGCGGCCTGTCCTTCGTCTTGCTGCTCCGTTTCTCCCTAGCTTGGATCCCAAGGGATGCAGCCACAATGTACTGAACGTGTCTTTGCCAGGTACTCTGATGATCTCTTCCACAGATGTGTACGAGTGCGCCATCATGTTGTCGTAGCTCTCTTCTCTTCTTGTTGTCATCAAACTTCAAGACGCAGTGCAGCTTTACAATCTTGTCATGCCTGCAGTTCCCAACTTCTGCTGTTGCTGCAGCGATGCCAGATGTCATCTGCTGCTTTAGATCGGCCAATGCGACAGTGGTGCTGAACTGCTGCAGATTGTGACAACTTGTGGTGGAAATGGCATCAGCCTGCTGTGCCGACGAGGACGGAGGGTCAGTGAAAGTAGATGCAGATGATGTGGACTGCAGGCTGATGAGGAAAGAGGATCCATGAAAGTAGATGCAGATGATGAGGACTGCTGTTTCGGCCGATTTGCCAAGTTCGTTAAGTTTGTTGTATATGTAGTGTCGTAACCTACCTGGGGACCCACGAGACGTTGCAGGCCCGAGTGTGCCGCCACCCATTGTTTTCAGGGTTTAGGGGCGACGACACACGCTCCATCGGCTCCACGGGCGGCTGATCATCCCTTAGAGCTCGTCGGCTCCACAGGCAGCCGATCATCCTTTACATGCCAACGAGCTCGCAGCATCTACGCCGTGCACGACAAGCTCGCAGCATCCACGCCGTGCACGGCCATGTCCTGTCTGTTGCCCTCGGTAATGAGCTCCGACATGTAGTTCATGTTGCATTGAGGCAAGAGTGACCAGAGTACCCTAATCTGATTTTTCTGCCGATGCTGGAACTCATTTTTCTGCCGATGTTGCATTAATCCTTCTCCACCTTCGTGCTGAACTTTCACCTAATACTCCGTCGATGCTGCAACTCGCTCCACGTCAGTGTCAACCTAGGGCATTGCCACACCACTGTCGAAATGTGCAAAATGAGAAAGGAACTTCCCATTAGAACATGACCAGATGCGCCCGCCACCTTTTTGTCTTTTTCACATTTCGAGAGTGCTGTGGCGAGGTCCCCTACTCTACTGGCTTGCATCATACCTTATCCTGCGCCACGCTGCACATAACTGCAACGTATCCACCAGGGGTGCAGTCTATAGCTAACATAGGAGGGTGACTTGGCGATGTCGTGGACTCGTGGACTGACAACAGAGGGTGAGGAGGGGAAAGGACAAGTATTGAATCCGACCGTGCGACAGCTTTTTTCCCAGCCTCATAGGGTCAAAATGATAGTCTCGAGAGATAACAGTAGTTCCAGCTTGCAGGCTTTGTGATCCATGTGAATATTAAAGACACCAGAAGCCACTGGCCGAAAAAAAAAAAAAAAAAAAAAAAAAAAAAAAAAAAGAGAGAGAGAATTGCAGGAAGGCAAAAAATTGTACGAGCAAAACTGGAGAAGTTCCACAAATCAACGAAGAAGCCATAGGAAGTAGACAGTTGCGATACACCCCACCCCAACACCGACTTAATGATGATGAAGATAACAATCAATCAGGAATGAAAGATGAGGGCCACTTTCTGTTGGCGAGGAGCAGAAAAAAAAACGTTTACCAAACCAAAGGATTGTTGAAGTTTCAAGATAACAAACCGCCTCATTGGAGAGAGCAAGGCGAGAACTTGATGAACGATCAATTGATCAATCGAGCAAGCACGACATCGAAATGTCGAGCTGCTGCCAAGTGCGCTTCTGAATCCGTCGAATTTGGGAGTGGGTGGGGCAAGTTCTGACAAAAAAACACTGAAACTGCGAAACACTGAAACAACGGAATCCGAACCAGGAATACACTGAAAGTTCTGAAACACTCTACACACTTGCATATTTCCCTTGCTGGTGTCAGTTCAGTTTTGTTCTGTGCCAAGTTCTGGCAAAAAACAGTGGAACAACACAATCATGACTCCTTGTCTCCATCAACGGATCACGATTCCGTCTACAAAAAATAATGAAACAACGCAATATGAACCAGGAATACACAGTGAAACACTCGACACACTTGCATCATCTTTCCCTTGCTGGTGTCAGTTCAGTTTTGTTCTGCGCCAAGTTCTGACAAAAAAAAAAACACATTGAAACAACACAATCTGAACCGGGAAAATGCAAAGTGGCGCAGGACAAAACTGAACTGACACTAGCAAATGTACAGAATTCAAAAATGAGTCAAATGAAAAAATTATAATGAAACCCAGAACTGTCCTTCGGGACATCCGTTAAAATTGGATCGATACAGAGAAGAGTAGCATGGCCCCTGCGCAAGGATGACACGCATTAAAAAAAAAAAAAAAAAAAAAAAAAAAAAAAAAAAAA
>BFEA01000462.1:891989-905710 GCA_003427395.1 Chara braunii | reverse complement strand
AAAAAACAAAAAAAAAAAAAAAAAAAAAAAAAAAAAAACTGGACCATCCCTGGGCAATTCAGCAATCTAACATATCAAATTATCAATCCATCAATTAGGGTGTCGCCGAGAAGAAAACTCCTCCCATCTTCCATGATCCAATGTGCTGAAATCTTCAAGCTCGCTGATGGCCAGGAGGTACCTTGTGAGGGCCACTAACTCCCTGTCGTTGTCCCTGTTCAGGTGCGCCTTTCTGAACGGCCGAATCACCAAACCGTTTTTCGGATTCATCACAAAGTTTCGCCGGAGATCATCAAACATCACGGTGTTCCCCTCGTGGTAATACTGCAACAGGCAATGCGAAAAAAAGAAACGGGAACCAATCGAAACCATCTTAGAATCACCACCACCACCACCAACAACAACAACAACAACAACAAAAACAAAAACAAAAACAATGATAGTTCTCTGCTCTCCCTTTGTCCCCCTATCAGCTCAATATAAGACTTATTGAGGTGCTTTTAACAGCTTTTAACAGCTTTTAACAGCTTTAGCCTTTTCGACATCTGGTCAACAACGGAAACTCGCAGATCAGATGTTTCACCTTTCACCTTTCACCTTTCAACTTTCAAGTCATTTTCCAAATGGGTGAACCCGTGTAGTGTTGAGCTACAGACCCAACCCAAGTTTGAGCCCGAGGACAATCAGATGAACAGAATGAAAAAGAAAATGGCACAGAAATTTCCATGGCCCCCACTTTCTGGACTGAAACTGCAAAGTTCAAAGTTCAAACCATTCCCCTGCTCGGCTTTTGAATCCCAGAGAGAGGCAGAGGTTTCAATGCAGGTGACACACACTTTGTTTTATCTATACTTGTACTTGTTCTTTATAAAACCAAACCTGTGTCTGGCATAACGAACCCATGCGAAACTCGCGCTGCTGTGTGACCCGAGGCCAGCATTGGGAAAGAGCTCGGGATAGGGGCGGGCCTCTTGGGGGAGTGTTTTTATTTTTATTTTTTGAGTTGGGGGGGGGGGGGGGGGGGGGGGTCAACGCGCGCTGCCGTTGCGCGTGGTCATTTGGCTTGCTGGGTGTTTCACTTTTCAATAGCGAAGAGCGTACAGGGTACGAATGCAGTGCGCGCCAGCAGGAGGAGCCAGAGGGTGTGACGACAAGCGGGAAGAACAGGGAAAGGAGGATGGGAAGGACGCCGCTCTGTTATGGGGTACGAACGAGTGTCATGAAGAGAGAGGAAGTGAGACGGGGAAAGCGCCTGGTCCTGGCATTGGAACTCAAAGCCGTGGGATGCTCGTGATCGTGGGCATGCAGTGCCATGCACGGAGCGAGCCAGTGAAGCGCTTGGCGCTGGTGTTGGAAGTATAAGCCGCGGTATGCTCGTGATCGTGCGCGCGCACGGAGTGAGAGAACGACAACAGAGGGACGTGATATGTTCATGATCATGCGGTGAAGCGAGCGGCAATCACTCTCTTCGAGGACCGACGATGGACGGAGGAGGGAGGAGGGCGACAATGATAGAGGGGTCTGAAGTTGTGTATGACAAACATGACAAAACGAACACACACACACACACACACACACACACACACACACACACACACACACACACACACACACACACAGCCATGGGCCACGACGCGAGGAAGACAGTGATGCTCACGAGGTCGAAGACGGAGGAGCAGGAGGAGGGACGAGGAGCGGCGAGGATGAGGAGGTGGGAGGAAGAGAACGGCAATGGAGGGTGGTCGATGGAGGCAGAGCAGAGCAGGATGGAGGAGAAAGGGGGCGGACGGAGGACATGTACGAGCATGAATGGAGGAGGAGGGAGGCTTTCTTTGGTAAGCACACACATCAGCCGCGTGGAGAACAAGCAAGGAGGGAGGAGGGACCATGTAAGAGCAGCGAGGATGGAGGGAGAAGAGGGCAGAGAACAAGAAGGGAGGAGAGTGGCGAGCATGCATGGAGGAGGGAGGCTCTTTTTGGCAAGCACACACGTCACCCACGCAGGGAACGAGCGAGGAGGGAGGAGGGACAGAGTAAGAGGAGCGAAGATGGAGGAAGAAGAGGACAGAGGACAACGGGGACGATGGGGGAAAGAGGAGGGGGAGGACGAGGATGGACGGAGAAGGAGCGAGGAGGGAGGAGGAGGAGGGAGAAGGACGAAGGAGGGCGACAACGACGGAGGTAGGAAAAGGCATGGATTTTTCTTTGTTGAAATTTCGAACGTTTTGTTTTTTGGGGGGGGGAATGAACTTGGATGGGAGGACAAGAAGCTAAGGCGAAAAAGACCGAATGGGGAAAACAGGACGCAACGCGTGGATGAGGAGGGCCGACGAGGAGGGGTGATGGGGAGGGACGGACGGAGTTATGCTGATGGACGGTGGAAAGAGGAAGAACAGGTCGGAATCCTTTTTTCGTCTTCTTGCCTCAAATGCCCAAACAGGAAAAACAGACATTGCGGCCAAAACTGCGGCCAGGAACGTCAAAGTTAAATGCCCAAAGAAGAAAGTCCCCGGCCTTGACTTATATACAGTGACCTTAAGAGAAGGAAGCTAAAGGTAGGTCAGCAGCAGACAAGAAGTAAGGCGAGGGCGAGGCCCCTTACCTCGGGAAACTTTGCCCAAATCACAGCAAGAGGCTTGCAATCAAAAACCCGACTGTTGGATGTCACAGTGATCATCGCCCCATGATCTAGCAATGCCGTAATTTTGTAATCGGGGTTTGAAAGAACCCCTAGCTCCCGCATCTTCACCTCCACCCACTTCATGCTGACAACCAGAGAAAAGGCCCATAAAAGGGGGAAAGCAACCAACAGATCATACCCCCATAAAAAGGGGAAAGCAAGCAACAGACGCCCCACATATTAGGCCTTCACTGTGTTTGATAAGTTCTCGTCGAGCTTGCTCACTCAGCGACCTCATCTGAAGTCCAGCATTGAGTCTATAGAATGTATAGTATAGATAAGAGTTAACAACACAAGTGTGAGCGCTACCATTCGCCTACTTGTCCACACAAGTATCCTTCTCGCGGGTACCGTACCTTCTTCACCCGCATAGAACGCCCGGTCATTCTAACTGCATTCAGTACAGCTTTCAGTCTAGATACAGCGATAACGACCGTACGCCTTCTGTTCCGGCAAGTGCCATAGAAAGAAAAAAATCCACCGAGTCCCACAAGTCCCAAAAATTCACCGAGTCCCACAAGTCCAGTGGAGCGTCTACCGCCTTGTAGGTCCACTGACTCCAATCGACTGAGTGAACTGTCATATACAGTCCCCCGAACATAACACATATGCGTTGTGAACGAACACAACGCATAGGCTGCTGTCTTTTCGAATACAACACATATGCATTCTTTTTGAACACCCCCGAGATTCAAGTACAACGCATATGCGTTCTATTCGAACCATCGCTCTTTTTTTTCCCGAAAATTCGAATACAACACATATGCGTTATGTTTGGGGGAAGACGGTAGTAAGCTGAGCCATGGACATTACCACAGGAGCGCATTTCGGAGGAAGGAAATTTAATTTGTGCACACTCCGTGTGAACTTTCTTTTTTTCTTTTTTTTTTAACGGGCATTGAGATATCATCATTGCCTAGCTGACCGGCCCCAAGTAATTCATTCAGAACCTAGGCTACCAGCCGGGCCGCCCGGGTCACCTTTTTTTCCCAGGCCGCCCGGCCGTGCAAGGAACAAGGAAGGTCCCAGCAAAAAAAAAAAAAAAAACTTCGTTATTCTGAAAAATAAACTGGACTCAGTGGACCTGTGGGACTCAAGCAGGCCTACTTGGAATCACTGAGTCCATCCATCTCTCAAGTCCACTTAATTTCCAGTAAGTCACTAAGTGCAGTGAGTCCACTGAGTCCAGCAGTCTCACTGGACCTGCTGGACTCTAGTAGGCCCACCTGGAATCACTGGACTGTATAGAGTCTGTTAAGTCCGCTAAGTCCAGCAACTCCACTGAGTCCATTCGTCGCTCAAGCCCACTGAGTCCATCCATCGCTCAAGTCCACTGAGTCCAGTAAGCCCACTGAGTCCATCCATCGCTCAAGTCCACTGAGTCCAGTAAGCCCACTGAGTCCATCCATCGCTCAAGTCCACTGAGTCCATCCATCGCTCAAGTCCACTGAGTCCACTAACTCCAGTAAGTCCAGCAGCCGGGCCATTCGGCTGGTAGCACAGAAAGTATGGAAGAACAAAGCCGACCCCCCCTTAAGAGGCCTTAAACAGGTACAGTGCGCATCACATCACGGCTCCCAGCCGCTCCCTGCTTTGACATTACATGATTATTGTCTCCAGGGGGTGTATAGTACTGTATACTACTCGAGATTAACTTGTAGTTGGAAGTTTGTGAAGTTACTTTGAACCCTTAGACCACGAGGCCATGAAAGCCAGACGCTTTTCTTTGCTTTTTTTAATATCGATTTAAGTTGTAGTTATCAGCAGTTAAAAAGGGTGTGTGTAGTAAATATTCACAAGAGACTGAAGCCAGACACTTTTTTTTTTTTTTTTTTTTTGCTTTTTTAACTTTCAAGTTTTTTTATATCGATTTAAGTTGTAGCTATCAGCAGTTAAATATTCACACGAGAGTCAACCACACCACATGACCATGAAAGCCCGGCGTTTTTTTTTTTTTTTTTTTTTTTTTTTTTTTTTTTTTTTTTTTTTTTTTTTTTTTTTTTTTTTTTTTTTTTTTTTTNTTTTTTTTTTTTTTTTTTTTTTTTTTTTTTTTTTTTTTTTTTTTTTTTTTTTTTTTTTTTTTTTTGTTTGTTTGTTTGTTTGTTTGTTTGTTTTCTTTTTAACACGAGTACCTGCGAGCCTGAATTTCACTGCACTCCCAGTTTTGCCGAGCCTGGAAGCCACACGCCAAATGCAGTTAACTTGTTTACAGTCTTGGAAGTGGTATTGTGAGTGTGCCCTCAGTGAGTATGGCTGCTGGATACATTGAACATTCCTCTCTCTAAGTGCCAGTGTGATCAGGGTTACAATCCTCTGAGGAAACACAGCTTTTTTAGCAGATCAGGACTTCAGATTGCCAGATTCCAGAAACACAAAACAAGAAAAAAAAGAAAAAAAAACGGAAACACGGATTTGGCCGTGAAAATGGCTGGATACATTCCTCTCTAAGTGCCAGTGTGATCAGGTTTACAATCCTCTGAGGAAACACAGTTTTTTTAGCAGATCACGGAATCCGCCCTGCCTCGTTGGCAGGGGACTCGTAACAACGACAAGAGAAGGAAAGAAAGAAAAAAGGAAACAAAAACATTCAGTCTGATTCAGATTCCAGAATGTATGTGACCGTGTTTAGCTGAAAGATTCATTCTGTGGAGGGGACTACTGTGAGCGCGACCTCCTAGACTACCCTGCCCGGCATCATTGCAGTAGAGAAAAGCATTTTCTTTTTTTTTTTGCTTTTTCTTTTCCTTTCATGCGCGGGCAATATAAAACTAATATTGATGGGACTTGCTGGCTGACCCTGGGTTGCCCACCCACAAATTCTTCGGGAACACGGGCATTTTGACATCATTTAATTTATTAATTAATATTCCCAACACTGACAGAGGTACTACCGGTAGTGGTTGAAACTTTAAAGGCTGTGCAGGCTGCAGTCCAGGCTTTTCACTCACTACTGATTCACTAGAAAGCACAATTGCAATCATCAGTAATAATATTTGCCGATCACTAATTAGTACTAATTAGTACTAATTAGTACTAATTAGAACTAATTAGTACTAATTAGTAATGACTAATTTCCGTCATCAGAATGGATGCATGGAGAATTGAATTGGAAATTGCAATTACTGAATATCTCACCCCGGTAGTTAGACCCATAATGGATTGCTTTGCTATTTCCTACATGTTCAGCTTAGGAAATACTAAATAGCAATCTCTACTACTATGGGTCTAACATGCTATTTTCCCAAAGGAATCGTTACTATATACATTCTTTAGATTAAATAGATTTGCTATTTGCCCAAAGGAATCCTTACTATATGTTCTTTAGATTTGCTATTTGCCCCTCTTTCCATTTTCTTTCCGCCAAAAACATGAATGAAATGCACAAAGCAACAACAACAACAACAAGCACAACAACGAAGGAAGGGGGGTCTCACCTCGTTGCAGACCATATCATGAGGTCGAACTCCGCGTAGCATGCTGTTAAGAACTCGTGTAGATCTGTAAATTTCCGAAAAGAGGGAAGAAAAAGGGGAGGAGAGAGACAGAAGGAAGGGGKGGGGGTGAGAGGGGGAAGGGGGAAGGGGAAAAGAGCATTGAGAATATATTACTTCAGGCAGGGTAAGACAAGCCGTGGCCTGAGACTGCTTAATTTAACTTCAGGACAAGACAAGCCATGGGCTGAGAGTGCTTAATTTCAAAAAAAAACAAGAGCAGGATACAGAGGAGGAGGAGGAGGAGGAGGAGGAGGAGGAGACGAGTCGTGGCCTGACACTCCTTGATTTCAAAAAACAAGACGAGAAAGAAGAAGAGGGGGAGGACAAGGACGAGGAGGAGGCGGCGGCGCAGGACAAGACGAGCTATGGAGAAAGAGGAGGAGGAGGAGGAGGAGGAGGAGGAGGAGGAGGACAAGACAAGCCATGGCCCGAGGCTGCTTGGTTTCAAAAAACGAGAGGAGAAAGGAGAAGAGAAGGAGGCGGCGGCGGCGAAGGGCAAGACGAGCTATGGAGAAAGAGGAAAAAGAGGAGGAAAAGGAGGAAAAGGAGGAAAAGGAGGAGGGGGAGGAGAAGGAGGAGGAGCAGCAATTCGTTTACGTAATGTTGCTGCTTGCACAATGTGCACCATCCCTGTCCTCCCTTCCCATGAACCTCTTAAGGCTACAACACATCACATTTCTCTTTTCCTAGGGAGACATCCCGGACGCCTGGGTCCCGACGTAACACCCGGTTTGGCGACCTGGCGACCGGCCAGGCATAACCCCCGGGCATGGGTCCGAGCAGCACAGCGCAAAAAAAAAAAAAAAAAAAAAAAAAAAAAAAAAAAAAACACAACAACTCCAAAAAAATCGGGAAAAAAAATTGTTGTGTAGAATTGCAATACAAACAACTTTTGGCTGAGGGTCACATCAGAATTCCTCACGGAACTCGAGATAAAAAATAAAAAAAAATTGCGCTAAGGCACCCCCTTTTAAACCCCTTTAGCCCCTTTAAAATTCATGTATACTCCCCTCCCCACCCCTTGACAGCCAACTCTCAAAAAAAGAAAAGAGCCCGGATTTGGGCTCCTCTCAGAAAGCGCGGAAAAAAAACACCGCCACTTTTTTCTTTTTTTTTTTCTCCCCATGCCCGGGTATCCCGGGCGTCAGACCCCCCCGGGCGGCATGCCCGGGTGACTGGCCGGTCATGAAAATCTTCCTAGCTTTTTTCTGCTTTTATATATACATATTACATACGCATATATTGGGTTCAGCGGCTTCAGCCTCCTGATGAGTCGGTGAAACTCCGACGAAACAGTTTGTCACAGCCCCTCATTTGTCGTCCTTTTCTCCCTCCCTCTCTGCCGGTGGTTTACCGGCCAGCTCTGTTTAACAATATATATATATATATTGTCACAGAACTATTGACTAAGAGCGTAAGCACGTGAAGTAGAAGAAGAAATAAGATGAGCGAAGAAAAGAAAAATGAAAGGACAGACAGGCAAAGAGACAATGACACAAAAAGTGTCCTCTTATTCTTTGTTTCACAGTATTATTATTTCTTTCAGTGTTCTACAAAAAAAAAAAAAAGACTGAATCAAAGGATAAAAATAAACAGCAATGACGCATTGAAATCATTCAATTTCTCAGTCTTCTTAACGCCTCCTCCACTATGCCTCTAACGTACAAGGCTCGCCACGTTGATGAAGTTGAGCGCGAGCTGCCCCCATACCCATATGCCATAACAGCCCACTTGCACGCTGTGGGAAAGAGGCAGAGTGAAGGAAGAGGTGTTAAACACAAGGAAGAGAGGAGTAGAAAAGGAAAACCGATAGGCAGAGGGAGAAAAAACAAAAAAAAGTGACCCAAACATCTTCTTTCTTTCACTGCATTCTTCTTTCTTTCACAGTTTTGCAGTTTTGGTGAAGAGTCTACCACGTTCGCTTTTCAGCACACCTGCACTTCCTTCTTCATTTTTCATCTTCATTTTCACCCTTCGGACTTTTATTTTTAGGGTGTTAAGGTGCAGGGTACAAACAAAGTAAGATGACACAAACTTATGTTCTTCTTTTACTGCATTCTTCACAGTTTTGCAGTTCTAGTGAAGGGTTCCCCACCTTTGCACATTCTTGTACACTCTTTTCAGCGCACCTGCACATTTTTGTCAGGGTACGTCTAAGTAAGACCCTCACGACAGATAGGACAACTGTCATAAGGATGCGGGCGACGGTAGCAGCCCTCCCGCTGATCTACAGGACGAAAACCATTCAGGTAAGCAACTTCGTCACAGCAGGAGCCAGGGCGGCTAGCATTAACCATACCTCTGAAGCATGCACGACAGAGGGCATGCCGGTTGCAGGCCATGACGATTGTGGAGCGTTCACCATCACAGTTAAGTGCACATTCGCTATAGCGCCCGCAGGCGCAGATGGGACATACTGCATCCGGATGTAGAGGATGTTCACAATCCGGATACAGGTGGCATCCCTGCCGACGGCGGGCCCGAAAAATTATATGGTTGTAGTGATGTCGACAAAGTCGATGCTTTCCACAACCAAGTGTAACTGTGTCAGTGATCTCACAAAGAAGGAGGTCACAAGGTGTTAGTGCAGCATGTGGGGGAATGAAGACTAAAGCAGGCACGGTGACAGACATGGAGATAGGCACGGAGACAAACACAGAAACAGGCATGGAGACAGGTGCGGAGGCAGGCACAGAGACAGGTGCAGAGGCAGGGACAGAAGTACACGAAGTACCCATAGGGTCAGTAATCTGGAAGGAGACACACACAGAAACAGGCACAGAGACAGGTGCGGAGGCAGGCACAAAGATAGGCGTAGAGGCGGGCATGGAAGTATGAGAGGTACCCATAGGGTCAATGACCTGGAACAGTTGCAAGTTAGGGTAATTACGCACGAGATCACAGATGATAGTAATAGTTTGCACCATAGCACCGCCATTCCATAATTCCCAAGAACCAGAGCCACGGACAAGAGCGGTGTAGTGGCCAGGAGCATGTAGAATATAGGCACAAACGTGCAAACAGTGGTTCGGGTCGCCACCCGAAGGGCCATGCTGCATATCAAGCCAGCACCTTATCAAAGCAGTCTCCAAAACAGAGACATTAAATCCCCCATGTCGAGTGTAATTACTATCCTGTGGGGGATGCAGAGTCGGGTTATCGCCATATAACTCACCTGAGCATCAAGATCGGAAGCAATGGCCAAGAAATCAGAGTGACTATATGGTTCTCGACGATAGGCTTGTAGGCAGATGTTAGTAGCAGCGAGGCCACACAGATTAGGTGGAGGGCAGTCGGGCAGATTTTCTACAGAATCTCCTATAGTCCCCTTACCAAGTTCATCATCGGATGGTCCCTCGCCATCATCCCTCCTATTTTGTGTTTGCTGCATTGCAGAAAGGGCTGCATTCGAAGAGCGTCGCAGGCTTGGGGCGGCAAAAGACGGGGACGGGATGTTGGGGAGGGTCGTGGTGGGGAGAATGAACGGGTTCTTCTTCGTCCAAGAACARAGATGGAGGAAAGGGGAGTAAGCTGAGGTTGGGAAGTAGGTCGAAGTCGGCGTCTAGGACGACGAAGTAGGCTTTCTGCAGGGGCAGAACATGATGACGGAGTCTGTGYGGACGAAGTGGTTTGTGGATTAGGAAGAGGGGTAAGGGATGGAGACAAAACCGGGGGAGGTAGGAGTGGTGAAGACAGGGGTGGTAGAATAGTGGGAAGGTGGGTAACAGACAGAGATAAAACCAGGGGAAATAAAGGCAGTGAAGACGGGGGGGATGAAGTCAGGGGTGGTGAAGTGGCTCAAGCAGAGACAAGGGGGGCAGTCGTAGGTGAGACCCGTAGGTGAGACCCGAAGAGGGGACTCTGCAGGTGGTAATGCGGGCATGGCCATGGATGCCATGGAGGAACACACTGAGACCAAGGGCGACACAGCAGCTGCATTGGCCACAGATGCCATGGAGGAACACACCGAAACCAAGGGCGACACAGCAACTGCGGGTCGAGTTGCTCACACAGAATCAATTGTAGAAGCAACCAAGGCCGATGAGGAAGAGGCTGCGAACCGAAAAGGGGCAGCCAGGGTCACAAACGGCAATGGAATGGGTTACTAAGACTGAGGAGGACGCAGGTGCGACGGACGCAGGTAATGAAGAAGAGGCTGTGATAGGTGTGTATATATATACAGCCTCCTGATGAGTCGGTGAAACTCCGACGAAACAGTTACACCCCCTCGTTTGTTGTCCTCTTCTCCCCCTCTGCCTACGGTTTACCGGGCAGCTATGTCATCAAACAGAGCTGCCCGGTAAACCGTAGGCAGAGAGGGAGAAGAGGGCAACAAACAAGGGGCTGTGACAAACTGTTTCGTCGGAGTACGTCTTGCAATCCACCCAAGGTTTTGCTCACTGAATCCAAAAATGCATGGAAGAAGATGCTAGCACCACCAGTTCGTCAGCCTGTCTTTTATATTCTTAAAAAGGGGGTAGTCCCTAGGCCTGTTGTATCCACCTTATTCGATCAGTACTCCATCTCCCGTCTGTTTACTGACACTTCCATGTGCCTACCACCCAGCCACGTGGATCTGGGCTGCTGAGAGCTTATCTTTCCTTTCTCTTGCCCTTTGTTTTCGTCTGTGAGCACTCGCATGGTGCCCTCTGTCTATTCTCTTTTCTCCGTCTCCGTCTCCTTCCTGCACCTCCGCATTTCACTATTTTTTGAATATTTTTCTCAAATTTTTGAACATTTTCCAGTTGCTTTTCTCAAGTCTTCGCATTTCTCGTAGCATCCCTGTTACTGAAGACAGGAGGAAGGGAAAAGGGGAGGGGGTAGGGGGACAAAGAGGATGGAGAGAGAGAGGGAGAGGGAGGCAAGCAGGAGAAGGGACGAGGAAAGAAGAAGAAGTAGAAGAAGGGAGGAAGAACAGGTGTAGGAGCAGGGGGAGAAGGGGAGGGGGGAGGAGAAGAGGGAGGAGGGAGGGGACGGGGAGGAGGGGGGGGAGAAGGGGAGTGGTGGACGTGGTAGGAGAGACGGAGGAGGAGCGAGAGGAGGAGAAAGTGGGGAGCAGGAGGAGGAGGCGGAACCGGGAAGAGAGGGGAAGCAAGGAGGGGAAAGAAAAATACAGAGAGGAGCAAGGGCAAACGGGGAGGGTAGAGGAACAAAGAGGAGGAGAGGGAGCGGGAGAGGGAAAGGGAGGCAAGTGGAGTAGAAGGGAGGAGGGCAGACGTGGCAGAAGCAGACGGGAGAAATAACAGGTGTAGGAGCAGCGGGAGAAGCGGGAGGAGACGGGGAGGGGGAGAGGAGGAGCGAGGGGAGGCGGAGGAGGAGGAGGGAGAGGAGGAACAACGGGGGGGGGGAAGAGAAAGAGGAGGAGAGCAGCAGGAGGAGGAGCAGGGGGAAGAGAGGCCAAGCAAGGAGGGGAAACAAAAAAGACGAAAAACAGACAAAGAGGCTGGATCAGGGGGTGGGGGATGAGGTAAGAGAGCAGAAGGCAACAAGTCGCAAACACTCACAGGGCCGTTGCAACTCTGCTGGAGTCTCAGCCGTTGATCGATGATCGAAAATGGTGTAATCCACGTCCAGCACAAGAAGCCTTTTTCCCGCCCTTGGCGGATTCAAAACACTTATCTGCATTCTCAATACAGGACGGGGGGGGAAAAACAAACAAAAACAAAAAACAAAAGAAAACAGGAAAAAGGAGGGCCGGGAGGGGGGGGTAGAATATTTATTACTCGCATGCTGAAACAAAGAATGGAACAGAAAAAAAATAATAATAAAAATTGGGACGTGAAATATATCCGTTGTGCTCTAAATCTCCCCCCCCCCCCCCCCCCCCCCTTTTTCCAAAGCTTTTAAACCGCAGCCAGTACGCGGTCCAGCCTTGCTGAAAATGCAACTCATCGCCTACAAAATTTTCGGAGGCTCCGGCTAACAGAGCTCTGGCGTCCAGTCGATTTCGACTTGTGTGTTTTACTCACCTCTACCGGACCACAATGGCTGGCGGCACCAGCCAAAAAAGAAAGAAAGTGCGCCTCTGGCGGTTCCGGAAAGCTTGGCGCGCGCACAGTAAGGCGCCTCCAGGCCCGGGTGTACTTACTGGTGGTTTAAAGTTTAAACCACCAGACTGGTGGTTTAAAGTTTAAACCACCAGTACATGCCATACATCACCCACGGCCCCTTCGGGAGGCCGAAATGTGACGCCGGCCATCGATGTCTTTTATTTCATCGACGGCGCGCGTGCTCGAACGTTTCCGGAGTAGGTGACGAACAATTCTCCACAAGGCTGGTAGGCTGAAAAGCATGACTGCTGCAATCATGGAGTGTTGTCTTAGTAGATCATCTCCAGCATTAAAAAGAAAAAAAACAGAAGGAGTGTGTCTTAGTAGATCATCTCCACCACTTGAAAAAAAAAAAAAAAAAAAAAAAAGGAAGAAGAAGAAGATGAGCTCCAGTTATGAGCAGCATAGCTTTTTTGGACTGTTGTGAAGATAATAACAACAGGCGCCGCCAGGTGTTTCGTATTCCACTCTTTTCCACTGTTCTTCTGTCAAACAATTGCTCCTTCCAAAGCTCATGCAGTCCAAGGCTGTTCACCGAGATTCGGGCTTTTCCCCCTTCTTTCCTGTGTGGGCCCGTACCAGATTGTGTGTCTCTGCCTCTCCGTGCTCCTCCTCCGAAGTTGAAAAGGACCCCCTTTCAGGTTTGTGTGGCTTTGTGGGCCCTGAGGGCAGTTCCTTTTTATCCCACCCCCACCCCCCAAGAGAAGAGCCTCCAGGCCAGAGACCCAATGGGGTCAGCACTAGGACGTGCCCATAGTTTTAGCTCGTTCCACTTTCTCTGCGTCGAAGTCTTTTGGTACTCCTAATACAACAAAAGGGACCATGCCCAATGGTCCAAGTATCGTTAGTCCCGGGTTGATTTGTCGAGGAACTCCATTACAGGATTGAACCCAAGGCCTCCTGCATGCCACTTGTGTGCCTTACCAACTGAGCTATACCTTCTTCGCCCGAATACAACATACTGTCAATATACCAGTATTTGAGACTGAAAGATAGCCCAAACACAGCTATAATGACCGTACGGCGTACGTTGTAAAAGAAAAGGACCTCCGACCATTCTTTGCCAGACGTATCACAGGCCGACAATCATCTATCCTTGTCGTTTTGCACCCTCAAAGAGTACATGCATCTTACATCATCCAGATGGATAGATGGCCTTCGCACGTCCATCTGGAAGCGGAAGGAAGAGTGTTGTGTTTCTGACTTTATCCCCCTTTCGGTGAATGATCCCATCACGTGGGGTAGGTTCCGACAATTTCACCCCTTATTCCAACTGGGTTTCGCAAGCACAAGCAGTCTACACCCAAGCACCCCTCATTCTGACAATTTCAACCCTTATTCAAACTGGGTTTAGCAACCCTCATGCACAGTATAGTCTGGTCTTCGAACGCTGCTCTGTCCTTTTGCAATCTTCGGCTTCTGTCCATGCATTCTAATCCCGTGCCCTTTTAATTCTTTCGTTCTTCACGGCACTTGTACAGTACAAAAGAGAGAGAG
>BFEA01000462.1:839209-861184 GCA_003427395.1 Chara braunii | reverse complement strand
CTAATCTTCTTTCTCTGTTTCCCTATTCTTATGGCACGGTTCTTTGTCGCGATCCGGATCGGCATAGCGGTGGGGGAATTGAGGTAGTAGTGGGAGAGGAGGATAGTAGTGGGAGAGGAGGATAAGACGAGATCAGGGGAGTATGTCGAGATAGTAGTGGGGGAATAGGGGTATGAGCATTTCCTGATTTATGCGTATCATCTATGCTTAGGGGCAATGCTAATCTTCTTTCTGTGTTCCCCATTTCTTATGACACTCTTCTTTATCTAACGGGGGGAGAGTAGAGCAAAGGCTGTGCTCAGAGGCCATGCTAATCTTCTTTCTCTGTTTCCCTATTCTCATGGCACGGTTCTTTGTCGCGATCGGGATCTGCATAGAGGTGGGGAAATCGGGGTAGTAGTGGGAGAGGATCAAGGCATTTGTCGATTTATGCGTATTATCTGTGCTCAGGGGCCATGCTAATCTTCTTTCTCTGTTTCCCTATTCTTATGGCACGATTCTTTGCCGCGATCGGGATCTGCATAGCGGTGGGGGAATCGGGGTAGTAGTGGGAGAGGAGGGTAATACGAGATCAGAGATAGTGGTGGGGGAGTCGGGGTATCGACGGGAGTGGATAAGATGGCACACGTGGTGACTGCCACGTCAGCCTTGCAATTAGTCCGCTTATCCGCTCTTCCGGAGCAAAGGTGAAGCCGACGTCAACAGAAAGGCATGGCGTCGTGTGCTTCTCCAGAAACTCATCAGCAAGCCTGAGGAGGGTCAGGGGGGGAAGAAATGGGGAGGGAGGAGAAAAATAGGGCACCTGGAGGAGGCAGTGATTAGGATCGCCCCGATCAGGATGGGGTACTGGCGAAGAAGGGAGGATTGCCCTGATTGGGATCGGGATAGTGGTGGGGGAATCGGGGATTAGGGAAGTACGAGTCAGGGGGGCGGGATTGGGGATTAGGGAAGTACGAGTCAGGGGGGCGGGATCGGGGATTGTGCAAGTCGGGGAGGATCGGTGACTGGAGTAGTAGAAGGGAGAGATGAGAAATAGGGATCAGGGGGGATTTGAATTTCGTTTTTTTTTTTTTTTGCTTTATCGGCTTTTCGAAAATCATTTTTGTTTTTTTCTCAACATTTCTTGATTATGCGTATCATCTATGTTTAGGGGCGATGCTAATCTTTTTTCTATGTTTCCCATTTCTTATGACATGGTTCTTTATCTAACGGGAGGAAAGTAGAGCAAGGGGAGGATGATAGTGATAATTTCGTTTGTGAGTTGGGAAGAGGGAAAAAGGACTGCAACTTCCTTCTCGACCCAGCATCCCTGGCGGTTTGTCCCTCACCATATGTTCTGCAGGACTACATTCTTTTATTATCAGAGATGAAAAAACCATTCCGATTTCCTTTTTTCTTTTTTCACTCTTTTTATTTTCTCTTTCTTTGTCATATATGTCCACTAGTGATCATTTGCAGTATGTAAATTGTTTTTATTTGAATATGTTGAAATCTAGGCTACCGGCCGGGCCGCCTGGGTTTCGGATGGCCAGCCTATGTAAGGACCGAAGAAGCTCCCACGAAAAAAGAAAAAAAAAAAAACCCGAAAAATCCAGATGTTATTTCTATTTTTTGGGGCCCGACCAAACAAGTAACCCGGGGCCACTCTGCTGGCCTGGGTTAAAATTTTATTCCCGTTATTTGTAAAAATATTTGCAATGATGATCACTGAAAATCTTCGATTTAGTATCATTTAAATGTCTTGAAATTTTGTTTCTATTGTTTCTAATGCTATTTGTTAATTTAAATGTCCTCGCTATTTGACAATTTTTATTTCCGTTCCAATGCATTGGCATTTTTGGTCCTTGATTTTGCAATTCGGTTTGTCTTTATTTTTGGGACCTTTTGTTTTTGTAACAACTCAAAAATCACATTCATGATTTTGTCATATCCTTCCAATAGTGACAACTGCAGACTTTTGAAGCTCGTCCTGATTTTTTTTGTCAAATTTCATGGCTATTTGTGTGTTCTTTTCCATTTCTACTATTGTTACATGTTTCTTCATTCTTATTTCCTTTCTATTATCGGTCTCCTTTTAACAATATCCCAATAGATGCAGAATCTTCTCTCACTGCTCAACGTCGCTCGACACAAGGAGCACGGTTGCTTTTGCATCGTCAAAGACAACAACGATTCAGACGAGCTCATCTTGAAACCATACAACCTCGGATAGATACAATCGGCTAGAAAACCTTCATGAGTTATGTCTTTTGATGGATAACGAGCCGAACACACGTGAAGTTGTGGTTCGCCGACGTGGAGGCGACATTCTATCTGTTGCTGACACCAACCGCGCTTTCGATCCCCTGCATATTATGTGTTACTTTTTCCCTCTGGTGATAATGGCTGGTCTGCAGAACTTGAAGACCACGCCGACACCAATACCCATCGAATCGGTGCATGGGAATCTCAATACACATGACACAGAACGTTCAACCATATTCCGTGCATCACGCCTATTTCAAAAGTATCTCTGCATGGCTTTTGCAAAAATTGAAAATGCACGACTCCTATACAACCGCCTCCACCAAACCGACATACATGCTGAGTACTACCAAAACCTCCGTGATCAGGTCTTCTCTCATGACAATGACGAAAACATCGGTCAACGAATTATTCTGCCTACAACATTCACCGGAGGTCCACGAGACATGCATAAAACGTTACCAAGATGCAATGGTTGCAGTTCAGCAGCTTGGTGCACTTGATTTCTTCATTACAATGACATGCAATCCACACTGCCCCGAAATTCAAGAGGCGTTGCTCGCTGACTAACAACCATCGGACAGGCTGGATTTGCTGGCACGTGTGTTCAGAGGATACCTGCGACAACTCATACATGACATCCATTCCACTCAGATTTTTGGCCCGACTGCTACATATGTATATGTCATTGAATTTCAGAAACGTGGTCTCCCACATGCACATTTGATCGTGCTTTTGAAAGACAACCACAAAATTTTCACACCTAAACAAATTAACTCTGTTGTACGTGCAGAACTCCCTGAAAATCCGGAGCTGCGCGACCTCGTCTTTTTGCACATGGTGCATTGCCCCTGCGGTTCCCATAACATGGCTGCCTCGTGTATGCGCAACGGCCACTGCAATCACTACTTCCCCAAACCATTCTCTGAACGCACCACATGGAACGAAGACACAGGCTACCCAATTTATTAACGCCACGACCCAACCAACGGAGGACTGTCTGCTGAGAGAGACGACCATCTAATCGATAATCCGTGGGTCATTCCTTATAACCTCCTCCTTCGTTACTGTTGCCACTTGAACATTGAAATTTGTGCATCAACAGCTGCATGCCGCTACATGTACGAATACATTTTGAAAGGGCTAGATAGAGCAATGATCACAGATGCTATGAACACAAATGATGAAATTGAATCCTATCAAGACATGCGTACAATTGGAGCGAGTGAAGCAGCCTGGCGAATCTTTGAATTCCCTATCTCTGAACGACATCCGCCGATGTATGCTTTGCCAGTTCATACGAAAAATCGACGGCGTGTGTATTTCCGTCCACACCGAGCAAAAGAAGCAGCAAACAAACCTGCACCCGAAACCGAATTGACAATACGGTTTCGATGGAATGCTGCTCATGCTGCCGAACCAAATGACTGCAACCCGCTTTACAAAGAAATGAGTCGTATGTTCATGTTCAACAAATGAACAAAAGAATGGACACTAAGGCAACGTGGAGCATTCACTCTTGGTCGAATGCACACCGTAAACCGAACGCTGGTGATGTTTTTTACCTTCGAATGCTCCTTAATTCTTCGCATTCACGAGTGTGCAACAAATTTCCAGCATCTCCGTACAATCGAAGGCCAAGTTTTCCCTACATTTCAGGCGGCCTGTGAAGCATTAGGTCTCCTCAATGATAACATGCAGTTTGACCAGGTCCTTAATGACGCAATCATCCTCTCATCCTCGGCTGCTGTTCGTGATCTCTTTGTCATGATTGTCCTCCATTCTTCACCTGCTGACCCGCTTCTACTTTTCAACACATACTGGTAAGAAATGTGTGATGATTTCCACAGATAACTCGCTGATGCAAACATTCTGCCCCACCTCATCAAAACACTCGTCCTCATGGACATCGACGATCGCTTGCAAAAAGAGGGCAAAAACCTCCCAGAAGTGGGCCTGCCACAACCTCTCCCGGATGACATCCGCGATACGATACACCTCTCTGAAACACACCGATCTTTTGACATTCCACGAATAATTAAAGATGAGACTTCATATGACACTCACACACTTCAATAGACACTTGACACAAATCTACCACTCTTGAGACCTTCATAATTTGCAGTTTTTGACCGTGTTATCACTGCACTTGCAAACAATGAACCACTCTGTCTATTTATTGACGCGCCCGCAGGGACCGAAAAAACATTTCTTTTTAAATACAATTCTTGCACACGTGCGAATTTGAGGTGCTGTTGCTCTTGCTGTTGCGTCCAGTGGAATCGCTGCAACACTTCTAGATGGCAGACACACTTTCCACTCTCGCTTCAAAACACCGCTCACACACATTGACATTTCTACACTCGACGTTCCTAAACAAAGCGCTCTTGCATAACTCATTCAAACAACTGTGCTTATCGTCTGGGACAAAACCCCAATGATTCACAAATACCATGTCGACGCACTAGATTGAACATTACAAGACCTCTGCGTACCGAACACCCCTTGCGGAGGAAAACCTACAATCTTCGATGGAGATTACAGACAGATACTTCCTGTCGTTACAAACGGGACCCGCGCACAAACAATAGCTGCCTGCATCAAATCCTCAAATCTCTGGCATCACTTCGACACCATGCACCTCACAAAAAATATGAGAATTCTCAGCCGCTGCAACACTCCCACCGCTCGAGCCTATGCACAATGGTTGCTTGAGCTTGGAAATGGAACACTACCACAACCGCCCCGCACACCTGCAAACACAACTGATTTGCCAGACCACCTCTGCCTTCATGGAGGGACACCGAAACTCATTGACTGGGCATATCCCAATTTGCAAACCAATCATCAATCTCCGGAATGGCTCAGCGAACGCCTTATACTTTCTCCAAAAAACAGATCTGTTGCTAACCTCAACACTTTTATACTTCATCAGTTCCCTGGATGCCCATTCACATGTCTCAGTGCTGATGCTCTTCGCAACAACCAAAAGTATCCGGACGTTCCCATTGACACTCTCAAGACTCTTGATTTCCCTTCTTTGCCGCCTCACATTCTTCACATAAAACAACATGCACCCGTCGTTCTTCTTCGCAACATCACCATGAGGAACGCGCTTTGCAATGACACACGTCTTATTATTGAGTCTGTCATAAATGGTTGTCTCCTTCACGTCCACACACTCCATGCACTCCACTCTG
The DNA here is from genome assembly GCA_003427395.1 of Chara braunii. Taxonomy (NCBI): domain Eukaryota; kingdom Viridiplantae; phylum Streptophyta; class Charophyceae; order Charales; family Characeae; genus Chara; species Chara braunii. Next base: position 855,740 of record BFEA01000462.1, on the reverse strand, counting down.
TCCTTCTCCCACGTATACTGCTCACCGTCATCGATGAAACATCACCATTTCCATGGCAACGAAGACAATTTCCCATCTGACCTGCATTTGTGATAACAATCAACAAATCGCAAGGTCAATCGATGACACATGCTGGTGTAGATCTCCTTCAACCCGTCTTCACCCACGGCCAACTCTATGTTGCTGCTTCGCGTGTCGGCGATCCTGCTCACATTCGCTTCGCACTTCCCTTGACTGTGAATCAGACAATGAACATTGTCTACCGAGAAATACTCGCACGATAATTACTCTTCTTTACCCTGCCACCAAATCTACCTCTCTCCCTTTCTCGCTCTCTCTATCAGCCTCTGTACCGTGCAATGTCACGCAGCAGCAGAACATCAATAACCGAAGACTTGCAAGAATACCATTTCACCAGGTGCATTACTCTCTCCAAACTGTTCCCCTTCTTTTCTGACATGTGCTATCTTCTCCACCGCTGTTTTCGCAGGCTCGCACCAAACTCATGGTGCTCTTCAATCGGAATCTCACAAACGACAAAAATCGCAAGATGACATGCCTGCATCAGGAGCTGCCGCCCTTCGACAAACCTCCTCAGCATCTCCCGCTGCATCAACACCTACCGCTCCTTCACAAGTCTCTCCACAACTTCACACACAACCAATCGCTACTGCTGTAACAACTGCCATACTTTCACAACTTCACATACAATCAGCTGCTGCTACGACTATGACTGGCACCCTCCCTTCATCAACAACTGCCTTTCCTTCGCACATCTCTTCACAATTTGCAACTACTACCATGGAAACTGCTACCCTTCCTTCCTTTGATTTTCAACAGCTCCCACAATCTCCGTCATCTTCTCCACAACCATCACTTCTTAACAGTGAAACCATTCCATCGCCGGATGACCCCACTGAATGGACTGCATGGAAAGACATATTAACAGCAGACAATATCAATGATGTCATTCGACAGACTTTATGGGAGGATTTCCTCCTCACAGATCATGCTCTATGCTCACCTTTCATCTTCTCTTTCTTTGAAACATATGCACAGTGGCGTGAACATGAAGCTGGCAAACCACCTCCAGCGAACCATCCCACTGCAATCGCATGAAAGAGTTCTTGCACCGTCTCCTTCACAATTCCTTTGTCCATACTCATGGCACAGCTTTTGGCTTCGCAAAATTAAAAAACGACCGCATAGTTGATGCTATCAATCACATTGCCTTCCATAAAACTCTTCTTACACAACAGCCTCAAGCTGCGCATCCTACCCTCTTCACATCAGGAGAGTGGTGGCATCCACTCAGACATTTTGGCACAACCCGGGCAGTTGCTCAAGTCTACGGCATACTCGCCAACCGTCACACCTAAGCTCTGCATACTATTCACTCAACACGACACACTTGGCAATATGTGGACGAACTCATCAAAATCTATTACGAAGGTGACAGACCTGCTGAGCCGCCATACCCTACCTATTGCCACACTGTTGTACAACAAGCTCTTCATTTGTTGGAAGCTGAAGACTGGGCCAGACGATCATAACTTCCGAAGACCATGACTTCAAGCACCACACCATCTCCCAATTGAAGGACCTGACAAGAACACAAGAGAAGAGGAAGCGGCACTACGACGACAGCACACAATGAAAGCAAGAGAACTACAACAAACAAGGTGTCTGTGTGCAAAGAGAGAGAGAGAGAGAGAGAGAGAGAGAGAGAGAGAGAGAGAGAGAGAGAGAGAGAGAGAGAGAGAGAGAGAGAGAGAGAGAGAGNAGAGAGAGAGAGAGAGAGAGAGAGAGAGAGAGAGAGAGAGAGAGAGAGAGAGAGAGAGAGATAGAGAGAGAGAGAGAGAGAGAGAGAGAGAGAGAATCTCCCAGTCATCAAGTATGCAGGCCTGCTCTAACTAATTCAGATACTGTGTATCCGAACAGAGAATTGGTATGTCACAAAAGGAATGACACATTCGTTACTCCGTGACTCCTCCCTGGGAGCAATAGAAGATATCGCCCACGTTTGATGGCACTCAACAGAGATAGAAAGACAGAGAGAGAGAGAGAGAGAGAGAGAGAGAGAGAGAGAGAGAGAGAGAGAGAGAGAGAGACAAAGAGAAAAAGAGAAAAAGAGAGACAGAGAGAAAAAGAGAAAGCCGCAAAGACAAAGACAAACAATGCACTCTGTACATACAACAGACGGAACCTCCTCCTCTTTTTCTCTAACAACAACCTCTGTACATGAGACAGGCGAAACTTCCTTCGCTGCCCCTGCAATTCTTCCCGCTTTTTTTTCCCGCGTTTCCTTTCCATCTCTTCCCTCTTCCCCTTCCTGCCCTCCCAATTGAATGCAGTGCACTCCGCAAACATCTCCTTGATCTCTCTCCCTCTCCTCTTCATCTCAACCCCCTCTTCTGCGCCGCAGCTTCGCTGCGGTGGGTCCACTTGTAGGCAATAAAGGCAGGAAGAGCCCATGTTGCATGCCTGGAGACAATGAGATCGCCATGCCTCCTCATCCTGCTTGATGATGATGAGTGAGTTGCAGTCAGTCTGAGTCGTTTTTGGTTCAGATCCGTGTCTCAGTCTTCTGCTGCATTGTATTTTGCTCCTCCTTGGTCGGTTCTCGGGTTCTGCGCCATGCCCATCTGATTGTCTTCGGGCATGCAACACAGGCTCTTCCATCTCTTGGGTTCCGAAGAAAAAGTGCATCCCTTGCCCCGCCCACACCGCACGGACTGACAGGTGAGGACATCCAGGACAACTACCTTCCTCCCAGCAAAAAGCCCAATCACCACCCAACTACCTAGACCGATCTGACACCCGGCCTTTTGTCTGGGCACTTGAACTCCGAACCTACTTGCTGGAGTCAGCACGAAAATGAAGGGGGAAAGACATTCCTCTAGCAAAGCCCAATCACCACCAACCTGCCTATACTGCTCCGAAACCCGGCCCTTAGTGCGGAAAATAGGAAAACATTCCGCGGGGAACCCCATACATCTCAGGGTAGCTTGCAGATCACTGCCCAAGGTTCAGCCACTCATGCATAAGCGAGGCGAGAGACCCAAGCCGGGAGGAATGTCACCAGGGACGGCAGCAAGCAGGCCTCAAAGAGGGTCCCGAGGTGCTGCCATGTAAGAGGGGTCTGGAATGCAGCAAAACGTACAGAGGGCAGAAAGCTCAGAAAACCAACTTGAGTGTTGTGAGCCTTACGTAGTACAAGTAGAGGGGTATCCAATGGATGCAGAAGGTAAGCCGCTAATGCAAAACCAAGACCAAACTCAAGCTCCAACTGCAATTCTCTTCCAAGTTCCAATGGTTCAGTGAACTTGACTCAGAAAAAGTCAGAACTCACTCATACCAAGGATGACACGTGCAAATCGAGAACTGATCCAAAAACAAAGAACGAAAAAAAAACAGTAGTTTGAAGTCTACGATGCAAATCAAATTCGAACTGGGGGGCAGAATTGAAATAGTTCACCACTACCATAGTCCTTCTCGCCACCGAACTCCAACACAAAACTCGGACACCGGAATGAAATTTGTGTTTCGGATGTATCCTTATGCGTACAGCAGGATTTGAATCTGCAACCACTAGGTCAAAAGCCCCCAATGCTCTGCACTCTACTTGCCAATGCTCTCCATCCGGTATTCATTCGTTGAAGAAACTCTGAAAACAACAACAACATCAAAACAGGGTGAAGATCAAACCACGCTTGAAACTCCGATCATCACGGAGGAAGTTCGCATCATCCTGTCACACGGCCTATATCAGCATTTGCAGCATGTCGTTCAAGTTATTAGCGTCCAGATGACATCGAAGCATCACCCAGGCATCACTACGGAGGCGGACTGTGGCCTCAACGACGATGAACACCTGTGGCTGGATTTTCTCAACGGCCATTGATAACCAAGATCAACGGTCAGAATCTTCCCCTAGTCAGACCTCACCCGAGGGTCTGGGAACCTTCCAGCTGTGTTGTAAAGCGTCCAGCTGGCATCCTCCTCCTCCTTCAATGTTGCATCCGGCAGCCTAACACAGAGGCGATCAACAGCCTCAATCGCCAGGCGGGCGCAATTCGTCCTCCCTCACAAGCAACACGCAGCCAAATGATGACCACGTCCATGCTATACAGCAAAATGAAAGCCAAGTTACAACAGTCCCCTTGGCTACCGCATCGGGGTGATTTTCATTGCTCTCCACTTTGCGTACCTGGCCCCGACTATATCTGCCCAGTAGCCATGGCTCCTGTGTGGTAGCAGCAGTACTGAGCTGTTCCCAAGCCCTACTAAGCTGTTATATACAATGGCTACTGGTAGGGCCTGAACCAATGGGCCTGAACCAATGAGCCTGAGCCCCTAAACCATGGGCCTGAGACTCTACCTGGTCCCGGTAGCCATCATTCTTGTGTGGGTAGCTGGAGTACTACGCTGTCCCAACCTCTACTAAGCTGTAATATACAAGGGTTAAGAGTACGGCCACTTAGGGCCTATGGCCCTCCTGAACCATGGGTCTAAAACCACCTCAAATTGCAACAAGTTAATGTCTACATCCCTACCTACCTAATTTCGGCAGTAGCCCTAAAGTTTCAGAAGTTGGCCACTTGTCCTTGCACTCAGGGTTGAATTGCAGGAATTACAGACCGAACCAACATGGACAAATAAAAAAAAATCCGCAAACAGACACCAATCTCGCACACATTATCATACTTGTGATACCAACAAAAATAAAATAAAATGGTTAATCGATCAATCTTCTGATCTGTAGGCTGAGGGCTCAAATCCCTTTTCCTGCTCGTCAGCTGCGCTGCCAGGCCAATAAAAGAATTTTCGGTATGTTTGCTGCAAGCTCATCAATACTGTGGTTTCCGCACTACCGTCTTCTGCCGAATAGACCGTACGGTTAGTATTGCTCTACCTAGACTGAAGTTGTCCTGAATACAGGCAAAGTGACCGTACGTTCTATTCAGGTGAAGACGGTAGGCCGTTGTATGGACACTGTACAACCATAGTCTGTCAGAGACTGCGTATCAATCGGAAAAATAGCGTAATACGTACTCATGTGCCGTAACCAAGTTCACCTACCAATTCATCGATCCATTCATCGATCAATCGCCGGCCTGTGGATCGTTCAAATGCCATCCAAGTACGCCTTCCATCTTCTGTGATCCGACTTGCTTAAGTCTTCCAGTTTGCTGATGGCGAGGAGGCATTGATCAATCGTCGGCCTGTGGATTCGTTCAAATGCAATCCAAGTACTCCTTCCATCTTCTGTGACCCAACTTGCTTAAGTCTTCCAGTTTGCTGATGGCGAGGAGGTACTTTCTGAGAGCAACTAACTCTCTGTCCTTGCTCCGCTCCTGATGCGACTTTCTGAATGGACGAATCACCAAACCGTTTTCCGGGTTCAGCACAAAGTTTTTCGCCCGATCGTCGATCATGATGGTGTTCCCTTTATGGTAATGCTGCAAACACGCAATGGCAATGAATGAATATATGCAAGATAGATCAGATTCATTTCTTTTTCTCGGAAGCGGGTAGCCCCGAACTTCATCATCTGATTCTGCCAGGATTGAACTCGTGACCTGTTTGTTAACGACTATATGTGCATTCGGCCACAATGACGAGTTTAAACATGTCTGTGTGTACCATTCTGCCACAGCAACCAGCTTCAGACATCCACAGTAGCACAACACCCTCATTCAGAAATCATTCGTCATATTTTTGCTGTTTGGTGAGACTGGATGCATACTACCTCTGGCAATGCTTTTGGGGGGGTAGGAGAGAGAGAGAGAGAGAGAGAGAGAGAGAGAGAGAGAGAGAGAGAGAGAGAGAGAGAGAGAGAGAGAGAGAGAGAGAGAGAGAGAGAGCTTGCAGCCATAGCGAGTGAGAACCTGCAGTTCACTGGACAGTTTCCTGAACCGATTGTCACATATTGCTCAGGGAGGCGCGGCACTCAATTCTACGTCACCTTTTTCTGGTTTCATCAACTATTTTGGGAGAGCTTGTTTAATTCCGACGTTCTGTGGAGTCGCAATCAAGCGTGATCTCATTTCAATCAAGTGTGTAAGTGAGATGATGGATGATGAAAGTACTTAAGAAGTTAAGAATCTTTAACATCATTGAAATTTGTAAAACGAATGGGTAGGGGCCCAGGACCATAAGGACCTGTTCAAAGGCGAAAAAGAAAATAAAAAAAATCCTGGAGGCAAGAACGCCCACATCTCTCTATACGCCGATCAGTTAACTTGCCAGCATTGCATGCCGTCTGTTAGCAGACGGGAAAAAAAAGAAAAAAACAATCCTGGAGGCAAGGACAACAGGTGAAGACAGCTAGATGTGGAAAACTGGCTGAGAGAACAATACATGATGCATGTCTGGTGGAGACGACAATATCTGGACACCATGCGACTGCCATGGGGATGGCATGAGGATGTCGTGTGGGATGCCGATCGGGGATGCAGACACACCCTCAAGAGGTTGGGAAATAAGCAGAGAGGAGATGGGTGAATTGGGAAAAGCGAACAGTGGTAGGGGGAACTTACTCATAACCCACCTCCTCCGGCCCCCCTTTTCTTCTCTCCTTGGTTGCACAGAGAGATCTCAATATTTCCGTACAGTTCAATAAAATTTTAAAAACGGTTGTTCCCTACTCGTTTCCGGCTGGAATCTGCTGAGCACCTCCCCACTGCTGGGTTCTGCTGAGCATTTTCAGCCAAATCTATAGGAATGCCATCAATTTGGAAAACCATTTGCAAAAAGGTTCAACAGAATTGATGCCACACAAACCTTGCCCCAACGACACAACAAAGTGAGACCAATGAAACGGCTGTAGGACATCGCCAGCATGCCACTTCGTATACTGTTGGCCATTTTCTAAAAGAAAGGGTCATGACTTTGCGCGTACTCGAGCCTATGGGGCTCGTTAGACACTCCTCGGGCGTGTAAATCCCCCGAGGAAAATTTCGTTTCAACTATCTCGGGGATGAAAACGAAAAAAAAAAGTGACAACATTTCCTTGGGCAATCTTCGGGGCGTCCTCGGGCTACAGCCATTTGGTGGCATTCCCCAAGGGACCTCCCGAGGTCCCTTGGAGGTCAAGGATCCACGATAATCGGAGCAGCGAGGGCACCCGTCGTCGGCAAGAATTTTTTGTCGGCTGGTCCATTGGAGTTCCTACCGGGCAGCGCACAAACATCTTGGGTCTTCATCGTTCGGCTTCCAGGAACCTTATGCCAACGGTAACCGTTGGTGGCCAGTCGGCCCCCGCGGACATCGTCGACCAGTGTTCTCCCTCGCAGTGCGTGCTGCCAAACGGAATGGGGTCGAACGGTCGGCAAATTTGAATACTTCAGCCGACCCCCTTGCTCCAATTGCCCACTGTATTCCTCGACGAAAAACGTTACAAGGCGTTTGTTCCATGTTGCGGTCTGCTCTATCGTTGATGGACGACCTCTATCGAAGGCCTCCAACAGAGAAGACGAGGGATCGACACCGACTGCAGTCGACATCGACATCAGCAACACATCCTGCGGGCGTTCGTCCACACTGGATGCAATCGCCATCGCCCGAAAGACACGTGGCGACATATGCAGCTTCTCGCAGACGTACTCCTACGTCGCATCATCGCATTCCCTGAGATCCTCCCACGCCCCCCCCCGTACTCCTTTTCATCCACCACCTTGGCGTCGCTCGTGGAAGAACACTGCAACCCATGGCGCATCAAACCTCAACTGCAGCCTCGGTGACGGCCACGGTATCCAGCCCTTCGATCGAGACTTGATGAAGCGTCTTCCTCCTTCGCGCGCGGACCTGCGCTCTCATTCTTCCCAATGACCTCTCCTGCTGACAACGAAAGAGCATGGCTGTCTTCTCGATTGACGTCAACTTTGCACGTCCGTCGTCGCTGCCGCCCCCCATCGGCACGTATGTTGCAATGCTCATGAACCATGAAAATACAACAGCCTACCAACTCGCCATGACCACGGTAACCTCAGTGCCAAGTCCCCGACGGCGTTCCCCGCACGTGCTCAACTCAACACATAGTCGCGGTGGCATGCAGAGACGATGGCGATGGACCTTCGCCGGGCGCTCACAAATTCGTGACAACATACGAGGACTCCACTGCACCGCTGCAAATGCCCGTTTCCACCGTCACAGATATGGATGCCACCTGCCCCGCGTCGCCGTCGTGACATCCAGCACCCGATTTGAAATTTGATTTTCGAACGGGGAGGTCCATTGCTTTTTAATTTTTTTTTTTTCTGGTCGCCATCGCCTTTCAAAATGTCCCGCCTTCGGCAGCTGGACCACACCGTAGCAAGACGGACATCACCCAATGGACCAAGGCATTGCCCCCCGCGCGGCTGACTATAATATTATGAAAATGGCCGTCGGCGGCCGAAAGGAATCATCCTTGGGAGACCACCCCAAGGATAGGTGGAATGACGATGGGAATTTCCTTCAAAACCCCCAAGGAAACTTCCTTGGGCCCCGAGGACGCCCCAAGGAGTGTCTAACGAGCCCCTATGGCTTCTCTTTTGCGTGGATTTTCTCTCAACTGCTCCCTCTCCCTCTCCCCCATTTCTCTCTTTCTAATCTGTGTTTGCTTCTTCTTCTCCCACTAACTCCCATGATTGGTTCACGCATTAACTTTGCGTTTCCACTACCCAGCGAGAGACAAGTTGTGGGAGGAATGCCTGCTTGAGGAAGGAATTCCAAAGTCCAGGATTTCCTCAATCTGCTGCCAGCAGAGTTCGAACTCAGGTCTGTATTTCGACAGTTCAGGGGTGTACCAACTGAGCTAGGGCAATTGGTCAAAGGAAATCCAGGATGTCCAGGTATTCCAACCGAGCACATTTTAGGCGTTGGTTGGCCTTAAGCCTTTTCTCCCACAACGACTGCTCAATGCCCATGGCTCTCCGTCCGCAATCCCTGGATGTGCTGGCCATGGTCTGTGCCCTCTACCTCTTCCACCTGTGGAGGAGGAACTGCGTCCACCTTGCGGGGAACCATTACCCCTACCTCCCATGTAATAGCTACCTTTACTACTACTCCCCTGGGTGCCACGTCCTCTTCCTCCACCTCTTCCTCCACCTCTTCCTCCACCTCTTCCTCCATCTCTTCCTCGACCTCCTCTTCCTCCTTGTCGCCCTCCCCCCGAGGCTGCAGCAACTGAATGGTCCCCTCCCTGGGCTACCTGGTTGCTGTTGGGCTCTTTCAGTCCGTAATCTACGTTTTTGTAGGGGAGTGCTTCGACTCCCCCTCCCTCGAACGTGACCAGAAGATTGTCCTTCCCTTCTATACTTCCTGCTATAGTTTTATTCTTCCATCTTCCTCCTTTTCGTAGGTCATTTCAATAATGATAGTAATTGGCCTCCATTAGGAAGTCGGCCTTATCTACGACGATATTACTAAATTTGTCGTATGCCATTTCGTCCTCTTTCGTACGGGGGTATAAAGTGGTCCTCAAGGGATTAGGCATCGATCTTGCGAAGTTATTTAGAATCTGAGTGGGGTTTAGACCATGATCGGGACATTGCAATAATTCATCCATGGTGGCTTTCAACGCAACGACACTCCTTCATTTTCGGTTAGCCATATTGAGAATTAAGTGCTCAGCGCGTCTGGCCAGATTCTTATCCTCGAACCTCTCCTTCAGGGCCTTAAAGAAATCCTCCATACGAGTGACAAGCAGCCTGCCTCCTGCATAAGGAAGATGGTGAAATTGGCGGCATCCCCACCAAGGCACGAACTCGCCATCAAGACATGGTCCCAATATGGAATCAACTGTGCATACAGATATGTGCCCATATGCCCCTCCCACTGGTAAAAGTTCTCTTCTCTCTTCCCGCTGTACGTCTAGGGAAGCTTCACTTTCATCTTCTCTCTCCTTTCTCCCCCTTCCGACTGATTAGGATCTACCTTTCCGTCCCCCTCCTTCGGACCTCCGTCACCATCATCTCCACCATCTCCACCACCATCACCTTCGTGACTTCAGCGTGGTGATGGTGTCTGGTACTGTCTACCAACCTCGAGGTGAATATTCCTTCCAGTCGCTGTGCATATCCCTCGATGCGCTCATCCATCCGGTGGGCAGCGACACTTAGGTAGTTGTTCCAAGTGCCCTTGAACTCTTGATTGTGCTGTTCGAGTTGGGCATAGCGGCGAGTTCCTGGTTAGCATGTAGCAAGGCACTGACCACAGAGTACGGACATCCTTCCACTCACCCTCACGGCCCTTCTGTTCCTTGAGCTGGGGTTCAATCTCCTCCTCTTCAACTTTCAATCTCCTCTTCTCGTCCAGCTCCACCTTTTTTTTTATCAGGAGCCGCTGATGCAATTCATGTTCCCTTTCTTGCATCAACAATTCTCTCTTAGCATCGTCCTCTGCCGCTTCCAACTTTGCTTTAAGTTCAGCCCTCTCGGTCTCTGACTCTTCTGCCCACTCATCCTTCCTGAACCCAAACTTTTCCATCCACGTTTGGGTGTCAACTGGGTAGAAATGAGTTGATTGGACTCTCCCCGTTCAGTCCGCATACCTCCTTCAACCATGTTCCTGGGATCATCCAGCCTCACCAATCTTCTCCTTCTTCTTCTTCTTCTTCTTCTTCTACTACTACTACTACCACTTCAACCTGCCATTTCTGTTTTTCCAAAGTTTTTAGCTTCTCCTCCAATTCCCTTCTCTCCTTTTCTAGTTTTTCTTTCTCCTCCTCTTTCTTCTTTCTCTTCTTCTCCTTCTTCTCCTCTTTCTCCTTCTTCTTCTCCGCTAGACTCCTATCAATTCTGGCCTGCTGTTCAGCGGGGTATGGTTGTATGGATGCTCCGGATCGACTCACTACATGCATACCAAAGTCCGGATGAACCCCAACGAAAAAGGAAAACGGAGGGGGTGCCCAATATAGCGAACAGGGCCAAGAAGCCAAACATCGGGTAGTCATACATGGTCAGGGTCGGCACAGGTAAGTTGATTCCACCTCCTCACCACTTAGAGCTACTCCTCAACACTTAATCCTCAATACTTAAACTAATCCTAACGTAAATTAGGATCTGACAACTAATCCCCTTCCCACTTCTGTCACTACAACTTTCCTAACAGCCGGAGGGCAACCGACAGTTTAAGGTCAGCCAGCACAGACCTCAAGAATTATTTAACAACGCAAAGAGGACGTCATGCCCACCGATATGAAGGATTGCTCTCAACACTTAGACTGGTCCCTTGCTGATTGCACCGGTTCTCGGGTACAACTACCACCAGCGATTGGCTAGCTGGTCAATACCGTTCCTTGGGGGATCTCCCGAGCATCCTCAACTGGTGGACCTTACGTCTCACCCCTACTCTGTCCGTGCATTACACAACTGGCGAACCCTACTGCCCTCTACAACTCCTCACTGCGTCTATCAAGTCTCCAGTCGCACACCAGTCAGCACCCTCTACAACTCCTCACTACAGACCGATGTTGAATCCAAGGCTGCTGCAGTCCAAGTACTTTACATTGAGCCTTGGGAGGAGACTAAGGAAGTCCACTTCCATTCTCACCCGGAACAGCTCAAGCAGCAGCGCCGTGTTCAAGGTGGTGTGACGCTATTCTTCTTTAAGCTTCTCATCAACCGCCGATACATCTGTGTCCTGATTGATAATGCCTCCACAACTAACTTCTTTTCTCCAAACGGGATTCGTAAGGCGGGCCTGGGAATGAAGAAAGTGGAATTGCAGAACCCTTGTCGGACCCAGGTAGGCAACCAAGAAGTTGTCACCTCAACAAATACTGTCAATTGACAAAGATCGCATTGTCACACATGAGTTGAATTTCTTTGTCCTTAACAAGTGTCCCTTGGACGCGGTCATTGGTTTGGGCTGGTTAAAGGCCCATTGTCTAACGACCACGTGGGTGGATACTCAGTTTGTGGTGCGTGGCGCCAAGGGGAACGAACGTACCGTCTTGTGGGATGAAACACGCGAGTCCCTAGTGACTCTTTTGAGTGCGAACAAATTCTGCAGGTCAGTGCATACACGCAAAGAAGGTGAGCATGTGCATGTAGCCTTTTTGAAGCCTATCCACGTGCCTTCTACTTTTGCTGCGTTTTATACCTCGAAAAATAACTCTCATTCTACTCCATCTACTTCTAATCCAACTACTTCTAATCCAACTACTTCAAATTCGGTTGTTATTGCTGTAAATTCTCAAACTGAGTTTCCCTCTCTTGATGAGGATGATCCCCTTCGGTCTCACGAATGCACCAATCACATTTCAATGCCTCATGGACAAGGTTCTCCACCATCAGCTCAACAGGTTTGTTGTCGTTTACCTAGATGACATCCTGATTTTCAACAAGTCCATGGAAGAGCACGTCAAACACCTTGAGGAAGTTTTGCAGGTTCTCAAGGAGGTGAAGCTGCACCTCAACTTAGAGAAATTTGAGATTGGAAGGGACAACGTCACCTATCTTGGGCACCGGTTGTCTGCAAATGGCCTTGATCCTGAGGCAACCAAAGTTGAGGTCATACGAAAGTGGCCTCAACCGGCAAATAAATGCGAACTGCGTTCCTTCTTGGTTGGGCTTCGTATTACCAGAAGTTTGAGTCCAATTTTTTTGTCATTGCTCACTCACTAACAAGCAAAAATGTCACTTATGCGTGGTGTGAGACGTGCGAGACTGCGTTTCAAGCTTTGAAAGAAGCTTTGGTAAGACATTCTGTGCTCCGCATTGCGGATCCCAACTTCACATTCGTAGTCAGTACAAATGCGAGCCAGAATAAGATTGGCGCAGTGCTGCAACAAAATGATGGCGATGGCCTGCGCCCGCTCGAATATTACAGCAAACGCATGCCCAACCATAAGGTAGCTACCTCCACATATATGTGTGAGCTCTATGCCTTGCGAGAGGCGCTAGCGCATTGGAAGCACTACCGCTTGGATCGTCACTTCAAGGTTTACTCAGATCATCAAACCTTGTAGTGGATCAAAACACAAACCGATCTCTCTTCGAAGCTGACCCGCTGGCTGCATGACATTGATGTATACAATTTTGAATTAAAACATAAGAAAGGCTGTCATAATCGTGTCGCTGATGCTTTGTCTCATCATCTTGAGTTTTTGACTTGCCTCGTGAGCTCATATGACCTCCGAATGAAACTGAAGGAGAGTCTGGTCGAGCACACTGCTAACGATTTAGACCTTAGTCCCATCCTCGAGCAGATCAAGGCTGACCCTAGCAGTCAGCCTGATTTTCACGAGTGTGAGGGTCTTGTATTCCGACGCTATGAGAAGTTTGATCGTTTGTGTGTACCCAACCGTGCGCCTCTCCGAACTCACTTCTTGGATTTGGCACATGATCGGAGTGGACACTTCGACTTTGAGAAGACTTACGAAAGTCTTTTACAACAATTGATTGGCCGGGAACGAAGGGATCCGCTCAAAAGTTTATTGTTGAATGTCAAGTCTATCAAACGACCAAGGTCCATAGGCATAAGCCTTATGGCCTGCTGAAACCCCTCCCCATTCCTGATGGACCCGGTGAGTCGGTTTCTTCTCACGGACATGGGAAAGGTGAGTGAGGGAGGACATTCACAAGTCATCATCTTCGTGGATCGTTTTTCTAAATTTCTGAACTTGATTCCTTTACCTCTTCATGAACCAATTGAGCTTGTGATTGAAGAATTTCACCAGCAGTACATTCTGCAGTTTGGCCCCCTGAAAACTCTTGTGAGTGATCGGGACACCAAGTTCATTAGTACTGATTGGAAGGACTTCACCTCTCAGATCTACGACATTAAACTCAACATGACTTCTGGTTGACACCCTGAAGCCAATGGGTTGGCCGAGGAAATCAACCAGACAGTCATTCAACTGCTTCCTGCGTTAATTGTTCCCGATCATAACACATGGGACAAGGAGTTATACAAAGTGAAGGGGTTGTATAACAACTCCATTCACTTTGCAGCTGGCATGACACCGAATCAAGTGCAATATGGTTGGTAGCTGCGCAATCCTCTCTCCTATCTGTTCCCTGATCGGTCACCTGGTCTGACGCCCGGCATGCCTGGCTACAATGCCAAGTATGCACGCTTGCTCAAAGCTCCTATTGCAGCGATGAACAACTGCCAACATGCCATGATCAAACATGCTAACATGTTATGCAAAAAAGGGAATTGCAAAGTAGGAAGTTATGTCTAGATCAAGGTGTCTGAATTTTATAAACAAGAGAGAGTATCACAAAAGCTTCTTCCACTGTACTATGGTCCTTGGCAGGTTCTGAAGGTGTTAGGAGATGACAAACTTGGTCCTTCGTATGTGATCGTCGTACCACCTCATTTGTGTACGTATCCGGTCTTTCACGCATCCAGACTGTTTCCCCACATTGATGATGAAACTTTTCCCTTCCGAGATCGTCACGAAATAGACAAAATTGTTTCCCATGAAGGAAGAGGGAGGATCAGACAGTACACAGTTCACTTCCTTTATCACCCGTTGAATGCTGGGTCGATCAAAAAGAGCTGCTAAAGAATGCTCCCCGCGCTGTTAAAGCTTGTGAACGACAGATCGTTGATGAACAAACTAAGTTTTCTGCAGCATTTACTCCTCGCGGTTATACCGAAACTCTTTCTGATCTGTGCCTATGACGCATTTTGTACAGACTCCGGACGAGTTACTTGCTCGAAGGGACCTCACTCTTGAGAGCGGGGTAGTGTAACGAGTCTAACGACCCACCGAAACACAGACTGAGAACAATGCTGATTTTTGGGATTTGCCGCTGGTGTGTATGCCTTGCTGAGATTCCCGCATTCTGCTGTGATTTCTAAGTCTGTGTGTGTGGGTGCCTGCTGGACTACGTGCCTGTCTGAGTGCTTGTCGGTCTGATTGTGTGTGTGACCCGCAAGGGTACTTGTTGGTTTGGAGGCCCCGCAGGGCCGGTACTTACACGCAGCCGCGACTTTGAGGGTTGCAGCGGGAAAACACTCAAGTACTGGGGGTAGGCCTGCGACACTTAGAGCAGCGGGAAAAAACACTCAAGTAGCAGGTAGGCCGGTACCACTCAAGTAGTGGTAGAAGTGTCGGGTACTCGCGGCCGAGCAGAAGAAGGCAAAAAGTTGGCATTTTTAGAGGCCCAATAGCAGTAGGCTAGAGGTAGGCCGGTACCAGTTCAAGTAGCCTGAGTCTAGGGCCTGTACGGACGATATCAGAGCCTGCAATGATGTTTCCCTCCAAAAGGGAGGAGGTACCGATTGCTGGAAGGTCGCGCGGCCTAGGAAGTCACCGCCCAAGAGGCAAGGTAGGCCGCTATATCTTCTGGAGGAGCAAGTAGCTCCTCCTCATTTGCGGTGTGCAAGGATTGGCGACATACTGCTGGAGCCAAGCGCTGGACTTGGAGCACTGCCTGGAGGAAGGAGAGCAGCTGGGCGCTCAGCCTGGCTATGGCGAGCAGCCCAGCCTGAGGAGGAGGAAGAAGGGGGCGAAGGAGGAGAGTGGCGAGGTACCTACCTGGCTATGGTGGAGACTGTCTTCATCACCTTGATAAGCGCTGCATCTGGAAGGCCCCAGTTGGGATAGTGCCGCACCAAGGAAGCTCGAGGCAGAGTCGGGCATGGCAGCCTGATGAGCAGCGACATAGCTGCTTTGTGTTGTCCTTTGCACAAGGGGGAAGAGCCCTTAGTAGTCCGCCATAGCGTTGGCATGTGAGAAGAGGAAGAAGGGGGAAGCCATGGCTATCGTGGACCTATCGTTGTGCTAGCGGTCAGAGGGAACTTCGGATATTGATTCAGGTTCATCCACTCATTGTTATTATTATTATTTGGAAGAAGAATAAGATTGGCGAAGTCAAGGAGGAGGAGGAAGGTGGAGAGAGAAGGGGGATTTGTCATTGATCTTGCTGGTGTACATCTTCTTCTTCTTCTTCTTCTTTCTCTTTTCTTTGGTCTCTATCTCTTTGCAAGTGCTTTCATTTCTTTCGCAATTGGGTGGCATTGTCTTTCCTTGTGAATTTGCACTTTGGAAATGACCAGGACCGTAACAACTATCACTATCTATAATTGAGTTCTTTTCTAGAAAAAGAACTCAAAAGAACTCAATTATAGATAGTGATAGCATACAAATTTACAACATATACAAAACTCACTGAGTATTTAATATTTATCCAAAATAGTAAAATACAGAATACTATTTTATTTATAAAAAAAAAGGGTCCTTATATTTAATTCATTTGCGTGGATTTGATTTGTGCCAACTGTCGTCTAAAGTGTGGAATTCAGTTGATGCACGAAACTCTAGATTTCATTTACGCCGTTGAGTGTTTGATGCATGGAACTCTTTAGTGGTAAAACTGCTTCAGTGTCCGCTATAGAGTTTTGCCAAACTCTATAGCAGTGTGCTTCAGTGTCTGCTCTGCTATAGCAGTGTGCTTCAGTGTCTGCTCTGATATAGCAGTGTGCTTCAGTGTCTGCTATAGAGCTTTGCCAAACTCTATAGCAGTGTGCTTCAGTGTCTGCTATAGAGCTTTGACAAACTCTATAGCAGTGTGCTTCAGTGTCTGCT
>BFEA01000462.1:673947-693715 GCA_003427395.1 Chara braunii | reverse complement strand
TCTCTTTCTTTCTTTTTTTTTCTTTTTTTTTTTTTTTTAAAGAGAGAGCAGCCCCTTCTATTCTGGGGGGCATCAGTCCGGTTGCTCATCACCGGCAAGCCTGGAAAACAAAGTACAATTTGGTTTGAAAGAGAAGAGGAAAGCCTTGCCCTTGCGGCCCTAGACGCCTTTCAAAGGGGGGATTGCTACAACCAAAACCCACTTCCCATACCATAGCCTCCCCAGRGATACCTCTGTTGGTCGGGAAGCTTCCTAGCAGCACCCAGCCGCGCAACAGATGGGTCCCCAGGGAAGGCCTGGCTCGGGGGGGCTGTTCTAGCAATCTTGCGGGCCTCACATCCTGTTAAAACCCTTCCTCAGTTCCCCCATCAAAATCCTCTGGCTGCCATCTAGTATTTACAGCACTCACCCTCATGCCACCCTCCAGTCTCTAGTAAGCACTCCTTTGTGCAGCCTACCCCGAGTATCTCTTATATTCTCAAGTCTCATCTACATCTTAAACCTATCACCTTTGTCTTTAATATCTACCGTACTGGTATGTTTGCAAAAAAAACAAAGATCACCCTTGCCTTATTTGCCCGCCCTCTAATTCACAACCCATTCTGAGGGCAGTAGGTTTCTCTTATTTCATCATGGAAAAAAACCTTGCTGAGCACCTAAGGCCAAAATAGGCCCCTTATTCCAGTTATACAAAAAACCTTCCTAAACGCCTGAAGCCAAGTAGGCCATCCATATTCTGATCTATTTGAATCTTGTCCCCAGCAGTATATTCAGCAGTATATTCAGCACTCAAATATAACCCATGTCCCTTCCTCTACCACCCCTTTTTTCATTTTTCAGTTTTAGCTTGCCCTCCTATTCCCCCACTAACCCCTACCGTCTACCTTCCTCTCTCTACTCCCATATCCTCCCATTCTCTTACGACCTATCTACCCAATCCCCAATCTATTCTATAGACTGACTGCTGCTTGTGGCCTCCTTTTCCAAACCGGGCACATAGTGTTGCAGGACTGGTCCAAACTGCAACTGTCCTGTAGTAGGGTCTTGCGCCAGCATCTGCGGGAACAGGGCCCGTTTCTGCCAAAAGCCTGCCACCTTGGCCTCCCCTATGCGTCTACTTCGGTGCAGATCCGCCAGTATAGCAATGCGAATATTCTCCAGTGCCCTCTCCTTATAGGCCCGAAGTGGCGGGGACGTTCCTTGCCTACATCTTTCATTTCTCAATGTCCACAGAGCCCATAACACCGCCGCCCTTACGATCTCTTCCACCACCATTTCAGCCATGCCCCGTCTACTTGCCTTGACCAGGGTACCCAGCAGGATATCTGCGTCGGTCGTTTCATCCGCCTGTAGCGGTGTCTTATCTGCCATTTCCTGTGCCCACCACTCCCAAAACTCCTGCACCCTTGGACATCGAACAAAAAGGTGGGGGACCGTTTCAACCTGGCCGCAGGCTGCAGCACAAGTTTGGTCCTTATGACAATTCTTGGTAGCCTGCCACTGCGCAGTCGGGATTGCCAAATGGTAAATCTGCCATAGCAGGCCCGCCTGCTTCTGGTCTGGCAAGGCAGCCATGATGTTGCATTGTTCATTCCACCTTCGTTGAGTCCAATTAGTAAGGCGCGCGTCCGGGAGCCACTCCCGTTTAACCCACCTCTCCTTCAGTTCCCCACAGATGTTCACCGGTTCCAGCAGCGAGTTGTAAACAATCTTCGTGGTCACCTCTTGGAGTGGCATCGATCTCCTGTGCATCCTCTGGGGAGGCCATTCACAGTCTCCCGGGTTCCAGACAAGGTCCCTCAGCCGGGTTGCAGTGCAAAAGGGTAGGTAGTGTCCAGCCTCTTTCTTCCCTCCTTCGCATACCGCAACCGTTTCCACCAAAGCTCGTGCTATTTTCCTCACGGAGTGCAAGTCCTGCAGTGGTTTCCCCAGCCCCTCCCATCCCCGTCCCGGCCTATCCTGCCATACAGTGGCCTCCAGGTCCCCATTCGGCATTACCTGCTTGACTCTATAGAGCCTTTCAGGTGCCTCACTCCCCTTAAGCTTAACCCACTGGCCGACTGCTATCTCGTCTTTTTTTAATACTTCCACCCACCGAGTCGGAATAGCCTCTCTCATGTCCTTAACCCTTTGGCCCATTCATGCGCCCCTGCAGGGCCAGATCCATTTCCTCATCTGTACGCCAGTCCTTCCGATCCTCATCCCACAAGTGTCCCACCTTGAAAATGCCCTGCTCCGCCCATTTCCATCCATAGGCCCCTTGCGCCCCCTGCCATGGGTAGGGGTCCCCTGCCTCGTCACAAATGGAACGGTTATCAAAGAGCAGCTGGTTAAAGATAGCATCCGCTGTTTCAGGGAGCCAACATCTCACCGGAATCTTCTTCCACAAGGCCAGTTTTTGAGTCCACACAGTCCCCCTACGAATATGCCCCATCGCGGAGCTACTGAACAAGCAAAGGTCTACCAGTTCCCTAGGGACCTGGAGAGCATAAGCAAGATGAGACAGCGTCACCTCCTGCCAAGTTGCCCCCTCCGAGCGCAAAAGGGACCAGATGAGCTGGCGCAATTGGAGTGCAATTATCTGTAAGCACGGGTCCAGCAGGCCCAGCCCTCCAAACCTTCTTGGTTGGATAAGCTTACACCAGGCAACTCTGCATATGGAATTCTCTGACCTCGCGTTATTTGACCACAGATGCGCTTGGACCGCCCTCCTAATGTACCGGAAGGTACGCCTCCCCGACATATGAATTGCACCCGCGTACCACAGGGTGGCCAGCACCGAGTTCTTAATCACTATAGCCTTTCCAAAAGGCCCCATGCTCCATCTCGCACTCCATGCTTGCAGTCTTGCCACCGCCGCTGTGGCCCGTATCGCCATCTGCTCAATTCCACCATAGCTCGGTGTTAAATTGGCCCCTAAAAATGTCATTCGCTCTCCTTCGGCCACTGTGGAAATGTCCCACCCTTCTGGAGGGTCCATCACCAGAGGCAGAATGACCCTAGACTTCTGCCAATTCACCCGTCCGCCTGAGTACCTGCAGAAAATTGCCAGGTCCTCTTTAAGAATGCCCAGCTGCTGAGCCGTTGGAACGATTGTTGCACCTGTGTCGTTCGCAAAGGCTGTAGATTGCAGTTCCGCTCTTGGTCCCGCCTTGAGACTGATGAGGCGGCTGTCAGCCCGCAATATCTCGTGCATTGACTCAATGTAGATGACATAGAGGGCAGGAGAGAGCGGTCAGCCCTGCCTCACCGACCGAGTCACACGCAACCTATCCGATCTCACCCCGTTAACTTGCATCACGGTCGAGGCTCCATTTAGCAGGCCACGAATCCAACTGCACAGGATAGGCCCAACTCCCCTTCTCGCCATACTTTGCAGTAGAAATTACCATCTGACCCGATCATAGGCCTTCTCAAGATCTATTGACACAAAAGCCAGTGCCTGACCTGTGCATTGCTCCTCCTCCAGTATCTGCTGTGCTAATAAAATGTTCGACAAGATTTGGCGACCCACCACGAACCCGGTCTGAGTGGAGTCGATGATACTTGGGAGGACTTCCTTCAACCGGTTTGCCAAGACTTTGGCAAGTATTTTATATAGCGCATTCAGGATGGAAATCGGGCGCCAGTTCCACACGTCCTCCTTGGCTCCCTTTTTGAAGAGTAAAGCCACATACGCATCCACAAAACCTTGAGGAAGGGTGCCTCCCTTCAGAGCCTCGTTGTAGGCTGTTGTCAGCAGAACTCCAAAGAAGTTGCGGAGTTCCTTATAGAGTTCCGCTGGTATTCCATCCAAGCCAGGCGTTTTGAGCCTAGGGAGCTCTGCAATCGCTCTTACCACTTCCTCTACCGTGATGTCCTCTTCCAGCTTACAGGTTTCTGCAAGATTGAGGCGGCTCTGGACATGGCTCCAAATATCCTGCTCTGGTTCACCGGCCATCTCCTCGGGAGTCCACTGCTCCTCCTCCGTGAGCAGTTGGCGATAGAAATCGGTAACACACTTCAAAATTCCCCGAGTAGTACACTGTTGCCCCATCTGGCCATCAAAAGGGTGATCCATGGCTGTCATTATTGGTGCTGCCTTTTTCGTCGCCACTGTAGCAAAGAACTGTTGTGACATTCGTTCCCCCAATGTGATCCATGTCTCCTTGGTGCGTCTGCCCCATTTAACAGCTTCCTCTGCCTGCCACTCCCTCCATCCTCGTGCTACCTCCACTCTCTCTGCCCACCACTCTTCCTCCATCTGGCCCTCCTCAGGGCCTTTGTCCAATTCCTCCATCCTTTGGGCGTACTCCTCCCCTGTCTTCTTGTGCGCCAGGTAGTTTCCCCGCAGTAACTTCTGCAAGATGTGCCGCAATCTCTGCACTGCTACCTGCGGGTGCAGTGATCTATACGAGTCTGTACATCCCAGGCTTGTCATACCGTTGACCAGGGCCATAGAGTCTGCCTCCCCCTGCCATATAGTTGCTGCATCTCGTTCCGGATCAACGAGCGAGTGAAAATCTCCTGCTATTATGAGATTGTCGATGTCCGGAACTAAAGTTTGCAGGCGCTCCCACATCCTGCGCCTTGTGCCCAATTCTGACGGCCTGTAGATGGTAACTACCCCCCAAGTCGTTTCCCCCCACTTAATCACCACCCAGGCCCACCTTCCCCTAGAGTCATAAAACCAGTCTATAACTAGACCCCTCCCCTAGTGCCCTGCGCCGGGGCCCAAATCTGGTGGCCCTTCCACCATAACACCGGCTCCACCATTCTAGCTTCATTCAGCTTGGTCTCTTGTAGGCACACGACATCAATCTGTTCATCTTTCACCTTCCTCACCAACTCCCTTCTCTTCGGCAGCAGTGATTGGGCCCCCAGGCCTCTCACGTTCCAGGTCAGCAGTTTCAGCCTATTGCAGTTTCTCTGCACTTGCATCCCCTTACCACTAAACCATACCCCTAGTACATCACTTACTACGTAAGAGTGGTACCTTCGTCTATTAATTGCTGGGGGGGCTGTCCTCATCCTTGCGACAACCATTCAAGATAAGTATATAGTATAGTACCTACCCTACCCTACTCTACCCTCTCACTCCCCCCGTTCCCAGATACCAGTTCCATTCTGGAACTGCACACCCCCCACTTGTTCAATCTGCGGCAGGCATGCATTAACGCTGTTGAGCAGAGCCAGGGATGTTGTATGAACCAGATGGTAGTCCTGCGAGAGGTCCGCAGGGCCATAGGCTTCGGCGAACCGTATCCAGTGCATGCCTGCCGATCCTAGCCTCGGAACTCCCGGTCTCTTAGGGATGTCCTCCACAAAGAAGACAAAGATGACATACTCATCCCCCTCCGCAGTCTCCCTCACAAATCGTGATGCTGATATCTGAGGCAGCATCACCACTTCGTATCTTGTACCCAGCCACTCAGCCACCTTCTTGAGCACCTGCTGTTCCCGAGGTGGGTGGGCTACTCCAAAAGTTGGTACATCCGTTGCCCCCTCCAGGAGCCGCCTTTATTTCCTCTGGCGCCCGCCATAGGACAATCGGGCAGACATAGCCCTCTCCAGCCCTAAGTATGTCAGCCAACCTGGCCCCCACTCGCTCCTGCCGTGCCAGGCCTTCCAGCTGACTCTCAGGCTGCTGGCGCTGCTGACTTTCCTGCTCCTGCGTGCTTCGGTCCTCAGCTCTTGCCGACTCCGCTGGTATGGCCCCCTCTTCCGATCCCTGCCCCTGCGAAGTATGATGTTCTTCTTCTGCTGATCGCTCCTGTTGCTGTTGGTTGCAGACCCCTGATCCCCTCCCTCTGCTGAGCACTCCTGCTGCTGCTGGCTTGCAGACTGATGAGCGGACTGTTGGTCATCCCCCGAGCTATCCGATGTCTCTGTAGTAGAGGATTCCGACGAGCTGTCATCTTCTTGGCAGCTTGACTGATCGCCCACCCCCTCGGCCGGGAGGCCAAAGCTTGGTTCCTTGAGGGGGACCGATCCCGAAGGCAGTGGCGACTCGTTCCTTTTCCCCTTCCCTCGCAGCGAATACCTTGGTTCATACCCCTTGGTTCCCAAGGGGGATCGCTGCCTCTCTCTTGTACACTTCGGCCTTTTGTGAGGTTTGCGATGAAGCCTGCCGTCCCGAGGTCGCCTGGCCCATAGTTTTCCCCTGCGTCGATGCTGCCCTGCCGGAAGAGAAGGTCGGAACCAGAAAGCATTCCGCTGATGAGGATTTCTTCTCTGGTCCTGCGGTCACTTGCTTGCGCCTTCGCCAATATTTTATCGGTGAGTGGGGGACCTGATCAGCTATGATTGGTGTTTCATACACCGGCCTGCCCGGTTGCTGCTGCGTGCCCAACTCCCCCACGCTGTCCTGTTCCCCTCGCCTTTCAACCTGCCCCTGCCCTTGTCCTTCCTGCCTTTCCTGCCTATCGTCCGACTGTGCTTCTTTCCTCCTCTCGCTTTGTCCCCCTTGGCCCTCAGACAGCCCAGCCCTCCCCCCTTCTTCTCCCCCATCAGCGTTCTTCTCGGACGAAGTAGCTTGGTCCCCCCGCTGCCCTTGTGTTCCCTGAGTGATCGTTCCATCCTGCCCTCCTTTCTGCTGACTGGTCTCTCCCCTTTCTCCGGCCACCCGCGTCCCTTCTGAGCACTGCGCCTGCCCTCCCTCCCCGGCCTCCTTACCTGACTTGACTGACGAAGCCTCAGCATCCCTCTCTCTTTGGTCCCCTCCTATCCCTTGCTCTTGTCGTGAGCTTCCCGTTTTGGAGCCTTTCTCTTGTTCCGGCCCCTGCTCTGCCTTCCTTTTCCGGTCTTCGCCGAAAAGCCAGTGTGGGTCGTCAGTCTGCATGGGATCGTCTCCCCTCCCCTCCCACGGTACATTCCGGCGGTACCTTCCTCTTCCCTTGGCAGGCTTCCTCCGCCTTCCTTCGTGGCAGACCTGGCTTGCAGCCTCCTTCCGCAGGGCGTCATCCACCTGGAGCTCCAGCTCATGCCAGGCCCTCCTTTCTTCTTGAGGATTCGACTGCAAGATCGGGTCCATAGTACTTCTCACCTCCCTTTCATGCAACTCCTGCAGTGTCTCAGCCGGCATCAAGCATCTTCCATGGAGCCCCATATGGCCGTGTGTGAAGCATACTTCACAAAAGGGTGTCTCACTCGTTACTACTCTCACCTCTTCGAAGCTGTAAGGCCAAATAGCCACCGCCACGCTGCTCTTCAGCGGGTTCTTCAGCGGGCCATCCAGCACATACCTCACGTACTCTCTTTGCTCATCATCCACCCGCTGTTCGCTAACTATTGGACCAAAAAAGTGCTCGACTGCCCCTCTCGCCCATTTCGCTGCCAGTAGTGAGGGTTTGAAGACTTTCACCCATGGCCGTCGTTTGCGCTCGCGCATTCTGGCCGCGTTCATTTCCGCTGGCAGCTTCCATGGTTGATATGTCACTTGGCCATGCACTTCTGCCACATGTACCTCGTCCCCCATTCTTTCTTCAATAAGCGAGTCCCTCAACTCAACCGTCGGCGCTAAGTACGCAACAGTCAATTCCCCCTCTGTATCAATCTCGCCTCGCCACGGGCCTCTCCCCAACGTCCATGCCTCCTCCATGTGGCCAACCCATTCCCGCTTGGCCTTCCGTGACCAGCCTGCTGTTCCTTCCGGCATCTTACACGCCACTGTGTGCGCCCGCACGTAGGTATTTTGCAAGTACATAATTTCGTTCGTTGGCCGCGCCAAACATACTCCTCCCTGTATTTCGTACTCAATCAGTCCCGGCCCTTCCATTGGTTGGGGCAACAAATATGAGCGCCTCAGCATCTGCATGAGGCGCCATCGCTCTTGTGCCATCCCTTCCATTCTCTCCCCCTAAAGCTTCTCCCGCCGCTTGTATCTAACAATCCCAACGTAAGCCCTTGGTATTGTATCTCGATCTGCCTCCCCCTTCCCCCAACGTTCACCCTCTAACAGCTTATCTTCCTATCTTATTCCTTGAAAAGATTCGCTATTCAACCACTAGCTGACGTCCTCTCCCACGCTTGCCGGCAACAGCTTGTGTCGAACGCTGTCAAGGACCTCCTCGCCTTTTCGCCAGGTCAGCCAGACTATTTCATATACTGTTTTTTATTTTTTTTCGATTGATGGATAGATTGATTGATTGATTGATTGATTGATTGATAAAAAGATTCATTGATTCATTGATTGATTGACTGCATGATGATGAAAAGATTTGTCGACAGATTGATTGATTCATTGATACATAGAATGAATGCTTGATTGATTGCTTGGTTGGTTGGTTTCTTTCATACACGGCGAGGTTGATTGATTCATTGAAAGTCAGACGGGCGAGGTTGATTGATTCATGGACACCAACCCGGCGGGCCAATGCAAACACAGCAAACACTCGGAGCCTGGATGATCCTGGGTGTGCCCAACTGAAAAGGGCCCAGGCCCTCAACTGTAGACATGGACCTGGGTGCAGACACTGGGGCCCGACCAGAAGCTACTGGAAACTTCCTCGGTCAGGCCCAGACAGTCCAGCTGTAGGCAGTGACTCCCATATAGGGAGGAGGCCAGCCAGTGTGAAGCATTCCGGCCTAGGCAGGCAATGCGGACACGCTGCTGCATCAGAGCGCAAGTTTCTGCGTGCGCTTTGCTGGCAGGGGCGCTGCAGGGCAGTGGGGGCCCCAAGCGGCCATAGCCGGGCTGCAGGGGCGCAGGCAGGTGATGAGGCGACAGTGGTCTTCAGGAAGGAGGCCCAGGTGTGGGTGGACAAAGTCAGATGAGGGGAGGCGAGAGAACGTACCTGGTGTATGTGGGTGGTTGGCATTTGTGTTGACGTCATGTACATTGGTGTTCGTCGTTGAAGTGAGCCTGTTGCACGAATGTGGATAGGCTAGATAGGATGAGCAGAGTAGGCTGGGCGCTGGGTGCCAGACAGTAGGAGCGACATTGAATACTGCATTGGTGTGGCCTGAGGGCTTGGACATTGGCTCACGAGTTCATTGTATCGCTCTTATTTGGATGGAATCTTGGTGCATTTGAGCTCTCTGCTTGATACATGACTATCTGGACTTCTGCGTGATTTCGCAACTTGGTTTTCTGTTTATCGCTCTCACTCATATTCCTTGCAATACTTGGTTTCCATCTCGAGCCAAATCTGGGTAATGGCCCCAGCTCTGTCCGGGTTGAGATGTTGAGGAATTCCCGGCCTCATGGATTCTTAATAATTTTTTATATAATAAAACTGCAACTGTTTTTGGAAAAAAAAACAAAAAAAAACAGATGTGTACTGGACAGAACGACGTAAAGAGAGGAATGGGGTAACAAGTAGGGGCATGGGTTAATGAAATTCTTGTTCCTCTCCTCTATCATATTCTTCTCTCGTCCTCCATCATCTTGCTTACTGGGTTTCCTTTGTGAACTGCATGCGTGTGAACACTGTAAAGTTTTAGGATGGTGAGCATTGAGGATCGGGTTCATTCCACTAATTCTTGATGTTTCTGTGGGATCAAAATTGCAGATGTGCTGAACATAAAAGTCGGGGAGTTGGTCACAGGCCTAAATGTGACCGATCGGCAAGGGACATATCTGTCCTTCGATGTTCCTCAATATACCAGTGCAATTTGGGTGTTCGTGAACCGGACATACACATCCACAGTCTCGCAGGTAAACTGCAGTACATCACGCACTGCCCAGGCTATGTTTTTTTTTTTTTTTTTTTTTTTTTTTTTTTTTTTTTTTTTTTTTTTTTTTTTTTTTTTTTCAGGCCAACTCTGACTAACTGACCTCGGTCAGTCACCTCTCATTCTTTTTTTCGTTCTTTTTTCTTTTTTTTTTTTAGTAATAACTAATTTGCCAATTTGGTCCATATCTCAATTTATGTGTGTCATCCTTGTGCAGGGGCCATGCTAATCTTCATTCTCTGTATCATAAATACTATCATTCCAATTTTAACGGATCTCCCAAAGGATAGCCAGCTCTCATGCATTATGTACCCACTCACGCTCCTCCCCCTCATGGTGTGGAGGCCCGAAGGACAGCATTGATTACCTCGCGAAGGAGGGATATACCACCCTTCACCCCTGCCTGAGTTAGCCTGTTTGACTAGGATTTTGCTTTTATCCTATGCTTGGTGCTAAAAAAACCTGAGTTTTCACTAACTGTCTCTTATCTATGACCTGTCCCTGTTGATCGTTTCTATGCTATACCTGAAGAGTATATTTGAGATGGTTGCTGGGGTTCGTCTGAACTCTTAAGTGATAATGGGAGGGGGGGTGTTTGTGGGCTTTTGGAGGTTTGCCTTAAAGGGTAGGTGATGAGGGTTTGGGGTGGGAGATTTTGGAGGCTTTGGGTCGGCCCCAAGTGGTCTTCCCTTTATATTTGGGGGTGTTGGGATAATGGGAGGGTTGCTGGGAATAAGGCTAGTAAAGGGGAAGATAATTCTGGGAGGAATGGTAGGGGTGGGGAGAGGTTGGGGTGGAGGGGTGTGTTATTTGGTTTGAATTTTCTCAGCAATTCATAGGTTATAGAGTAGGTGTGGATGTAGTTAGTGTGTGGGAGGACTGGGGTGTGGAGGTTGCTGTTTTAATGGTGGTTGGGTAATGTGTGGTTGTTATTAAATCAGTATTGGTTGTGATATGGATGGTGGTCTTTAGGCTGGATTAGTTTGTATATTTATCCAATTTTTTAGGGTTAGTCTATCATTATTTATTGTGCCTAATTGTCCTTTTCCTAATTTGAGAGAGATGAACTTTTTGATTGTTTCCACCTTTTTATCTGGGTCGGTAGGAAGTTGGTTGAGTTGTTTTTTCCAAAGGGTATGGATTTCCGTGTCTATTAGCTGTTTTATGACCATGATTGGATTCTCTGGTGGAGTGAGACGATCATCAAGAGTGTATTCGCATCTGTTTCTCCATATGGTCCAGAAAGTGCTTTTTTTAATGAGTGATGCGAGAAAGGCTTCGAAACCCTTGAGTGTAAGGGCTTGATCGAATTCTAGGAATAGTGTAGCGGGGTTGATTAAAAGAGGTAGGTTTGTGATCTTGTTCCAAAGAATTTCGATTGTATGCCAGATAGATCTGGCTTTTGGGCATTCTATGAAGCAGTGGTTTAGGGTTTCTATGGATTGGGTGTTACAGACTTTGCACCAGGAATCTTGCTCCGATCTGTTTTCTTGGTTGCGTCTGCGTGCCAGCCATTGGTTAACTGGCACTGCTCTGAAAACTAATAGCCATCTTAGGCTGGCTATTTTGACCGGTCTTGTGGTGAAGATTGAGGTCCAGGGAGGTTTGGAGATGGTGTTAGTTAGTTGTGGTTCCTCTTTTGTCCACCTTTTGTAGATGGTGTTAGATATGGATATAGGTTTTGTGAAGAGACAGTATCCTAATTTTGGTGTGTAGTCGGTCAGTTTGATGAGGTTTGAGGTAGGGGTTAGGTTGTCTGGGGTTTTCCATGTCCATTCGAACGGGTCGATCTCTAGGTTTTGTACGCTTAGTTGGGGTTTGTAGACTCTGTTTATTTCTCCTTCTATAATTCTGATTCTTCTCAAATTTCTGATTCTAAAGGATCCTTCTGCTCTACTTTTTAAATTGATTTGACTTACTGGGTTTCCTGGTTCATCCAAGGTGAAGATGTCACAGCAGATCCAGTTATTGTCACGAGTTTCATAGTTCTTAAAGGCTAGGACCTCTAGTACCGTTGATGAGTCATTTGTGGTAGCCCAATCCTTGTCCTGCCATTTTTGTTCCGATCTTAGCAGGTGTCTCCAGTGCAAGGGGGTGCAATCGACAATTTGGTTAATGTTTGTTTGTAGGTGGTGTACTCCTTTTAGTTTGGTTCTTAGGTCGCTTTCTGATTTCCATTTTTTTTTTGTCCCGTCCCATAAATGTTCGATGCGCCATATTCCTTTTTCTAGCCAGTGACCCCATTTGGAATCTGATTTTGAGAGTGTGAGGCTTTCACCTTTCTCATTTTTTATCAGTGGGTTGTCGAAAAGGGGTTGTCTGAGGACTTCATCTTTCTTTTTGGGTCCCGATCTAATTTCTGGAAAAATGATTCTCCAGATGCGTAAGATTTGTTCCCAGAAAGATCTTGTTTGAGTTATTTCGTTGGAGTTGACTTGCGCTGATGTGTCCGGCTGACTCTGTTTCCTTTTCAGGAGTGGCCAGTGTTTGTTGAAAACCAGAAGAGTCCTGACATATTATTAGGAGATTTGAAGGGTGTGATTCCTCTGATATGGCTGAGAGCTAGTGGGATCCAATGAAGGTTATCATGGAGGGTCAGTCTTAGGATCCACTTGATCTGAAGGGCTTGGATTTGGCGGGCTGGGTCTATGAGGCCTAGGCCTCCTTTGCTTTTTGGGCATGTGATTATATGTCAGGCTACCTTATGAATGAAATGTTGTTTGTCAGGGTTGCCTGTCCAAAGGAAAGCCGCTGTTTTTTTCCTCAGTGGATTGTGGAAATCGGAAGATGGGAACCAAATGGAAGTGGCATACCACATCATGGCTAGAATTGAGTTGTTAAGGGCTAAAACTCTTCGTAGGAGAGAAGTGTGTATGGATTTTCACGTGTGCATTCTGTTGATCATTGCTGACAGTAGGGATGCAGCCGAAGTTTGGTGGCAACCTTTTAGACTGAGATTAATTCCTAGGAAGCGTATTGGCGAGTCTGGATTTGCCCATTGCATTCCTTGAGGAGTTAATTCAGTGGGGGGGGGAGAATCTGTTGTCCACCAGCCAACAATTTTAGCCCAATTTACTTTCATTTCTGAGGCTAGTTGGAAGGCTTGCATTGCTCTTGTCAGTGCTTGAAAGGAGTAGTTTGATGCCCTTATGAGTACTGTGAGATCGTCGGCGAATAAGTTTGACCAACACTTTTTCATGACCCGGGGACCAATTCCTCGAGTAAGTGCTTCGAATTCTTCTAGGCAAGTCTTTGGGGTTACTATAGGAGGGTGGTTGGGATGTGTAAGGGGTTTCCTCTTTCGTCTTTGATGTTATTTATTCTCTCTATGGATATGTAATTTCTTAAGAATGCGGCAATGGCCTCCATAACGAAAAGAAAGATGGGTGTTGCTAGGGGATCTCCTTGTCTTACTAATCTAGACATTGGGTAAGGATTTGAGAGGAAGCCATTAATCTGTACTAGCCCTTGAGCGTCGTTGTAGAGGATTCTTGCCCATTTTCGGAATGTTGGTCCTACCCCCGTCTTTTCCATGCTGGCCTGGAGAAAATCCCAGTTCACTTTATCGAACGCTTTTTCGAAATCGAAGAAGAGAATGGCTGCTGCAATCTTCTTTTGGTTGATTATCTTGGTAGATTCGTAGAGTGTCATTACATTGTCCAATATGAGTCTTCTTGGGATAAATCCTGTTTGGTCTAGATGGAAGCAGCCTCCTGTGATTCGGTTTATTCTTGTGGCAAGTAGTATTGTACGCTACATTAAGTAGGGAGATGGGTCTGTAGTTCTTTATGTCTTCTCTGTTTCCTTTTTTGTATAGCAGTGTTATTACTCCTGTGCTGAGTTCTGGGCCCAGGGATTCCTCCTCCCAGACTCTGTTGAGGAATCTGAGTAGAAGCGGGCCTAGGATGTGCCAACCTGCCATCCAAAATTCTTTAGAGAGACCGTCTCTACCGGGTGCTTTGTTAGGCTTGAGGTCTTTAAGCGCTATGAGTAGTTCTTCTAGTGATATGGGTTCTTCTAGTTTACTGGCTGCTTCTGATGAAAGGGAATGATCCAGGTGAGATAGGAATTTAGCTCTTGCTCTATTTGTTGCATTGTTACCTCCTGTCAGGGTTTTGGAAGTGTAAAGTTCTTTGTAAAAATTGGTGGCTATGTTGACTAGTTTTGTTGTTTCTGTGGACGGGTTTCAGTCTTCATCTATTAGACATTCTATTTTAGAGTTCCTGGAGTTGGCCTTGATCCTTTGGAAGAAAAATTTGGACATTTTTTCGTTCAGTTCCCAGTCTTTGACTCTTGCCCTTAGTTGGAGGCCTTTGAGTCTTAGCTTGGTCCATTCTGATAGTTCTTCCTTGGCACTATTGAATAAATATGCATAAAATTCTGAGTTTGGGTGCTTTATGAGGTTGTATTCTGCTGTGTCCATTGCATTTCTTAGTGATTCTTCTCTTTCTTTTCTTTGAGTTGCTAGTCGTTTGGAGGCCTGGGATATTCTTTTACTAATATTCTTGATTATTTGTGGAAAAATGTAAAAGGGTCGTCATTTGGATGTAGTTGTGTTTGTGAGTGTAGTATTTTTTCAGTTCGGCTTGAAAGGAT
This sequence comes from Chara braunii, assembly GCA_003427395.1. Taxonomy (NCBI): domain Eukaryota; kingdom Viridiplantae; phylum Streptophyta; class Charophyceae; order Charales; family Characeae; genus Chara; species Chara braunii. Next base: position 679,465 of record BFEA01000462.1, on the reverse strand, counting down.
TGGTTGGAGAGGAGAGCATTGTTAAAGCGGTAGAAACTCTTACCTATGTAACCTTCTTTAATGAATCTAAAGGATAAGGAGATTGCTTTATGGTCGAGGCCTTTATGGTACGGGCTATTGTGTATGCAGCAATCTTGTATGACTCCTGTTAATGATTCTGAGATGAGGAAAAAGTCTATTCTTGAGAAAGATGTGCGGCCATGAGAGGTTTTTTTAGTGCAGGAATATTTCTTGAGAAACGGATGTAGTAGGCGGAATGGGTCTACCAAGTTCTTTCTGGTGATGAAGTCGTTTAAGTCTATGCTGTTGGATTGGAGTGCGGGGTCTTGGGAATGAGATATTTTATCTAAGTTATAGTTTTGTACAGAGTTCCAGTCTCCCATGATGATGGATGGTGTGTGTGAGGGGATTAGTTCTTCTACTGTGAGTAAGAAAGGTGTTTTTCCTGTGGTAGGTTCGGGCCGTAGATTCCTATGATGGACATTTCGTCTTCTTTATATTTGATGTTTATTTTAATCCATTTGCCTGATGTGTTGTCATGGGTGAAGTTTTGTATTTATATTAATTCGCTTGCTGCAGAATTTTGTGGAGGAGGATGACTATTCCCGCTGAGCCGTTTTCTGTGGCTTTTGCCCAGAATGCGGTTTTGATGAAATGTAGCTTCCTCATTAGTGCTTCTTGCAACTTGTTGTGCTCGTCACTGTTTGTTAAGTGTGTTTCTTGGAGGCAAGTGATGTCTGGTGGGTTGGTTCCAAACCAGCCAATGGATTCAGTGAGGTTCCTCCATTTGACTGGGTTGTCCAAGATGGAAGTTAAGCCGTTGATATTCCAAGACTTGCAAGTTATTTCTGGTTGTTTTCTTATGTTTTTTAAGATGGCTGTTTCAGTGGTGGGTTTAAAGCGTTTTGATCTGCATGATGGCCCGCTGTCTGGAGAGTCGTCTTTAGGGTTTACCATTGATGCTTGAGACGGTTACTCCTGATTTGGGCCTATTGATTGGCTCATGTAGTGGATTGGCCAATCTTCTTCAATTCATTTCTCTTCTCCTCCTTCTCCTCCTTTTCCTTCTTCCACTTTTTGAGAGTCTCCTCTTCATTTGCACCCAACCTTTCTTCCCTCATGAAGGCAGCAATGCTGAATGCAATTCTGTCCACTTCGTCCTTGTGGCCCAGTAATTGGTAGGGTATCTTGCTGATCAACTCCCATGATCTCCATGACAAATCATCCTTCACATGTGCATGTTGGTCATATAAAACCATGGCTGGTTTTAAGTCCCTGTAGCACCTTTCTCCCTTGTCGTTGTCCCATAAAACTTCAAGGTTCTCGTCCTGTCCTGCTGTCTTGATGAATAAAGGACGTTGCTCTGCCACATTTGTTCTCAGGAAGTGTGGGATAGTGTTTCTTTCCTGAACAGTGATGACATTCAGTGAGGATCTGACTGCAAATTGCCACTCCTTCCTGTCAGAGTTGTAGCGAAAGGGCAAAATGGGGGTGATTGGGGAGAGAGTGTTGGCATCTATGTGCACAGCCACTGCCAGGTCTGAGGGGTTTTGGTCTGCAATTTTGTTGAGGGAGCGGGAAATACTCCCCAATTCCATATCGTGTTCCCCCAGGTAGCTTGTCTGTCTCTCCAGTATGGCGATCTGTCTCTTCTTTTCCTTATTTAGGTTCTTTGTATGTCTCATCAGATCGTTCGCCAATGTGGTCATTTTCCCTTCCTCTGATTCTTGGCCGTCTTTGTTGTTGGCCTTGGTTGGATCCTCCTCTGTTGCAGTCCCCTTTCCCTTGTTGTCCCTTATGTATGAACTTGGCCACTCTGTTGGCTGTGGGTCTGTGGGGGAGAGATCTGTTCCTGATTCGGTGTCCATTGCATCGTTGTGTCTAGCAGGGTACTGAAGGGCCAAGTACTCTGTGAATGTGTCTTCTTGTTGCAAAACGTCGTATGGATTGGGAGTGGTAGGGAATTCTCCTGGATTGGTTGAGCTTGCTTCCTTCTTGAGATTGGTGATGTGTTTGGCATGTGCCAATCTGATTTCCAATTCCAACTCTCTGCGTGCTTTCAGCGTTTCTATGTATTCGTCGAGCCACTCCAGTGTGTTGTTTGAGTCATCTTCTGCTGTCGTGTTTTGACATGTGGCTGCTTGAATTGCTGGTAGAGCAGTGCCAATGTGCATTTTGTCTTCACTTTCATCTGTTGTTGCATTCTCCTCTCTGCACTTTTTCGGATCAGGAGATTTGCCCGAGTCTTCATTCCTGCTCTTCCTCTTTGTTGTACCCAAATCCCCTTTCTTTCCCCCGCTTGAGTTTTTCTGGTCCATCACCCCTTTATGTTGTACCCAAATCCCCTTTCTTTCCCCCGCTTGTCCAAGGATGACTTTATCGTATTTGTGTGTGGATTTGTCGTTTCTTTTGCCTTCTCCCTTTTGCCATCTGCTCCCGTGAGGGGGGAATACATCAGGTTTACATGGTGGTTCGGGTTCTGCAAGTGTCCAGATCCACGCAGGGGTGTCTCTGAGATCATCGAAAACCCAGCCTGCGTAGGCTGGGTCGTTGATGATCCAGATGCCCTTCAAGGAGTCTGCGTCGATCAGCATTGAAGGGTGTAGCTTTCTTCCCTCTCCCTTTCTGGTGTTCTGGGGGCAAAGGGGGTCGTTGCCCATGTGTCCCTTTACTCTGCATCTGAAGCACATGGGGTTCGCCTTGGTGGAGATGTACACTGGTGTGACCTGTTGATCTGTCCTGAAGAACCATTTGTCCGGGAGATCTGGTGGGCTGTTCCCTTTGAGTTCTACACATGCAATTCTCGAGTTGATGCTTGGAGTGAGGAAAACTGGTGCAGAAGAAACCCATTCGATCAGGGGGGATTGGGGGTAGGCTTCCTTCAGTCTGTCCTCTACCATCTGATGAAGAGATCCGTCATTCAGATTGTCGAACTGGATCCAGAAGTGCTTGTACATCAGTGTTTGTCTGTGTCTCGAAGTTCCCTGAGAAGCTTGCCTGTTGGGTCTCCACTTGGAAATGGAGATCACGGATCCCTCGCAGTAGAGGGCTTGGATTGAGAGAAGATAGGCAGCGTAATCTATGTCAGCGCAGATCACAGTAATTGCGTTTCTTCCCCTTTGTTGGAAGGCAGTCTTCGGTTGGGAGGTTCTGAGATTTTCCATGCTCAAGAGGGTTCCGTGTACCCTTTTCCTCTTCTCTGTGGGCGGTAGGTGCTTGAGCTTTGGAGGGAAGGAGCAGACAACTGCATGCGTTTCATAAAATTCATCTAGCACTGGCAGATGGTCTTTTGGGTATTCCTAGATTTCGACTTCTGCTTCTTCTTCTTTGGTGATTTTCACCATTTCCTTCGAGGCTATTGGTTTGATGCGTGTTTCTTTGACCATGAGATTGATTACCTGCTGGCTTGGGTCCTGTTCTTCCTGTTGGCGTTGACGTTTGGAACCGGAGCTCGTGCTTGTGTCTGAGCTTGGATCTGCTTTTGTGCCCGTGCCTGAGGCAGCTCTAGCGTCCGAGCTTGAGGCTGTGGCTGGCATTGAGGCTGTGGAGTGAGCTATCGACATTTTGATGACTTGAGAGTTGGTGTGTACAGTCTGTGAGGAGAACGATGGAGATGTGGAGAGGGTGATGAGTCTGCGATGCTGGGATGAGGAGGAGGGGGCAGTGAGGGGGGTTCTGGAAAAAATGGGCAGCACTTGCCCTCCCCTCTTGGGGATCAGTTTATGCTCAGATGAGAGGGGGGATTATGAAAAATTTGGGCAGCAATTAGCCTCCCCTCTTGGGAAACGGTTTAAGCTCAGATGGTGTCGGGTCCGAAAAGACTGTTCACATGCATCAAAAACTGAGAGTCTGTGTGTGATGAAGACGGGTTGGGAAAGCAAAGGTTAGGAAAAAATGCTGCTTGTGTCCTGTCGAAGTTTGGGCAACTCTTGACCTCCCCTCTCGGGGATAGGAGATTCGACCGAGAACTGTGTTTGTTCACGTGTCCAAGGGCTCTGCCCTGCCAAAATTTGGGCAGCACTTGGCCTCCCCTCTCGGGGATAGGAGTTTCAATTACCCTGCCAAAATTTGGGCAGCACTTGGCCTCCCCTCTTGAGGATAGGAGTTTTGATCAAGCTCAAATGCGACTTTGCCTCTTCGCTAGTTCACGTGACCAACGATTTTTGTCAGCGTTTGCCCTCCGCTCCTGAAGGACGAAAGTTGCGTCCGCCATGGCAAATAATGAAATTGAGAGGCTCGAAAAAATTGGGCAGCGATTTCCCTCCCCGCTTGGGGATCGAGTTCTGGGCCCGAAGAGTGTCTAAAATCAGTCCGGTATAGGCTTAGTAAGGGCTAGGTTAGAAATGACACTGATAGTTGCAATAGTAATAATGAAAACAAGAAAAAAAGATTAATAAATAATAATAAAAATAATATTAAAATAGTACTAATATTAAAATAATAACAGTAATAATCAATCTTCGTTATTGATTAAATAATAATGAATGGTAATGGGCGGGGTTCGGGAGAAACTTGGAGTAAAATTTGGGGGCTTTGGGAGTGGGAGATGGTGAGGGGGTGGTATGTGACGGAAGGAGACCATTCTTACGTTTCTTACATTTTTCATTTTTATTTTAATTTTTTAACTCACGCATGTTCCATCTATTCCAAGAGTCATCAGTTCGATTGCTTTAAGTTATCACTGGCGAGCATAGAGCACATGTCCCAATGAAATCGAAAAAGAGAGACAGGAGAGGGAGATAGACCAGAAGAAGGGAAAAAATATTAGGAGAGAAGGAGAGAATAATGGCAAAAAAAAAAACCTTTTTGCTTCACTATTTGCTTTTCCCTTTTATTAAACCACCAGTACATGGTCCCGGGCAACTGGAGAAGCTGTTTTGAGCCTCTCCGAAAATTTAGGAGGCCGAGCGCCATAGATAAAATGAAGCGGCGGCGTGCGGCCTCCGAAAGGGGCCCGCGGCCGATAGCTGGCATGCACTGGTTGTTTAGCACGTTATATGTACGAACTTTGGAGCTCAGCTTTTAGAACCATTCATCAAAAACTTTTTTGGTTACTTGTGGCAGATTGTTTGCGCTGCAAAAAAATGAAAAAAATAAAAATGGCATACCTCCTAGGCTTTAGATGGCTCAGAGTGTGAACAGGATGTGGGCTACCCGCCCGCAAAACTGTCTTTTCGTAAGGAAGGTCCTATTTGCCGGGAAACTTCCATTAGTACCCAGTCACACAGTCGTAGAGACCGCAGAATCGATTGCCGTGGGCCCAGTGTCCACTGGGTGTTCAATTCTTGCCATCCTTAATATTCTCTTGAAAGATCCTACTTTCCTACTTTCTCCTAAGACCCCCAAAGTATGACTAGAACCCCATTGCTAATCAAATTTCATTCTCTGGTGAGTGGGACTTCAGCATGGAGTGCCCAAGAAGGGCTTTCTTCTGGTTTTCCCAATTACAGCCTTCAAATCATACCTCCACTGTGTGTGCGCATCGGGGGCGGGGGAGGGTGGGATTGGGGGGGGGGGG
>BFEA01000462.1:637531-649827 GCA_003427395.1 Chara braunii | reverse complement strand
TCTCTCTCTCTCTCTCTCTCTCTCTCTCTCTCTCTCTCTCTCTCTCTCTCTCTCTCTCTCTCTCTCTCTCTCTCTCTCTCTCTCTCATGCGCGCGTGCGCGCGACCGCGGTTGGCCGTTGGTGCTGTCACTCTCTCTCTCTCTCTCTCGCGGGAACTCTTCGCATGGTCACCTGGGAAGACTCCGCAGAAGATGAGCCATCATCGAGGGATGCGGATAGCAGTGACGAAAATGATCCGGAAATTCTGAAGCTAGCACGACAGCGCATTTACTACCCGCCCCCCAGAACGATCGCAAGAACGATGCATCTAACCATTCGGAATATCCAAAGGACCAAGGCGATGATTTTGGGTGAACCCCTCGTACAGATTTCGAGGATGGTCGACTCTTTGGAACCCCCTCAAACCCTGTACGAAGGGATCTCCCCTGTCCTCGCCCGATACAACGACAAAAAGCACTACTGCGATATCACAGATCTCCCGAAGTCCCTATTGACACCCGCAAAAGAAGCACGACTGCTACGCTTGGGGGCGGAGGCCAGTTCTTTGGAACCCCCTGGGCGTCTCGAGGCTGAATCAGATGAGCTCGGAGTAAAGATTGCAACTAAAACCGTACCATGGCAAGATATCTGCGATGGGATCACCCCGGAAGGACACGTGGCCATCCGGGAGGAAGACGGCTAGATGATGGCCACGGTGTTCTCTTGGCAATCGGACCATTCGTTTATCTCTGCGCCACCACCCGACGTGGCGAAACAAGCACGCACGAAGTAGGTCGACGTACGGATCTGGGATCAGCTCTTCGAGTTACATGTCCCACAGTACGTACCTGATGAGATTCACCGTTTGATTGCTGACATTATGACGGAATACCAGGGAGCGATTAGCGTAATAGACACTGACATCGGCTTGTCGTTGGTCATTCAACACAAAATTCAGACGGGAAATCATTCCCCCATCCACTGCAAGCCCTACCGATACTCCCTGATTGAACAGAGAAAGGCTCTCAAACGAATTCGGGAATTTGAAGCAAGCGGGTGGATCGAACCGGCCACCGGACCATGGTAATTTCCAGTAGTGTTAGTGCCGAAAAAGAACGGATCAATCCGCATATGCATCGATTATCGCAAACTGAATGAAATCACGATCAAAGATGTGTATCCCCTCCCCCGGATTGATGATTTGCTGGATGCGATTGGATGTGCTAATTATTTTAGTAAGTTCGATATTCGGCATGGCTTCCATCACATTCTGGTTAAGGAGGAAGATCGGCCGAAGACGGCCTTCGTATTGTTTGAAGGCACGTGGCAGTGGGTTCTGTGTCCGATGGGAATTTGTAACGCGCCTGCCACGTTTCAACGAGCGATGGACGTGACGTTCCAAAACTTCGTCAACAAGACACGGTTGACGCAGGGAATGATTAACTTCTGTGTAATTGTATACATGGACAATATTCTTGTCTACTCGGTGACCTATCATGGACATGCGCAACACATCGAGTGGACATTGGGAGCACTGAGAGACGCTGGATTCAAGATTGCACTCAAGAAGAGCAAATTTTTCCTCTCGGAAATTTCGTTCTTGGGCTACGTAGTGACACGTGGAGGACTGCGACCGGACTCCAGGAATGTTGCGGCTGTAAGAGAAGCCCCCGTTCCTACGTCGCTGACGCAGGTTCGAGCCTTTTTAGGCCTAGCGTCGTACTACCGCCGTTTTATCAAAGGGTTTGCGGCGATTGCTGGGCCTCTCACGAATCTGCTTCGCAAGGACCAGCCTCTGCAGTGGGACTCTGAGTTAGGACAAGCCTTTGATGAGCTCAAAAAGGCTCTGGTCACTGCACCTGTTTTGATCCGACCGGACCCTGCCAAGCAATTTATTCTTATAACGGACTGGCAACCGGAAGCGATCTCCGCCATTTTGGCACAGAAGGGGAACAATGGTCACGAACACGTCATCGAGTACGCGTCGCGAATGGTGCCAGACGAACTGAGGAATGACTCAGCACCCCAAGGCAAATGCTATGCAGTGGTCTAGGGAATCCAGCCCTTCCATTCGTATCTCTACGGACAGAAGTTCCGCTTCGTGACAAATCATGAGCTTCTGATGGCTTTGAAGAAGCTCACTAATTACACGACCATGATTGGACGTTGGGCGGTACGTCTACAGGAGTACGACTTCGACATCATCCACCGGAAGACAGAAAGACACGGCAACGCAGACGGACTGACACGTCTCCATCGGCCCGCTAAAGTACCTAAGGGCGAGGAGATCACTCCGTGGAAGGAATCAGAACCGGCAAACGGGCCTAAGTACGGACAAGTGGCAGTTCTCCCACGTGGCAAGAAGCAGACCGATGGCAATGGGTGACAGAGATAACCCCACTACCCCTCTTTCTCCCCTCTCCTCTTCATCTCTTCTCTCCCTGCCTGATAAATTTTGCTATTTTTGCGACGCAATTTCTCACGTATATTCTGTCTCCATGCGTCCTAACGGGGAAGGGTATGCGGAATGGATAGACTGTCGACAGTGTGTCGCACGAGCCCATGGCTCGTGCATCCAATACCGAAATGACAGTAAACTGTGGCTATGCCCCTTGTGTGGGGTTGACAAGATCCCGACCGAGGCTCGCTTTTTGGATGCCACGTCAGAAGGGTTGGAGAAGACCCGGAAGTTTAGAAGCGCCGAAGTATGGACCGATATCGCTCTGATTGCTACCTTAGTGGGTAACCCCCTCCAAGATTTCACCAAGGAAGATCGAAGGAAGGCTAATGAAAGGGCTCGGGATTATCGATGGGTCGAGGGTAGGTTGGAAAAACGGAAAACGGACGACAGTGAGATTTGGATGGTTGTACCGCATCCATTCATGAGGTATGACTGGGTGAAGACAGCACACGAAGAAATGGCGGCCCATTTTGCCGTACGAATTACGGAATCGGCAATGGACAAAAATGAGTGGTACTGGTCCAACATTCGGGACGATGTGAAATTCATCGTCGCAAACTGTCAAGTCTGCGCCGCTGACAAGGCGCCGATCCAGCCGCCAAGATCGATAGTGCCAACGGTAGTTGAGCGGCCGTTTCAAAGGGTGAGTATGGATACTACCGATATCGTGGTACCTCGTGGCCCTAATAGTTGTGAATATTCAGTCCTGCTGGTATTTGTCGACCATTTTTCGAAATGGATCGAGGTCTATCCATGTCGCACGCGGCAAGCCGCGGAAATTGCGCGGTATGTTAGCCATTTTCTCGGGATGCACCAGGATACGGAAGAAATCCTGACCGATAACGGGGCAGAATTCAGAGGGGAAGTATTAAGGAACCTGGTCATACACGATGTCGCTGTGTGGAATACCGCACCCCATATGTCACAATCCAATGGGCTGGTAGAAAACGCGATTAGGGTGATAAAGACAGCGCTGCGACGAAATATCGTGGCACGAGACCCCAGGCCCTGGCCCGATATCGTAGACCACATCTTGGCGGTCCATCGCGGAACGCCCCATGAATCAACGGGCCTAAGCCCCTTCTAGTTAAGGACCAATAGCGTCGCTTGCGTTTCGATACCGAGCCTCCCCGATGAATCGACACTCAACCGGCGGCCCACAAGGGCCACGGTTCGAGACAAGGCCAAGCAACACTTAGAGCTAATGGAACGGTTCCTCCCCAAGCTAGCTCGAAAACGCCAGAAACTGACCGAGTTGGCCCACGGCCGACAGGTCCGAAGCTACGAGGCCCGGAACGGGAACGCAGGTCCACGACCCCAGTACAAATCGGGGGACATCGTGCAAGTGAGGAAATGTGCTCCCCAGGGTAAGCTAGCGCCACGATTCTTCGGGCGATTCCGCGTGATTGAGCTCGGACCGAAAGGCGTGAACACCGTGCGGCTTGCACCTGAGGTCTCCTGCAGCCGATCGGCTCGACCGATCATCCGCCACGTGTCCTACCTTCGTCCCCTTCCTTCTTCCCCATCTTTGCCTTCACCTAATTCCTCCTCCACTGCGGAAGAGGACGACGACTGCTTATCGCCTATCTCTCCGTATCCTTCTCGTTCTCCTTCTGTTACTCCGTCCCCGTCACCATCGCCATGAGTTTTCTGGCGGAGCAAGCTCTCAACGATCCTCTGCTGGCATTGCGGTGTTACATCTCGGCGATCCGACAAGTTCATCATCCGCGGCTCAGCCCGGACCTTCGACAACTTGCGCAGTACTTCTGTGCTCAGGGAGTGTACGCAGCCGCTGAGTTTCGCTTTGCAGGCAATCCCCGGGCGGTTGTTTTGGCGGAAGCGGTAGCAGTTCATCGACGATCAGCTCCTGGAATCAGCCACGTGTCTACGGTTGTCTCCTTCAGCGGCAACATCAGCACCATCAGCCCGCTGCGGCATACAGCTATCAAGACGACGCTCCAGCTGTGGGCGCAGCAGTTGGCGTCAGAGTGGAATCGTTGGCTCACGCCCCGCTGGGATAATCTTTTCCCCACGGACGGCGTCGACCTCGACGGGATTCGAACCTTCCAACACGAGGCGACGGTGGTGCTCCCTGAGCTCATCCCCTTTCAACGTCCTCAATGAACCCATCCCCAATCTCTACCTTCGACCTCCCTTCCTTCTTTCCCACCTTCTGGCAATCCGGAGTCCATCCGCATCTCTCCTTTTGTCTGGAGTCACTCGTCGTCCCCCTCCTTGATCCCCAGCAGTGGAGGCGTTGGCGAGAACACTTCGTTGAGCTGTCGGTGTGTCTGATCGGAGTAAAGGTCACGTGGACGCGGCAGGAGGATCACCGCCAGTGGGCTGAGTACCTTGAGCTGCTTATCATCCAGGCGTGGAGAACGGGAGTGGAGGGCGATCTGCTTGGATTCCTCTTCGGATCGGTGCGGGCCGATCATCGCCAACCAATCGTGCAGGAGCTAACGGTCCCCCTTGCGCAGCTGGCCGACGATCTCCCACTTGAGATCGTCTCTCAAAGCGACAACAGCCCAGTCCCGCACGTCCTCCCACGCACATTGACGCCATACCTTCAATGGTCGGCGTGTTTGGAGGCGCCCGGAAGCAGCCGCAACCCACCGTCGCAGCGCGGTTATCTGGACCCGCACGAGATAGTCGATCTCGCCTTCTTTCAAGATCGGACGACCTTCGGGAACGAAGAGGTAGAGATTGAAGCGGAAGAGGAAAGCTCGGAAGAAGAAGAAGAAGCTGAAGAAGAGGCCGACGAGGAAGAAACTCCCGAAGAGGGGAGTTACAGTGAGCACAGCGAAGGGGAGCAAAGTGAGGAGGAGGAGGAAGAAGAACAAGACGACGAGGAGGAAGAAGAAGAAGACCAGGAGGAGCTAGAAGAATCCGAGTGGGAGGGATTTGAGGAGGAAGTGCGTGACGAGGCTCGGGCGCAGGCCCAGGCGCAGAAGAGGGAAGAGATCGCGGTCGGGAAGCGACAGTTGGAATTCGCCAGCGCCGCCGGACAGCCTCTCAACGACGATCCGGACCGGGATCCAGAGCCACCTAAGCCCGAGGATAGGGACCCAGCTGCCGGGACTTCGGCCGCACCGGCAAGACGGCGACGAAGCCGATCCCCCTCCCCCTCCGCCACCGACCGTCCACCAACTCGTCCACGTACCGATGCGGGGAATGGGGCTTCGTCCCCGGTCATTATCCCGCCGTCCCCTTAACCACCTCTCTTTCCGCCAGATTACCACTCGCGTCACCTTCCCCAGCAATCCCTTCCCCATTGATACCTTCCGCTTTTTCTACACTCCCCACCTCGCTGTCACTGTTCAACCCCACCCTTCCACCCGATGCGCCCGCCCTGTCTTCTGCCTCCACATCCTTCTCCTTAGCACCGCGTGGCGAGGCCACAATATGATCGAGGTATACTGCATGATTACGGGGACTATCCCCGCACGCGAGAACCACGATCACTTCCGCGCGACGCTTTTCCGAACCTTTACCACCCTCTACCCCGACTACCTCGCATCCCTCCCTCACACTGGCAACCGATTCCCCCGCTTTCACCGCATCGTTCGCTATCAGGAAGTTCCGGAGATGGTGGCCGGAATGGAAAGCTTTCTTCCCCCGCTACCAATCAACCCTCCCCCTCGCCATCCCTCCATGTACCGTCTCCCCTTTCCCCTCCCTGGCGCTCGCTGATGTATGACTGATGGATACGCGTCATGACGACGACACATGTAATCCCCTCCTTGGATTGTCAATGGCCCTCCCTGAGGAATTAGTAGTAGAGTTGTGTTTGCCACGTTGGATGACGTCCATACTCATTCGAACGGTAAGTGGCATAGAGAGAAGAGCTCCGTGTGTCGATCAATTAGAGAGATCGACACGTGTCAACAAGCAAGCAAGCTTGCTAATATTGGAACCCCCTGGGCGTCACATATGTGACGAACCACTTTCTGTAGCGCGCGACTTTCTGTGCGATTGCAATGAGGGGTCCTAAGCTGGGAAGGTTGGGCCAATTACGGGAGATTGGGATGGGTGGGAAATTGCATCAGTACCCTCGCTTCTTCGTCTTTTGCATCGATTCTTTTCGGATGGCTGAGTTCGGAGCTGGGTGTGTCCCGGGACGAGCGATTGATTGGTCGGGTGGATGGCTGGCGTGCCTCCAAGCGCGCGAGTAATAAATGTTGACGTCGTTTCTTTTGTTTCGGTTTCGGAACTCTTTAGGCGCGGACATCGCGCGGGAATTTTGCTTCGTTCTTTTTGAAATTTCCTTTTCAAATTCTTTTTCAAATTTTGTCGAGCCCCGATGGCTCTCGGAATTTCGGACTTTCTTTCCGGAACTTGTGCTTTTTGCTTTTTCGCATTAGATAGGAATTTAGGAATTTTGTACTTAAGACTTTCTTTTGCCGCGTGACGCCTTTTTGCTTACGCGCTTCTTTATGCGGCTGCAACGGAATTTTGATTAGTCGGCGCCTTTAATCGGGTGTGTAATTGCAATTTTGGATTGGCGCCATTGTAACTGTATCTTTCTTCTTGTGCTTCGTCTTTCCCGCCCCTCTTCTCTTTCTTTTGCTGCGTTTTTTGGTAGCCACGGCCTGCATGATCGGATCGATGCGTGGAGAGCGGCTACGTCCCCCACGCCGCGTTCTGACTATGCAGATGTAGGCAATCCCTCCCCTTCTCTCCTTCTAAGTCTTTGTAATTCTGTGTTCCTCGCGCATGCATGCACGCTATAAATTTCGGCTGCGCGATTAGTCAGCTCTCTTAACCAGCTGTTGGAAGCTCGGGGTTGAGCGATCAGAGAGGGTCGGCACACGAGCGAAGTAAGAGGTGAGTAGAGCAGGAGTCGGGCGACCCGACGGGCTGGTGCCAAACGCGCGGGGTTGACACGAGCCACGACCGATTGTGGGCGCGGGCGAACCTGATGGGTGCGGGAGGACTAAGCGGGGTGACGGCTTCGTGGGTTGGTGCGCGATGACGGACTGTCCGCATCGGAGAGAGCGAGAGAGGAAGAGGGAGCTGAGGTTGATGGACGCGGATTTGCTGTTTCTTTTATCTTTTCTCCCTCTTGTCTCGTGTATATAAATTTTGATTTCGGCTCCGGGTGATTTGCCTGTTTTCTATTGTTCAGAATCTGGATTTGGTTTTTCGCTCACCCTTGTCCTTGCGATTTCCCATCTCAGATATGGTGTATGAATGTATGAATGTATGAATGAATGAATGGATGTAATGTTTGGTTGCTTGTCTTCCTATCGGATCCTTGCCTTTGCCTTTGTTTACTGCCTTTAATGCACTCATGAGTAGGATAGGAATTTTGTGCAATCGGTAGTCCTGTTCTCGTTTTTGCTTATCTTTTGATTGAGCTGTTGTGATTGTTGCATCTTGCATGCTCGAGAATCACGGAGTGATTAGACAGTCGAATGTCTGGCCCAGCGAACGCCACGCAAGGACGCGTGTAAATGCGATCGGATCTGCGCATTTACACGTGCCCCCGTGCATCGATTCGTCAATTCCAAAAAGGACTATCGATTGTAGAAATACCGTCTGGTTGGATACGGCCATCCGGGGTCTGCAACAGAGCAGTCATCCCGTGCGAACACGTGTAAGCGCGACTTGATTCGCGCAGCCTGCACGTGCTCGCACGCGGTGATCGCAATCGGCACAGACCCGCCCTTAGGCATCTCGCAGCTCTGCGATGACATAATGACACGCACAGAGAACTCGGAGTCGTTGTCGTACGACCCAGACTACTTCACCCCTTGGATAGAGGAAATCCTCCGACAGAGATACCCTTGCCTGACCGAGAATCAACTGTGTCCTAGGGAGTTTCACTGCACCACCACTAGCGACCCCCGGTGCTCTGATTTCCCCACTCAGGACCACACCCACTACTTCACCCACCTTGGATTTGTCGTTATCTCCACCAGCTTCCCTCCCTTCCGTCTTCTTCTTCCGTATCACCAACTCAGCGTCGTCCCATGGAAGGCCATAGCCCCATACTGGCCCAGTACACCCTACGGAAATTGCCGACGACGCGGCGATCAGAGGACCCCGGAATTCCGGAGGCCTAACCCAAACGCGCGACGACCGGCACCACGTGGCAACTTCCGACGGCCTGACTCATCGGAACCCCACCCCCACCCCGGAGGGACCTTCCCGCAAACCGCCGTCCTTGGAACCAATGGCTCGCCCAGCCTTGAATGACCCGCGCATGCCATCTGCCTTATGACCAGAGGCGGTCCGCCCTCTCCGCCAAATTGCACTCGTGCCCCCGGAAAACTCTGCCACAGGAGATCTCAGTTCTGACCTGGGACTCCACCCCCACTTTCCCAAAAATCCTTGGCACACCCGTTTTCGCACTTCCAGGCCCACATCCTACTCCGATCAGGAAGTCGCGCGGGGCATGAGGTTTGGGCATCACATGGTGGTTGTGTGGTGGTGGTGGTGGTGGTGGTTGTGGCTGTGGTTGTTGTGGCGGTGGTGGTTGTTGTTGTTTCAGTTGCTGTGGTGGTGGTGGTTGGGATTTTTGTTGTTGTGGTGATGGTGGTTGTGAAAGGTCCCTTGGCCTTGGCAGTGCCCAGCAGGGGCCACCCACATGGGATTGACCCAGATCCAAGTAACAACCAGGTGTACTATAATTAAGTTGGGCCCTAAGTATAGGCCCAGGCATTCAAGTGTAACTGCCAGGGCAATAAAGTAACAGCCCAGGCATATGGTTCAGATGCTTCTGGTACTTGAAGGAACCTCTCAACGAAGCAACTGTTCGACCGTTCGACAAAAGTGTTGAGGCCCTCTGCTGAGGGACACACTTTTGCACTTCAGAGGATTGCTGGCTAAGTATGCTAAGATTAGCGCAGCAGAAGCCGGCTGGGCCCGGTGCGTTGACCACAAAAGGGGAGAGTTGCCACGGTATCGCAGCTCTACCAGTGGCACCATATCTGCACTGGATGTGAGAGGGATGTGCAAGTACTGGGAGGACGATGGGAAGAGAGGATAGTGATGAGAAATTGGACTTACCTGCTGATGGGTGATGAGCACACAGGACGTGGTCACACTCTAAGACATCGTCGGGTGAAAAGAAGAGAGGATCGTGAGAAGATAGAAGAGATTGGGAGATAGAGAGGAAGTAGGATAGCATGTAGACATTGTAGAGTAAGTAGGGAAGTAGTATAAGTGGTCACAAAATAGAAGAGCAACAAACTGTTGCATTGATAACTGGAGCGGTGAAGTTGGGCTATCAAGAGACTTCAGTGCATTGGTGTCATTTTGGGTTCGTAAATCTGCTTTCAACTGCGCTTTTGTATGCTTGTTCTGCTTTGGTGTCTCTCGCTGCTGGGGAAACTGTCTCATTGTTAGGTTCCTTGTAGTTGTTGTGGTGGTGGTTGTGGTGGTTTTCATTGTGGTGGTGGTGGTGATTGTCGTGGTTGTGGTTGTGGTTGTGGTTGTAGTTGTGGTTGTTGTGGTGGTTGTTAGTTGTTGTTTTTTGTTGTTATTGTTATTGTTGTTGTCACAGCTGTTGCTGCTGTTGGTGTGATTGGTGTTGTTGGTGTTGTTTGTGTTGTGGGTGTTGTGGGTGTTATGGGTGTTGTTGATGTTGTTTATATTGTTGCTGCTGTTGTTGTTGTTGTGGTGGTGGACCTGGTGGTTGTTGCTGCTGTGCTTGTTGAGGTAGCAGCTGTTGTTGCTGTTGTAGTTGTAGTGGTAGTGGTAGTGGTTGATGAGGCGGTGGTGCTGGTGGTGGTCGTTGTCATAGTGGTGGTGGTTGATGTGGCTGTCATGGTGGTGGGGGTCGTTGTGGTTGTCGTGGTGGTGGTTGTGACGGTCAACCTCACGCCCTGCATAACTTTTCCGTCGGAGTGATGACTAAAGCGCAGAGAGGGGCCTGGAAAGCGGCAAAATGGGGAGTGTCTGACTGTGTCAAGGACTTTTGGAAATTGATTGTGGAGACAGACAAAACTGAAATCTCCAGTGTGGTCCCAGATATGGAGCAACGAACAAAAGGGGGAAAGGCATAGGATGGTCCCTTCCCGACGACTATCTAATTCAAAATGTATCTTTGAACTTCATCGCGCCCAGCGCAACGTCTTTTTCCTGGCCAAAAAGGAGGGGGAACGCACGTCAGATCTCGGTTTCAAACGAAGGACCAACGACGCTCTTCGCAAAGCTCGGAATCCGAGTCGGAGGATCGTAGTCTCACTGCTTTCTCTTTAAACTCCTCGCACGTGTCCGATATTTGAAACTGTCGGCCACGGGATGACAATCAACTCGTTGAAAAGAAGCAAAACAGAGTAGGGAGGGAAATGAGTGTCAACAATCACAAAACCCGAATTGACAAATCCGGAGCACCGGGTTTGAAAAGGGAAGTGATAAGGGCTGCCGATCTTGGTGACGGCTTCTCGCACGTCCCACTCGCACACACGTGTCCTATCCTCGCTGTACAGGAAAGGTTGTGGACGGGGATGTTCGACAAGTCGACGCCTCGATGGCTCCACTGGCTCAGTCCACATGACCGATATACACGCATCCACTGTTCACAAGACAAGGCAATCGATGCCCATTCGACTTCGAGGAATTGCCCTCGCCAAGGAAATCAGGCAATACGACGTCTGGTGTTCCTTCGTGAAGGGGGATTACCCAGAAAACTAATGGATGAGTTAAGGAAGAAGTTTCCGAACGAGCAATCACGAGTTCTTCGAAAAGAGTGGAGACAAGAACAAAAATAAGTCCTGAGTAATGACAACAAAACTATTTGTGTTGTTACACGGGAGCGACATTTCCTTTGAAGCAACAAGAAGAGCAAAGATCTTCATGAGTTGAGCAGCTTTAAGGGATGCCCATTCCAAAACCCTTTGATCAAACAGAAAGTCATTCATTTAAAAGGAAGATGGGATGGAGACGAAGAAAAGATCATAGACCGGAGTGCTGCGCGTTCGCAATCGGCGGAGATGCGGCGAATCTCCTCGTACACTCTTCTTGCAAGTGGAAGATTGTACCGAGAAACGAACCGGCTGAGTCGATTGAGAACGTGGAGGTGTTCTCCGACAAAAAAATGTTTAACTAGAGGGAAAATAAAAGAAAGCCACATACATCCATCATTGATACATCACTCCGATTCTTGGGAGAGAAAAGGAAGAGAGACATGCATTTCATCAAACAACCTTCGTCAACTCTTGCGTTTCAACGATCCTCGCCCGACGAGACCTTGACAACGGAAGGGCGAAACGGCAGGCAAAGCTCAAGGGCAATTCCATTCATATCATTGCAAGCCAAGTACATGCAACATCCATCCATTCATACATATATCCACAATGAGAGAAATGAGAGGAGAATATACACTCGCTCGATTGAGAAGAAAAAATGGCATCTTGCGATCCAACTTAACTCCAACTATAGGATGAAGAAGAAGACGAGGCACATAGAGCCCTCTGCTCTCGTATTATGGCCCTAGGCCATCCAACCAACCATCAGCACACCTCGCCTTGCTCGAGCACTGGTGATCCCGACCGCCACGTACCCAACACTAATCCCTACGATTGTCACCCCATCCATACAACTACTACATGGATTTGCCTGGATCCTGCAGTCTGTCGCAGCGATCCAGCACGCAACCCCGCATAGTTGCAGTCGACTCGTCAGGACTTTCCGACTCGCTGATCATCACCACCTCATCTAGCCACTACTCCACCAGAGTTGGACGATGTATTGCGAGAAAGCAAAAACGATGCGCTTGCGAGATTTATAATTGTGGAAAAGAGGGGAAGAGAATGAGGAGAAAATAGAAGAGGGAGGAGATGAGAGAGGGGGAGACATGTGAGAGGGTGATGTTGATCCGCGTAGAGTACTTCATAGCCAATCGGAT
>BFEA01000462.1:589831-600395 GCA_003427395.1 Chara braunii | reverse complement strand
GAAGAAGAAGAAGAAGCGGAGGAGGAGGAGACTGTGTGTGTGTGTGTGTGTGTGTGTGTGTGTGTGTGTGTGTGTGTGTGTGTGTGTGTGTGTGTTTTGCCGTGTCGCGGCCTTCTCTGTGTGTCACAATGGGGCGACCTTTTACTTCGTCGGAGGGGGGGGGAGCCCCACGAAGAAGAAGAAGAAGAAGAAGAAGGAAGAAGAAGGAAGAAGAAGGAGGAAGAAGAAGAAGAAGAAGAAGAAGAAGAAGAAGAAGAAGAAGGAGGAAGAGGAGGAGGAGGAGGTGGAGGAGTACTCTCAACAGGGCGATGCCGACCGGCTTACCTGGCGATGGCAACGGGCAGCAGGCGACGGGCAGCAGTCTACGGGCGAGGGTGATAGGGAGCAGCCGACGGGCGATGGCGACGGGCAGCAGTCGACGGGCAGCACGCAACGGGCAGCAGCGGACGGGCACCTTCGGCAGTGTCGACGGGCAGGAGTCAAAAACCGCCGCGCGATTTCGCGTTCGGATTCAAAACGAAATCCGCGCGGCGACCCTTTACTAACGGGAACCGAGAAGGGCGATTTCAAGCCCTCGATCTTGCAGATCAAGGGCTTGAAATCGCCCTTCTTTCTTTTTTGTCTTGGGGCTGGTAGGGCCTCGGCGCGATTTGTTTTCCGCGCTTAGGAGGGCCCTCCCATCCCCCGCTGTGCCCCAGGCCCCCCCGAGCACCTTTTTTCGATTTTTTTTTTTTATGCCGCGGAGAGCGCCCGGGGGCCCGCCCGGGACTCATGGCCGGCTGGGCACCCGGGCGCCATTCCGGGCGTGGTCTGGGTCCCCGGGCGTCCGGGAAATCAGCCCAGGTTTGTAACCTATTCTTGTTGAATAATTAAGGAGGTTAAATTTCAGTCTGTAAATGGGACGCTGGACCCGCTTTCCAGCAGGTGATGCTCCCCACCAATAGATGGAGCCTCTCCCCAAGTGTTAGTGGTGCCTGCTCTTATCAGCACCACTAACACTGGTGGGGGAGTTTAAAGGAGGTTAAATTTGAGGGTTATTTCTGTATTCTGTTGTTTTAGATTCCAAGCCCATTCAGCTGGGTCGACTTCAAGGTTTTCTAACTCTGTTCGGGGTGGTATATTGTTAGGTCTGTGTTTTCTACTACTATTACTTTTTCTGAGGTTGCTCCTTCTGACCAAGACTTGCGCTTCTGAGTTCATACTGACTTTACTGTAGTATAAGTATGGTTCCTCTCTTTTGTGCATAGTGAAGGTGAACCAGTCTTCATTAGCTTCTTCTCCTCCCCGGTAAGCTAGCGCGTGCTCGTGAAAGCCAATGTGGGTCATCACTGCCCAATCACCTGTTGACCACTCCCTTTCCTTTCTAAGTACTGGAAGCCAATATTGTGGGATTGCCGCAATGAGCTCTTGTCGGTTATGGGCTAGGTTATGGCAACCTTTGAGGCTGTTTCTGAGTTGTCTCTCGCTCTTCCAATCCTTTTTGTTGTCGTCCCAGATGTGTTTGATTTGCCAGACCCCTTTCTCCAGCCATGACCCCCAATGAGTGTCTTTTGTTGTTAGGGTGAAAGGATTCCCCTCCCTCCGTGCTATCCATGGATTGCAGAAAAGAGGTTGTCTAAGGATCTCCTCCTTGTTTTGTGGCTTCCTCACTTTGGCTGGGAAGATTCCTCTTAGGACTTGAGGATTTCCTTCCAAAAGTGAAGTCTGGGCTCGCTTCTTGTTTGTGTGGCCTCCAGCGTTCTGCCTCTCACGGACCATGATTTGCTCATCAACCAAAAGGAACCCTCCATGTTGGCTGGTGTGGTGTACACCGGGAGTTGCTGAATTCCTTCCATTGCTAGGGGTTTCCAAGGTAGCTTGGGGCTCGTTAGGAGTTTAAGGATCCATTTCGTTTGGAGGGTTTTTTTGTGTTGCAGGGTCGAGGACACCCAACCCACCCTGTCCTTTCTTCCTTGTGATGTATTGCCATGCCACCACTTCGATGAAGTGTTGTTTGGTGGCATAGAGGAGGTTGCTTTCTGCTTTACGTACCACAACATCGAGAAGATTGAGGAGTTTAGGATCAATGCTCGGCCGTGTAGCGAGGTATGGACGCTGCCCCATGCGCAGAGTTTGTTTGTTAGCTTGGCTAGTAAGCTGGGGGCCATCTCCACCGCTGCCCCATGTTCTGTCATTTGGATCCCGAGGACTCTCATTGGGTCGTTGGGGTCGGTCAAAGACATACCCTGTGGGGAGTACGGGGGAGGGGGGATGTTTTCGCCCGTTATCCACCAGTTGACTGTTTTTTGCCAGTTGATTTGTATTTCAAAGGCTAGTTGGAACACGTGCATTGCTCTAGTGAGGGTTTCAAAGGACGAGTTGACGAGTTGGAAGCTCAAATTAGGATTGTTAGGTCGTCCGCGAACAATATAGTAGCGGGGATGTGTATTTTGTGTAGTTGCTTGTCTGGTTGATTTCTAAGCCTTTGAATGGATGGGTTCTTCCTAAGGTCGGAAGTTATCGCTTCCATAATGAATAGGAATATAGGGGCTGCTAAGGGATCTCCTTGTCTCACTGACCTAGACATCTTGTACCTGTTGGATATATGACCATTCACTTGTACTGCTCCATGCGCGTCATTGTAGAGGACTCTTACCCATTTTCTGAAGTTTAGCCCTACTCCTATGTTTTCCATACAGAGTTATTGGAAGTCCCAGTTCACCTGATCGTATGCTTTTTCAAAATCGAAGAAGAGAATTGTTGCGTTCATTCTTTTATCTTTGATATGTCTAACCGATTCAGCCAACGTCATTACATTATCTAGGATGAACCGACAAGTGATGAATCCTGTCTGGTCTATGTGGAAGCAACTCCTTGTGACCTTTTGTTATTTTGGATATTATTTTATAAACTACTGTTAGTAGAGTGATGGGCCTATAGTTCTTGATATCCGTTGGGTCGCCCTTTTTGTATAGTAGTGTAACTATTCCTATACTTAGGTACGACCCTGGTCCTTCTTTTTCCCACGTTGATGTTACAAATTTGCACACCTCTTCTCTTAGGAGTGGCCAATATTTCTGCCAGAATTCCTTGGAAAGGTCGTCCAGTCCTGGTGTTTTCCCCGGTTTCATGGAGTCTAGAGCCTTTTGAATTTCTTCATTTGTTATTGCCTTATCTAATTCTTCGGCTATGCCAGTTGATATGGTTTTGTCTAAATGCTTGGTGAACTTGGCTTTGGCCTATTGTACTGAATTGGGTGTGGAGGACCCAATTTTGGATGTGTAGAGGTTGATAAAAAAGGTTTCTGCGATGACCAACGTTCTGATTGGGTCCGCAGTGAGTCCTTCCTTTCCTCTTAGTTGTTGGATGGCCGAGTTCCTGCCCCTGGCTATAATATTCTTAAAGAAGAACTTGGTCATTTTTTCCCCTTCCTCCCATTCTTTGATTTGAGCTCTCAATCTTAGCCCTTTGGTTTTCCAGGCGCTCCAATTGGCTAATTCGGCTTTTGCCGTGAGCAGTACCTCCTCGTAATTCATTTGACCTGGGTTGTGTAAGAGGTTTATTTCTGCCAAGCTCACTGCTGCTTCTAGTTTTTTTATTCTTTGGTTCTTTTTTTATGCCAACTTTCTGGAGGTTACGAAAGCTGCCCTAGAGAGGTTGGCTACCAGACCAGGAAAGTCCGCTTCCTCACTCTCGGAATGTATGCATGCCTGAGTGATTGCTTTCTTCATTTCAAGGGCGTTGAGCAGAGAATTGTTAATTTTGAAGAAACTTGGGCCTTTACGCGTTCCTGGGTCTAAGACTAGTCCTAGGAGGATTAAGATATGGTCAAGTCCAGTATGGTATGGGTGTTTGCCTACTCTTGCTTGAAGCACTGATGCTCTGAGTGACTCAGAAATTAAGAAGTAGTCTATAGTCAAACTTGTGATGTGTTGTGATCTGTTTCTTTTCCTATAACAACAGTCCGGTTCCTCTTCCCCCGACAAGTCAATTATGAATACAATGAAAACACACGCACGCTCCTCCCCATGATGGTTGAGAGGCCCGAGTGGACAACATTGAGTACTTCCAGTAGGAAGGATGTACGACCTCTCACCCCTGCCTAAGTTAGCCTGTTATAACTACTCTTTGATGCATGTTTATGGTGCCCAATAAGACTTGCCTACAGTTTACGCCTCTGATTACTCCTCTCAGCTATAATGTTGTCTCAAACACGTGTAAGTCTAGAGCAAGAGGCGTCAGTTAAACTATGTAATACTCTCAAAACCTGAGGATTCCTACCTCCTGGAGTGTCTGCGGTCACTGACAATATATGCTTTTGTCTGGTTGATGTTGTTAATCGTATCTTTTATCCTTGATCTACCTGTTTTTATCCTTTTGATCCTAATGTTGTGTTTATCCGGCTTAAAAGTTAAAACCCTAAACCCTCAAACATTTTTTCTTTGTATAGATCTAGTTCTAGTGTGGGTTATGTTCAAAGATATGATAACTAGCTAATTTGGCTGGCTTGTTTGTCTCTGCGTTCCTCAATACCTTTTATCCCTGGATTCCTTATGTTTTTCTAATCTTGAACCCTTGTTTTTTATTTGCTATTGTTTCAGGGGTCTGTTTTTTTCATTTTTGCCTCTTCCTTTTCTTTGAATTTTTTTGCGTCATAGAGTTAGTGTTCTTTCCTGGGTCCGACTGCTGGTTTTTAGATTACCTCTGTTAGTAGTTTTGCATCTGGAGTTCTGCTATCATCTCATATCCATTTGGGTTTCATTTAACAATTTCTGTTTTCCCCGTTTTCATGCGTGCTTCTCGGTTCCTTAATAGCCTTCAGCGTCATTTGAACTTTCCTCTTTGCGTTCCTCGTCGTGTTGCTTTGTGCCCCACTTACTCAACTTTAGGTGTCTGTCCTTTATTTCTACCATTTTCTTACTTAGTAACTACTTTTCTTCAAAAATAAATTGGTTGAGCTTTCTCTTTTAGGTTCCGTTAATCTATCTTTTATGTTTCTTGAGTTCCTTTTTCCATTGTGCTCTGATTTTTGTTTCCACTATTTCCTTTGTCTCCTTCCATTCCTCGTCGCTTGTTATTCTCTCGTTCGCTAGAGTTCCCTTGCATCTAGATTTTCATATGACCCATAGTGTCGCTCTTCTTAATAGGTCTGGTAAAGTTTTTTCCTCTTCAGACAGATTTTCTTCCCTGCCTCTTGCTAATAGTAATTAGTTGGCTTGTTCTGGGTACCGGTTTGAGGAAATGTTGGACCAAGACGCCTTTACTGATTCCTATAGAGTAGTTGTATGCGCACAGTGACACACTTTATTAAGCAATGAATAAGCGACTCTACTTTGTTATCCTGTCACATTTTGCAGTGGAAGGACTGTTTACGTCCTTTGGTTTTCCCTTGTGCGTGAGTCCAACCATTCGTTGATTGGGATCGCTCAGTATAGAATCAGCCACTGTAGGCTTCTGAATCTAAGGGGGGTTAGACTACTGTAGAAATCCCATGGAATTTCCCACGGCCATCCATGTTCTTCTTCGAGATGTTTGGTCCATCTTTTTTATATGACTGGGCGTGGGTCTTGCTTCTTATTTTGTATCCTATCTTTACATCATACTAGTTCATAATTTTGTAAATTTATTAGTTTTCTTACTCTTCGTCCACCCAATTTTATAAACCACCCCCACTCCGCTGGATCTACCTCTAACTCATTGATATCTTTGTTTGGTCTGAATATTGTCGGTTTGTTGGGCTTGTGTCCACTACTTTGAGCTTGTTTTTTCTATTTTTTGATTCCATGTTCTGATTTTCCTCATGTTGTTTAGGCAAAATTCTATCTTTGTTATGCTCTCCTCGTTGATTTCTACTATTGACTGCTATTTATTTATTAGCTCGTGTACATCAAACTTTGCGGTGTCGCTAAGGGTGTCTACTTTCTTCAGGAATTTGAGGGTTATTGAGGGTGTTAATTGCTGATTGTTTGTTGCCCAGTCCCCTACCTCCCATTTGATTTCATTCTTCAGTAGGGCTCTCCATTCTAACAATGTGCTACCTATCATTTCCTGTAGATTCTTTTTGAGGTTGTGGGATCCCTTGAGATGATGTCTCAGTTCTGAGGCTGTCTTCCATCTTCGCTCGTTATCTAACCAGATGTGACCTATCTTCCAAATTCCCTTCTCTATCCACTTTCTCCATCTCCTACCTCTGGTTGCTAAGGACCATGGTTTGCCTTTATCATCCTTGATCAGGGAGTTTCTGAATAGGGGTTGTCTCAATACTTCTTTTTTCTTTGGCTTCTTGACCTTTTCCGGGAGTGTTTCTCGTCGGTGCTTGATTAGTATTCTCCAGTGGCTGCTCGGGGGTCCCTATTGATCAGATGATTGCTGTTTGTTTTTCCATTTTCCTTTCTTGGGGTCCATGATGCGTTCATGAGCTAGTGGTATCCCTCTGTTTGAGGGTCTACTCGGAAAAGGTACTAGGTTACGAATTTGGTAGAGAGTCATGAAAGTTCTTTGTGTAGGAGTATTCTTATGACCATTTCGATTGTACAACTTTGTACTCAATGGCCGGGTTTAGCAGACCTAGACCTCCCGTTTTATCGGTCTGGTTATGTATTTTCATGGCACTTTCGATATATACTTGTTTTTGGATGTGTCTCCTGTCAATAGATGCCTTTTGCTTTAGTGTTGATATGAATTGGGGGGTCGGATCCCATAAGGAGGTTGTGTACCATCCCATGGAGAAAATCGATGTGTTTAAGGCTAAGGATCTACCTTGGAGTAAGGTATTAACTTTTTGCTATTAAGTCATTTTGTTTACCATTTTTGCTAATATGTTTGGACTTGTACTTTCGCAAATGCCCTCCGCTGATATTGTGATTCCCAGGAATCTCATAGGTTCATGAGTGTTTATACATTCCAGACCTTGCCTGTCTGTGTTGGTTTTGGAGGTTGGTTGTAAGGACAACCACCACCCAACCGTTTTTTACCAATGAATCTTCATTTTTTAGGCTAACTGGAATGCATGCATTGCTCTTGTTAAGGCTTGAAATGAAGTATTTGTGACTTTGATTATGACTGTGAGGTCGTCCGGAACAACATTACCGTGGGTAAAGAGATGAACCCATATGAATTCTCTATGGTGAGTCTACCTATTGATGGGTCCTTGCGTAGGAAGGTTGCTATTGCTTCCATCACAAACAAAAAAATTGGTGCTGCTAATGGGTCTTCGTGTCTTACTGATCTATTAGTGTCCATTTGCTTGTAGTAATCTGTGTGCATCCTCATGCAATACCTTCACCCATCTCCTGAAGTTTGGGCCAATGCCCATTTTTCCCATGTTGAGTTGTAGAAAATCCTAGTTTACTTGCTCATACGCTTTTTCAAAATTGAAAAAGAGTATGTCCGCCTACAATCTTTTATCTGTAATTAATTTAGTGGCTTCGTTTAAACAAACTGCGTTGTCTAATATGTATCTTTCAGGGATGAAACCCATTTGACCTATGTGAAAACATTTGTCAGTAACGTTCTTTATGTCGTTGGCTAGGGTTTTTGCAAGGATTTTGTATGTTACTGGTAGCAGGGTAATATATTTATAGTTCTTGATGTTTTCTCGTTCCCCTTTCTTGTAAAGCAGAGTGACTACACCTGTGCTTATTTATTTTCCTTGTGTCTCATTTGAACGCTTTTCAGAATAAAATGAATAAATCCTTGCCCATCACTTACCAATTTTTTACCCATAATTTTTTTGACAGTCTGTCATTTCCCGACACTTTATTTGGTTGCATGCTTCTCGGTGCTTCATAAAGGTCTTGCTTTGTAATGTATTTGTCTAAATAAGTCGTTGCTTTCGGTTTTACACTCACATCTAGGTGCATTAAAAACTTACCTTTTGCTCTAGTTACCTCTGTTTGGTTAAACTCTGTTGCTCTCAATGTGTATAAATTTTGATAAAATTTTGTTGCTATTTTAAGGATTCCTTCTTGGTTAGAAATCACTGCGCCTTGATTATTTTTAAGCCCTACTGTCTTCACCCGAAAATAATGTCTGGGCGTTGTGTACGAATATAATAAAAAAATTATGTAAAAACAAAAATGTTGTCCAGGATTGCAATGGGACCAAATTTTTTGGTTGCGGATCACTTCAGAATTCCTTCTAAACTCAAAAATAAAAAAATAAAAACAAAAAATCAAGCCGAAATATACCTCTCCAAAATCAAAACCTCATTCAACCCTTTTCAAAACCCATGTATACCCCCTTCCCCGCCCTTTAAAACCCATGCATACTACCTCTTCATGGCACTTTGCCCATTGAACATTCAAATATAACGCCCGAGCATTCTATTCGAAGGGGCGTTCTATTTGAAAAAAAGTGAGTAAAAATTAAAATCTCATATTTTTAAGGTAAGTTGAAAATAAAGTCCGGGTGTTATTTTCAGATGAAGACGGAAAGGTTCTGCTATTTCTGCTATTCAACTTCACTTCCTGAAAGAAGTACTTAGTCATGGATTCATTGCTTTCCCAATCCTTCACTCTGACCCTTATCGGTAATCCTTGTCTGTTCCAGTTTGCCCATCTAACGAGTTCTTCTCTTGCTTCTATTAATGATTGTTCGTACATGAGCGCTCCTGGGTTATTTATTAGATTGTGTTTCCAATACCGCGTCTACCATTTCTTGTCGTGCTTTCCTTTTTCTGGCTTTTATCCGGGAAACTTTGCTCATCTGCTGACTGCCTGGATCACTTTCGGAAAGTTATATAGGATATTTGTGTTGCTATATTTATGTATGTGGAGTTCCCAAGCTGGTTTGGTCCTTGTTTTAAAGTGATCTTGAGTAATTAAGAAGTTGTTCAATTTAAAAAAGTTTTGACTGATGTGTTGTTTAGGGAGAATGTTAGGTGCAAACCTCTTGATTGTGGTCAAAGCCCCCATATCATGGGAGTGTAAATATTGTTGTTCGTTTAACTACGCCTTCCAATGTTTCAAAAGTGAGGAAGTAGACTATTATAAAGAATGAGGTTCTTCCTTGGCTTGTTTTTCTTATGTACGTAAAGTCCTTTGTTGTTGGGTTAAGCATCTTGTATGGGTCTTTTAAGTTCCTTTTCGTGAGG
This sequence comes from Chara braunii, assembly GCA_003427395.1. Lineage (NCBI taxonomy): Eukaryota > Viridiplantae > Streptophyta > Charophyceae > Charales > Characeae > Chara > Chara braunii. The sequence goes on along the minus strand of BFEA01000462.1, from coordinate 591,322 downwards.
AATTCTACGATTATCTGAGCTTCTGTTTCTTCCACTGATTTCCTAGCATGTGAAATTGTGTCTAAGATTGGTTCAAATATAACGTTCCAGTCCCCTGCTAATACTAGGTGTTTGTGGGCTGGACATTCTTGCTTTGTTCTTTCTAAGAACGATCTTCTTTGTGCATTAGTGTTTGGTGCATATATATTAATTAGGGAAAAGTTTTCTTCTCTGTAAGTGAAGTCTATTGTTGTCCAACAACCTTCTTGTACGTCCCTCGTGGACTCTTCTATTATTAGTAGTTGGGAAGCGTCAACCTTCTCGTATACTATTGTTAATACTCCTCCTGAGGTTGTTGTGGGGTTGGCCGGCCATTCCGCATGCTTGATATATTTCAGTCTTCTTAAATTCTCGTTGAGTGTACTCTGATGCTCATCTGTTGTTGACAAATGTGTTTCTTGAATACACATGCTATTCGGGGGTCTGTTGTCCAACCAGCCAGTCACACCAACGAAACGGTGCCACTTTGTTGTTGTTGATAAGAGGGTTGCTAGTCATTGTACATTCCATGATCTGACTTTTAGTTCTCCTCTATCCCTGTTGCTGGGCCTGGGCGCGCTGGCGGCCAAGTTACCTTGTGTTGCGTTGGTGTTTGCCATTTGAACAGGTTAGAGGGTTGGGGGTCCTTTGGTTAATATTTAATTTAGGGTGAGAGGGCGGGGAGTTGCATGGATTCCTGATGACTCCCCTGTGTCCCCTTCCATTGTGTTCTCTAACCCTTCCAAGCCTTTTCCTTCTCAGTTGAAGATCTTTGCTGCCAGTGTTGTCGCTAAGCTTGCAGCAGCCTGAATCATTGATGTCTCAGTCCCCGACGATGCGAAAGGGAGTTGGGCGATTTCCCACCATGGTTTCAGTTGTAGTTCCTCTCCCAAGTTCATTTCTGATTCGTATAGTGCTACGATTGGGCGGGTGTCCAAGCAACTTCCATCCTTGGTTTCGCCTCTCTCCCCCAGCTCTTGCACCTTTAGTTCTCCCACAAGTCCTACTGCAATTGCCTTGGCTCCTGGTATGACCCTTGCCATAAGCTATTCTTTGCTCTGACCCTTTTTCAATCTATCTATTAATACCTAAAGGAACAAGCGGTCCCCGTACGACAGTCTCTTTAGGCCCAACAAAAATATGGTCCACACGTCGTTTGGATGATGCAGGAGGTGTCTCGTGACATTGGCCGCAGGAAGTTTTCTGCCTGGTGGCCGCGAGGTCGAGGCTTTCTCCCGATGCGTTTCGTGGGGAAGCGCTGCCAAAAAATGTGACGACAGGCGCGGGTTCGAGTCGGGAAGGGGCCAGGCCGCTTTTATGGTGCTTTGTCTGGTGGGGGGGGGTTGCGCATTTTTCCGTCGATTGCATAAAGCGGGCAATGTATATTTTCATGTTCTAGTAGGAGATCCATTCGATTTTGCTCATCCTATCGATGGAAGTTGTGTGAGGCCAGCCGCGAGGTTGGAGACTTAC
>BFEA01000462.1:555046-566841 GCA_003427395.1 Chara braunii | reverse complement strand
TCTCTCTCTCTCTCTCTCTCTCTCTCTCTCTTACACGCGCGCACACCCACAATCCCTCGGCCTATTCACACTTCCTCTGTTGCTCTCTTATTGCCCTGAAAGGTTCCGAGTCTTCAGACACGTCTCACCCCCACTCCATACAACACGTACTCTGCACATACAGGATATTATCACCCACTCCTGTTGGAACTGCACCGATATCACCGGCGGCACTGCAGCTGCCACCACCACCATACCTTAAACCCCATTCATCAACTCTACCAACATACGCCGTGGTATACTAATATGATATTGTCACCGTAACCTTCACTGCTACCACAGATGGACTTGCCACAGTATGCACAATATTGACCAGACTCACCACTTCATCAATGTCATCAATGCCATCATGACAGAAGCATTGGCTGGCACAATATCGACTACCACCACAGCTGCCACTGCCATCATGGCCAAATCAATGCCCACTACCACCACGTCTGCATCTCCTGTCATGGCCAAATTCATCGCCCGTCGCAAAATACTGTCACACCCACGAGCTCATCATCTCCATCAGCAAAACCCACCACCATCTTTCCTCCCATACAAGAAACTGTCGTACACGCCACTTGCAAGAGGATAGCTCACCAATCCACTCCTATCATGGCCGAATTCATCGCCCATCGCAAAATGCTGTCACCCCACCGGAGCATCATCTCCATCATCAAAACCCACCACCATCTCTCCTCCCATACAAGAAACTGTGGCACACGCCACTAACTAAGAGAATAGCACACCAATGTGGAATATCCAAAAAGGTGCTTGAGGCTGGACAGAGCTCTCCCACAAGCTTATTGGTGAAAACTACCTTTCATTACCAAATTCATTAATGGGCTGACAGAATGACGTTATTCAACGGGATACGAGAACAAAGCCGCAAGCATCGTTAACACCTCTCACCTCTCCGCTGCGAGTGTGACATGCTTCTGCTTAGATGACCTTGATGGTGAAACCTCTTTGCTGCACGCCAGCCAAGGCATGCGTAGCAGAACCGTAACCGATCTCAGTAATCTGCTACCTTCCAGCACAGCCATAAGTTGTCTGCTCGACTACGAAACTGCTGCGAACCTGCTCCGAACCTTCATCGCTTCGTCGGCAGAAATGGAATGGCATCACTCCTGCTGAACTGCAATCACCACTGGTGTCGCCAGCCTGCAAGCGTGTTGGAGTCGTTGGACAACTTGTTCATCATCAGCTGCTTTCCCTGCCTGTCTGCTGAGTGGCCCACCTGCCTACCTGTCAGAGTGCTTGTCAGTCTGGATCTCTGGTATTATCTGCACTGATTCTGCAGGTCTAGCTTCCATGCCAGCCTTGCAAGTCACACTTCGCAGACTGCTGCCTTCGGCCTGCTATTCTGCCTCCCAGGGGAATCTGGCAGCATGGAACAAAACTGCCAATCTACTCTTCTAAGCCAGAGCACTGGCATCCAAGGTAGGCTGGCAGCATACCGGTAAGAGCGTTTCCCCCCAATCCTGTGCGCCCAACCTCTGCCTGTCTCAAGATTAGCTCATGACAGATCTTCCACAATCTCTTCGGCTGATTGTGTTGTGCTGCATGACAATTCACTTGCAAGAAGCACTTACGCTTGATTTTTTGTCGACCCCAAGGAAGGGTGTCTACGAAAGAGTCGGAAGACCCATGCACGCCGGAAGACCCATGCACGTCGGAGACGCATGCACGGAGTTGTTAAAATATATCTGATCCATGCCCTGACAAGGAGGAAAGCACATGCACTGAATACCCAGCCTGAGCATCGGGGGGGGAGGAGAAGCAGACAAAGATCCCTCAAAAAAGGAATGGTCTCTGAAAAAAAAATTATTCTTGGATCTCCTGGAGTGGTTGATTGCCAACATTTCATGAAGAACGGCAACCATGCAAATCCCAAATCTCGGGACATCCTTCCATAGCCGACCACTCGAAGAGACGAACATAAGGACGTGATGTAGCTTGCCACTTATTGGGACATCCTTCCATAGCAGAACGCTTCAAGAGATGTTACGGATACATAAAGAGATCATCTGCCTTGGCTTTTGGTCCCTGTGTCTTTTGCAGTGTGCGCTGCACACACTAGAGCTCCACTGCATGATGTGAATAAATCACTGTAAGCTGTGGAAGGCAACGTACCATCATACTACCATGACTGCAAAGTTACTCGTCAACGAAGACCAAACGAAATTCATCCGACCCCACCAGATGAACACTTCAAGCGATAGTACAATTAACATAAAGAGATGACGTGGCCACCAAGTCTCCGTGTCCTTTGCGGTGTTGGTTGCACCCATCAGAGCTGAATGATGTGAAGAAACCACTGTACGCTGTGGAAGGCGACTTAACCATGACTGCAAAGTTGCTCGTCAAGGAAGGCTGAACCAGGTTCATCGGCCCCCGCAATCAGACTGGGTGTGGCATAATTCAACCCCCAGTCCTTGTCCCAATGCCTGCCGAATCTCATTCCCCCTCCATTCCCAGTTTCAGCCCCAGTTACAGCACCATTGTGGGACTCAGTCCCAGAGCCAGTTCCATTTCCAGTTCAGGTCCCAGTACCAGTGATCGACAATGTTTGTCAAATTCTCATTCCCGCTCCATTCCCAATTCGGCCCCAGTTACAGCCCACAAGAGCCAGTTCCATTTCCAGTTCAGGTCCCGGTACCAGTGATCAACACTCTGTTGCTACAAGCTGACAAGTACAAGTAGTTTCTCATGAAGGCAATGTCCCAGTCCCCACACCAGAGGTATATCGACTCCCAATCCCAGCACCGTGTGCTGTCCCAGTTCCAGCACCATATCCAGTCCACATACCAGCACCCTGCCCAGTCCCAATCCCAGCCCCTTGTCCAGTCCTATTCACACCAGAGATACCACTTGCCATGACAGTCCCAATCCCATTGCCGGTTCCATTTCCAGTGCCATTATCATTCCTGATTCAACTCCCATTCCTGTTCCCATAGGCCGCTGATTGTGAATGGTACGAATCCAGAATAGCATCCATTCCCATCTCCGTTCCCAGTTCCAGTGCCATTCCCAATCCCAGGCTCAGATGGATTACTCCAGTTCGGTGCTGATCAGCAGCAACAGCTGTTTTTCTCGGAGAGTCGTTTAGACCGATCTGAAGAGAAACATTGTATGATTGTACCCATCGATCTGCGAATTCATCCATCTGTCTTACAGAATTCGACTCGTCCGATCATGCTGTTCAGAGTGTTTCCATCACAGATGCCTGAGTACTAGAGGCGAATTGCCCAACCACCCGTGCCACATTTACTGCACTCAGGTACCTGTGGACGCCTGGAAAAATGCGGTGACACTGGCATTCCTTCCCAGTGATTCCTCTACTTGTTAATCTCCCTCTGTTGCTTCTGAGTAATCAATCCATTCGGTGTGCTCATTCTTGCAAAACGCACACTTGTAGGCCCCCCCATTCGATACTTGAACAACCACTTGCTGCTTTGCAACTTTGCAGAGACTACCGTCTCCACCCGAATATAACGCCCGGTCATTATACCCATACTTGGCACAGTTTCCAGTCCAGATGCAGTGATAAAGACCGGGCATTCTATTCGGGTGGAGACGGTAGCTCGGTGGTTTGCGACTTTCCAGAGACCTTTGTCCCATGTCGTGACTGAGTTAACCACAAGGAATATTTAACAAAAGTAGGAGTTGTTTGTGCCATAGACGGCGAAAGAGTAGCGCCGATGAATGCATGGCAAAGTAGGAGGGAGGAGGAGTAGTAGTCTACCACACTGTGTTACTTATGGCCAGTTCATCAGGCGTGGCCAAATGTACACCATGTTGTCCTGTAATAGTACAGTTTCGCTCCCGCTGACTCTCACTTTTCACCGACGAAGCTGCATGCATGTTGAAATGGTACTTACCGCTGGTTCCTTATGCACAGTGTTCCCAGCTGATAGGAGCACATTTTGTTTCACAATGGCCCCAGAGCGAGTCTGCTTGTAGCACCAGGTTGTGAACCTGGACCTGAATATGATTAAAAGGAGGGAAGGTTCATCCCACAGATGGGGAAAGAATCAAACTAATAACTGCACAGCAATGAGGAGGAGGAGGAGGAGGAGAGGGAGGAGAGGGAGGAGAAGGAGAGTGCGAGGTTGAGGGACTGCAGCTCGTCGATTCACCAAGAGTGGGCATCAATATTCATCACGTTGTCCTGTAGTAGTACAGTTTGACTCCGGCTGACTCTAGCTTTTCACATATGAAGCTGCATACATGCTCAAACGCACTCATTGCGGTTTCCTCGTGCACGGTGGAACCAGCTGAGAGGCAGACACAGTCGCAGCAGGACTCAGTTTCTAGCACATGGTTGCGGAGGTTGACATGTGGGACTACCTGCTGCTGCTTCCTCCTGTCTGTTCCATTACTATCAAATGGGACACAATTGTCCCAGTCGTCATCAAGATTACGGTGGCCTTCTTTCTCCGCATTCCCAAAGGCGTCAGCTTTTCTGAAACCCACTTTCAATCGTTGAAAAGCACGCACGATCTTGGAGTGTCCACCTTCCATGTCGATACCCCTCTTATTGTGAACCTTATTACTGTGCGGAATCATGAAGCACCCATGTGAGCTGTGCTTCCCCCCATGCCACATCCCACACGTAAGGTGGTGTCGTGGATACCCTAACAAGAATTTGCTGGATTTTACTGATGGCTTTGCGTGCCGGAAGAACTCTTTGACATGGAAAAGGGGCAGTTTCTTGCCCACATCTTCCGGCAAAATGGCTGGTTCTGCCAATATCGTCCCCAGAGGTTTTTTACTCGCCACCCAATTGGCACAGTGTTCCACAAAGAAGAACCTTGCCTTCTCTGGCAAATCCTGCGGCTTCCAAAACCCATGCACAGAATCAGCGAGTGCGACACACCGGACGCGCTGCAAGACCTCCTTGCACCTGTTGCGCAGAAGGCCACCGAGAAGAACACCACCGAAGGAATGCGCGAGGATCACAATGTGTCTCGCACCCAGGTTCTGGATCACCTGGTCCCATACGCACAACACGTGCTCCTCCGGAGTCGAGTTGTTTGGTATCTTTTCATACATGCCTTTTTCGTGCCTGACATAGTTCACATTGGGATTCAATACGACAACTCCCATCCCCAGAGTGTAGGCCCAATCAAGGTATGGAAGCACAGTACCTTTGTTCAAGCTGTCCAACATGCATAACTTCCGCGACCACTGGCCTGCTTGCACTTTCCCACCGCTGCACAGAACCACGAGCAGGATATCTGCCGTCTTCGAGTTTGTCGACACAAAAATGGGGCATTTTGTTTCCTCCTCACACTCCTCCACCCAGCCCGAATCGACAGCTGCTGACGCTATGTCCACATGCTTTTGACCAGGCTCTGACGACTCCGCCAGCGGCAGTTTTATGCAGATCATGTCATAGCTTTTCACCATTAGCTCCTGTATGTAGTTTGCTGCAAGAAAACCCACCCTGTTAAACATTTCTTGGTCGGTGCATCGAAAAGGCTTGCCAGACACGACTTCACGTAGCCGCATATCGTCACCATACCTGTACCCAAGCTCTTCAAGTTCTTCGGCCGCAGATCGAGCCATTGCGTCAGGCCCACACTTCCAAGGTGAACCTCAAGTCTACTCTGCACAGCCTTTGCTGATCGTGATCTATAAACGATACAAAGTTACGAGCTCAAAAAATTGCACTGGAGCGGACGACCCATAGACGAGAGTACGACTAGGGCCCAAAACAGCTGCTACGACCAATTTCTTCTCCGTCCAAGCTGTCTCGATCGGACGGTGAGGGGTTCGAAGATGGCTCTGCAGCTCTCCATAGATTCCTAAGTTGCCACAGACCCAGTCTGTTCCACCACAGCCAATGAAAGGAACAAAGGCAAAGAACAGGCACATTAGACTATAAAATTTGTATAAATATCATGCACATGACTCCCACTAGCACAGTAACACATCTGCAGCAACAACCACTAACACATCTGCTGCAACAACAGGCGAGTTGAGAAAATCAGTCCTCACTGAACATCAGTCCTCACTGCTTCGGCAGTTACGTAAAGGAAGATTGTCCCTCATTCGCCGGGGTGATTCTGAGCTGTTTTCGAGCCAACTATGCGGCAAACAAACATGAGATCCAATTAAGCGGGAAAAAAAAAAATCACGTAACAGAGGGTCACTCACGCGCCAACTTCAAAAAGGCAACAAAAGACAGGTCCTTATGGTCCTGGCTCCATATCCTTTCTGGGGAGCGTTAGTCCGGTTCCTATTCCCCCGGCAAGTCAAAATGAATACATCGTAGTACACACACACGCTTCCTCCCGTCTGGCCGAAGGAACCCTGACCAGCATTGATTACTCCTACTAAGGAGGATTGACTGTCAGCTTGCCCTGACCACTTTTCCTCTCAGACTGGCTTCTATATTCAGTGCCTGTCGGATAATTCCTTGCACAACGAGAAAAGTGGGAGGGTCCGTTACAAGCTGTTTTGCTTGGCCTTGACCATCTCTGCGTATCCTTTCAGTGCTGTTGTTGAGTGCCTGTCCGGCTCTTCTGCCAGATAGCCCGGTAGAGCCGTATAGTCATTGTGGTTGGGCCTTGTACCATTTCTTCCATCTCAATCTGTTATCCACTATCGTAGCCACCTTGCCCTTTAGCAGCCAATCTAGTGTCTATTTCATGGGAGCTTGTCTTTCTGGCCTGCGCTGCGTGGAGGTTGCTATTCTCCGCCATGCGCTCCTGATTTCCATCTCTGCCATGCTCAGTAGCATCGACCACATTTCTTCCTTTGCCACCTCTGCTCCCTCGATTGTCCTAGAGCAGCTGCGTTTCCATATTACCCACAGTGCCAGTTTCCTGAGCAGGAGGAACCAGACCTCCCTACTGCCCTTGATGTTGCTGGGAATGTTAGATAGGAGTAGGGTAGAGCTTCCAGTCAACCAATGGCTACACGTAAGAAGCAAGCAGTCCGATCCTGACACGGAATGCTGCTCAATTGGCAAGAACAACTCACCCGAGGACATGCCCCACTGCCTCCTATTCTGTCCAGAAGCAACATGCATTTGGAAAAAGGTCCAGGAGCTTTTGGTCGACTCTGTTCTCAATACCTGCATGTGCTAACAGCCATTGCATGCTGCGGATCCGGGTCGGTCGGATAAGATGGTATTTAGTCCATGGGATGGTGATGATGGTCGCGGGTTCTAGGTGGAGGATGGTTCTCCACTTCTCCCCCCGCCTTGAGTTCGGGTCTGTGGTTTTTAGCCCGAGGTTGTAACACAGCTTTACATCATAATCCGTTATCGCCCCCATATCCACTCCTTTGGGTCGAATTCTAGCTCTTCGATGCCGAGTTCCGGCTGGAAGATGAGCCAGGGTTCCCCATATCCACTCCTTTGTGGAAGATTATCATTCTATTGATATTCTTGGTTGTTTGTCCCGGCGCCGGAGCCCCCACCCAACTTGAGCCTGGATACACACCCGGGTGCCCGGGCAGGCATTGGACCCAGGCAGCCACAGCGTCGAAAAAGAGGCGGGGGGGGAAATAAAAAAATTACAGAAAAAAAAATGTTCTGGAGAATTGCAATACAAACGACTGTTGCTGCGGGTCACATCAGAATTCTTCCCGGAATCCGAGACAAAAAGAGAAAAGCAGAATCAGACTCAGGCACCCCCCTTTAGACCACCAGTACATGGCCCATACATCAGCCACAGGCCCTTGTAGCATATGCGCTGTGACTTTCGGGCCCCATTAGGCCGTTGATAAATCTCATCGATGGCCATCGTCTCGTTTACGGCGGCTGAAAGTTCCGGTGAGGTGTCCGTGGCCGATGTATGGGGCAACTACTAAACCCCTTTATCCCATTAAAACCCAATTTATACCCCACTTCCCCCCCCCTTGACATCCAATGCTGGAAAAAAGAAAAAAGCCCGGAACCCTCCCCCCCAAAAAAAGACTGATTTTTGCCCGACCTCGGGTCACACAATTCGTGCTGTGTGGCCCAGCAAGCCAAGTAGCCTAGCTTAAAAACCAATTTATACCCACCTTCCACTCCCTTGACAGCCAACACTCAAAAAAGAAAGCAGCCTTAAGTTTGGCTCCTCTGGCCACGCTCAGAAAACCTCCACCTAAAAAAAAAAGAAAAAGAAAAGGGGCTGATTTTTGCCTACACAGGGTGCCCCGTGCAGGTGACCCCCAGGCAACTTGTCTGGGTCGCACAGCCGTCCTGCATGCCAAGGCGAGCCAAGTAGGCTAGTTCATATTTCTTTATTTTTAATATTTTATTATTTTATTAAAAAAAAAAGAACTGTATGGAAGTCAAGAAAATGTAAGGCCGCTGAGCACCAAGTACTGAGAAAACTTAGAAAAGACATTGGACACTGTCGATGGTGGCTAATTCAGGGCCGACGTTGACTATTGAGTTTGCGTGTTTTGGTCTCCTCTGGCGTGATAGCGGTGCATTTCGGATTTCTGGACAGCTCGTGATTCTCTGGCCTTCAATGTGATGTTACAATTCATAATTCTTACATTCTGTCATTTCACTCTTGCGCATTTTCCTTGCACATCCCCTCAGAACAAAGGAAGGGAGCTCCACCGGGTTGTGACGGCTTCCATGTGAGAAGACCACACAGAAAAATAGTGAACTTTGCACCATAGCTCACTGGTCTTAGCTTCATTGCCGCCGCATTCCGGATCATCCAGAGCGCTTTGACTTTGCAGGCACTAGCAAGAGATCACTTCTTCAAAGATGCTTGTGAATTGAGTAGGTGATTTTCCATTAGCTCTGTGATCAGCGAACGAGCTTATCTGCATCCTGGACAAACCAAAGTCGGAAATAGTTCCATTGCGGCTGAAGGACTGCAGGCCCTGATTGGTCGAAATTTCCGTCGTAAGTTCGTAACTTCACTCCATAGTGAAGGCGGCAGCTTCACCAGGTTGAGTGTGACTTCCATCATGCCGGACTGACCATAGAAACATGCTGATAATGACAGCGACCACAATGACGATGGTGACGGGAACAAGGGGTGAGGTTGATCGATCAAAGAGGAAGCAACTGTTATCATGACCAACCTGTCGATCATTGATAACGAACTCAGTCTCCTCCACACAACACCTTACAGAGTTGCAAATCTGACACTTGTATCTCCTTATACATTTGTAGAGACTGTGCCAATCGTGCGGCTAGCTGATGCTTGCAACAGAGGGACTCACTGCGTGCCACAACGTCATAGAAGAACGACTCACAAGTACAATACGACAATGGGAAGCAAAGATGATCGCGCACAACCCCCTTGGCTTTCACTCCCCAGATCCTGAAAACCGAACGACCACTCGGCACCCCTTTCACCCACTCTACACCTCCAGCGTCCAGAATCTGCAATGCCCGATCCAAGTTCTTATTGAAAAAGAATGAGAGTTTCAGAAGGTGATCCTGACAAAGAAAACCTGCCAACGGCACGTCTACACCTGTCTTCTTTGTCTCCACCTGGCCACAGCCAGCGACGCTGCTAGGGGTTGTCGTAGTGACATGGTTATCCGCAGAGCCCTGATCGTTCCTCTCAAGCTCGGGCCATTTCACACTGAGATCTTCCCCCTCGATCCCTTCTGCCATGTGGATCTCTGACCCCATGGCAGCACAGTGGCTTGCAACCTCTTCAAACAACAGGTCGATGACTTCCCCTGCTGATAACTCCATAACATCACACTCACCTGAGCAAACAAGTGTAATGTTGACGCATCTGAATGTAATGGGCACCTGCGCGCTAAAGCAGTCACTACCATGCAAACACATGAACACGAAATTCCGCTAATGTGATTCACCTTTTCCACAATCACCAACCCACCGTAACGTCACCAATACTTCATGCGCAGGCCCTATCCCCAAAAGCCTCTCTCGCCTCCTCTCGCCCCTCTCCCCAAATGCCTCTTTCGCCCCCGTCCCCAAAATCCTCTCTCGCCCTCGTCCCCAAAAGCCTCTCTCACCACCGTCCCTTTGCAGCAACCAAAGCAAGACAAAAAGGATTGTTTCGTATAATGTGCTGGCTTGGTTGTAGCAAATTCTCTGGTATTGTGTGCTAGCTTAAGTGCACTGGCGGAAGTTTGAAACCGACCCTAATGCGAAAAAGAGTTTCAAGTTTCAACCAGTTTCGTACCAGTTCATAAAAAACCTGGTCTGGAAGATTTGGACCAGGTCCAGAACAGCTTCTGACAGGAGATCAGTATTTTGGCTCCCCCTGGGGATTTACAACTTGAGAATGCTCCAGAGTTCAGCAGCACAGCAAACAAAGATCTTATTGGGATTCTTTGCGGACACGAGAGCTGCACATTAACAATGGATTACACCGTTTTGACTTCTTGTCACATGTGCACGTTGTTTTACCTTGTCTCTGCCACTGATTCAGCTGACTGGTAGGAAGCCATGACAATATCAGAGTTCAGGTTTACAGAAACCTGTTCACAACAAAAGTCCACAGAACATGAACCAGCAGAATGGATGAAACTTCACCGAAGAGGGCTTCAAAAGGTCCTTTTGGGCCCAGCTCCACACCCATCCTGGGGGGCAACAGTCCAGTTCCTATTCCACCGGAAAGTCAGAAGAATACATGAGATACCCACTCAGAACGCATCCCCACGTTACAGTGGGTTATTTTTCACAGACAGAAAAACTGCTCCCTCCAGAGATGAATCACACACATATCAACTGTAGAACATGAATGAGCCTTGGAAAGAACGAAAGCAAAAAAAGTGACGATGCTTCATACATGTGAACATTCCTCTGTAGTCTTCTGGGCATTAGTCCCGCAGACAAAGACAATCTATACCTTGCAGGGAACTGCAGCATGGCTTCATCTCCTCTGCTTCCTCCAGCAACATCACACAAACCACCCAGCTCCCCTAGCCTATCGTAGTTGATCTCTTACCGGTACACGGTAAGAGGTTTTCAATTCAGGCCTGCGCTGATTGTAAAGGCGGAAGGCCACCATGACAAGTCCCGGTTGGAGGTTCAGATGCCTTGGAAGGTGGCTTCGTCAACTTAGGCTCGTGTGAACTGGCGTTTTAAACAACCAAATACCTCCCAGTCTCTTTTTCCGGAAGCGGTTTTTGCCCACCCGACGCGGGACATGGCCTTCTTGGTCCCGCCAGTAATTTTGCTCCGGTAGGCTGAGCCTTTCCCAACGCTGTCTTAACAGGTGGCATGGCTAGGCCCCCTATGAGACTCCCTCCCACCCTTGCTCATCATTACCGTCCCTGGTGCATCCCTACTCCCAAGGTCCTACCTTAAGTGTTTTTACCACCTGGGATCATCACCCTTTTCTAGTAATCTGACCGGACAGTGGTTATAGGCATCAGGGCTAAGCAGGTCCTCACCTCCCTCCCCAGCTGTCGCATGCCAAATGGCGCAGACCACAGGACCAAGAACCGACCACTCAAAAATGGAGCAATGATAGCACAGCGGAAGACTGAAATACCAACAATCAGACCCATCAATGTCGTGACGCAGACTGAACATCACCATCATCATCATCACACAGTGTGAGAGGCTGGGCGCATAACAAAGAGACGAAGCACCAGGCACATGATCATACACGGATGAGGAGGGAGGAGAGACGAAGGTGGGGAGGGGAGATATGGAGAATATCACAACTCAAAATGTCATCGATACTGATCCAAAAATAGTCCCCCACAATGTCTCTGTCCCAATGTCAAGTCTGAATCCAACTGTCGCCAAATCCCAATGTCGCAAATCTCTCTCTCTCTCTCTCTCTCTCTCTCTCTCTCTCTCTCTCTCTCTC
>BFEA01000462.1:508456-521300 GCA_003427395.1 Chara braunii | reverse complement strand
CAATTCTCGGGGTTCACACAAATACTGTACAGGTGTAGGGTGAGGTCTAGGGATCGAACTCTGAGTACTGCATCCGCTTTTACTAAAAGGTGAAAACCGTTTCATTATGGTCCTGCTCCATATCCATTCTGGGAATCATCAGTCCGGTTCCTTCTCCCCCGGCAACTCATAAAATATAATAATTCACACACACTCACGTTTCCTTCCGTCTGGACAAAGGACCCCTGAACAGCATTGATTATTTCAATCACTTAAAGGAGTAACTGTCAGCTTGCTCTCCCTCTAGGAATCCTCTCAGCTATTGTTAACCCTTGCTGGCATATTGAGCCTGTGAACCGAGATTCCTCAAGGACAGGCTGTCAATATCACCCGTTCCTTCTGTATGTTATCGACCCTGTGATGTACACTCTTGCTGCCAACCTGTTCCATGTAGCACAGCTGCTGCCACCTGTCGAGCATCAGCCTTGGATGCTCTTCTAAGCCCAGATTGGACATGGTGCCTCGTGTGCCAGGTTATTCTCCTGAGTTAAAGACTTGTCAGAATTGTGTCAATCTTTCCACCCTAAAACTAGCCCATTTACCCATGCCTCTTTGTCTCCTGCCAACCAAACCCTTTTGAATTTAACAAGTATCACTTGTTCTGTCTCTGGACTGTTCTGCACCCATAGTTCGACCTTCCTCCAATGACAGAAGATTCCGCTTCAAACACCGCTTTGGTTGATGACCAGACCTTGTCCCGTGAGTTCTTCCTGCCTTAACAGTGTTCTGCTGCATCTCTGTTTCCATATGGCCCAAAGCATCACCTTGCGTATCATCCCAAACCAGGTCTTCTCAGATTTGCCAAATGAAGAGGGTAAATTAGTCCAGAGGAGCAGTTGAAGGGGGTGTTCAAGGAGCGGAGAAGAGAATAGACTGTCCCATAGGGCTGCCGATCTCGCCCAATATTGTGTGGCTTCTTTACAGTTGATTAGGCAATGTATCAAATCTTCTTGTTCTTGATCTGAGCAGACTACGCAGACATCAGAGCTGGTTGGACCGTTCTTCCTTCTTCTAAATTGTAGCCACTCGTTAATAGGTAGCACGGTGTATGCTATGAGCCACTGCATGCTCCTGAATTTTATCAGTCTTATCGTTTTGTATCTCTTCCATGGAATTTTTGCTATCTGGTCTGCATTGGAACCAATTAGCTTGCTCCATCTTCCTTTGATTGTTGGGTCTGGGTCTTTGTTTTTGACAGCATCTTGTAGCCTAGCTTAACTGTGAATCGAAGATTGGAATTGGTTTGGCAGTTTTGTTTCTGTTGGGGGGCCATGCCCATTTTCAGGTGTCGGACAACGACTGCGACATCCATCTCTACGTCAGTGCGTTCTGTTTTCTTTACGGACTGTCTTGCCAGGGTTCAGATCCTGCTTCTTTTGTGCTTTGATGGTTTTCCATTTCTTCGGGCGTAGGTCCTGGAACGGTTCGTCTGAGCCCTTGTTCCTCTCCTTTGTGCCCTGCTGTCCGTGTTCCCTCGCTCTCTTTTTCTCTGTGTACCTGAAAGCAGCCTACTCTGAGAATTCTTCCTCCTTTTCCAGCATCTCGTATTTGTTGGCAGATTTTTGAATCTCAGCTATCATGCCTTGTATCTAATTCCTTTCTATGTGTTTCAGGCGTGCTGTTCAGATATTAAAGAGGTGTTCCCTCTCCCGCTTTGCCTTTTCAATGTACTCACGTAGCCATTGAAGAGACCTGTTGGGAGGGGATGTCTGGTCATAAATGGGGGCTGAGCCACAAGAGCTCTTGCTGTCATTGCTGTCCTCTTCGTCCATAGCTGAATCTGAGTCTTTGACAGGCTCGCCCGTTGCATTGACCTGTGGGCTGACATCAATGCTTTCAGCAATGTTTGCATTCCTCCTCTCTCTGTTGGGGCTGTTGTCTAAGGTTTGCTTGTTCTCAGTATGCAGAGTGGACATGTTGTGCTCACTTTCCTTTTTGTTTTCATTCTCTTTGAGCTCAGTTATTTCCTGAGTTCTCTTTTGAATCTTTTCTGATTCCTTCTAGTACTCCTGTTCGGCATGTTCCCTTACTGAATCTAAGTCCCAAAGCAGATACTCCCTCGCTTTCTCCTCCCTAATGACGCGGGAGTCATTCAGAGGGATAGCATTGATCTTCGTGCGATTACCTGCTTCTTTCCCTGTTGCCTTTTTTTGCCATCTGCTATCTGCAGGGGGAAAGATATCAGGCTTCTTCATTGTGGGCTCCTTGTCTGAGTAGTGCTAGACCCAGTCTGGGTCTTCTAGATTACCATCGAACACCCACCCATCATAGGTAGGGTCCACTATGAACCAAGTCCCAAGGGCTTCTTCCACCTCCACCAACATATTGGGAAGGAGCTTCCCTTCCTTTTTATTCTTTGGGAATTTGGGACAGTTGAGGTGACCTCGTTTGAAGCAGATTGGCAAAATCTTTGTTGAGATTTGGATGAACAGTGCTTTGTACTGGATTGCAACTTGGTAGTCGGTTTTCACCGCCAGGATCATTGTCATAGTGCCGCAGTGGGGAGCCAGAAACTCGGGTGTTGGCAAAGTCCATTTGAGGATTTTGTTAGCCAAGTACTGTTTCTCCAATCTGTCGAGCAGCAGCCCATGAAAACGTGGCTAAATTCTGTCAAATTGCTCCCATAACTGTTCCTTCATCAGCATTGGTTTGTATGAGGCTACGTTGGACGCTGATTCGTTTGCTTTTTCCACGCTGTTATTGTGCAAACCGAACCATTGCAATTCCTTGATTTCGTTTTTGTTGCTATCTGCACGTGTTTTTCATGATCAAACACCACCATGACCGAGTTGCACCCCAAAACTTTGGTAAGGAGAGAGGGGGGGGGAGGAGAAGGGGGACGGGTGGGAAGGGGGGCAGGATCTGGAAGAAGCCCAATGGGGTACGCCGTTTCAAAATATTGGGCTTTAATTGATGGGTGAGATTGGCGGATGTAGAGGTGAGATCGTAGACGGGTATTCAGGAGTTCCGTACAGAGTGATAGATGTGGGCGGTGTAGGATCTTTAGGCGGAATACCCGCGAGTTCCGTATGGAGTGGGGAGATGTGGGCGGTGTAGGATCTTTAGGCAGAGTGGATAGTATGGGAGAGTACAGGCGGAATGGGTCATGCTGAGGTGAGATCGTAGACGGGTATTCGGGAGTTCCGTACAGAGTGGGGAGATGTGCACGGTGTAGGATCTTTAGGTGGAGTGGATAGTATGGGAGAGTACAGGCGGAATGGGCCAATCAGGGGTTGAAGATGCTGTAATGTCAGGATGTAGGTAGTTGATGCACATAATAGATGGTAGGGTAGAACTGGGCGGGGTGAGATCGTAGACGGGTCAATGGGGGTTCCGTCTGGGGTGGAGGGATATGGGTGGTGTAGGATCCTTCGGCCGAGTGGATAGTACGGGCTTACAGGCGGAATGGGCGGGAAGGGCGGAGTTGGGGTTAAGGATAGAGTAATGTCGGAATGTAGGTAGTCAATGCCGGTAGTAGATGGTGGTAGATGGTAGAGGAGAAAATGAGCGGGGCCTAAGAACAAACGAAGGGAGAGATCGGTGGCTGAACGATCGGCAAGGGGATGGATGGCAGGGGATAGTGGGCGAGGGACTGTGAGAAGTGGTCTTACGTTCGTTGAGATATATGTGAGGGCTGGGGTGTTGCGAGGTGGGGGGGCAAAGGTCAGCTTCTCTCACTGCGGCTGTAAGGTCGCTTCCTGATGTTCTTGTCCTCATGCGTCCTCCTGTGTTGGAGGAAAGGTCAACTGGGGTCTTCTATTGTCTTCTGGCTTCTGTACAAGCCCAGAGGTTATTCCTCCAGAGAGCTACAGTCTCTAAAGACGCTGCCTGGTGCCTGCACTTAGGAAAGGTGTTCACCCAGTGCTGGAGCTTGAACAACTTCACTGTCCGCCTCGTCTCCTGATACTGGCAACTGCCACCAGCTTGCAACACGCCAAAGTTGTCCTTGGACGTACAGGCAAGGATCCTGGGCGCAAGCGCTGGGCGCGACACGTGGCACTTCACTGTTAGCAAGTGGGGGCTATGGCTACCTGGTGGGGCACTTCCTTGTCATGGAGCTTGGCGGCGCCTAGCGCCATCGTTTTTGAAAACGGACAGCAGCAGCACGAGTGTGCCAACTCAGGCACAAAGGGCCGAGGGCCCGAGCACAAAAATTGTGTTAGGCTGCGCTAACCGAGGGCGAGTGTTCCCTCAGGTTTCGCTGCTATTACTTCTCAACCTTCTACCACTAATACTCGACCTGTCTTCATCCCAAGACTATCCCATAAGTGCAGCCACTTCCTGCTGCCAATGGTCTCCCTCATCTAAATGCCTCCTACTACTATTGCTGCTGGTATTACTTCTCAAACCATTCGCATTAATACTCAAATTGTCTTCAACCCAAGACTATCCCAGAAGTGCAGCCATTTCCTACTGCCAATGGCCTCGCTCATCCGAATGCCTCAACACAGTTGCATGCGTACACACAGCAACCACCTTGTCACATATCACATGCAGATAAAACTTGACCAGAGGGCTGGTCGTATATTAATTGCATAACTTCGCAGACTATCATCACCATGACTGGTTGCTTCTGTTACTTCCACTCAATTCTAAGCCCTTGCAAATGCTCAACTTCTCCCTCACCAAATTTTGATTTTTCACTCTACCAATAACTTATCAACCCGTGCCTGTGCTACCACTGCCCTGGCAAATGTTTTGTTTTTCCCAATAACCTGGCCTAACTCATCCCTCAAAGCGAGTTCGAAGTTTGAACCCTTACGTCACTCTTTCAAGAGTGGCTGAGCCTTGTCATGTTTTGTTTTTCCCAATAACCTAGCATAACTCATCCCTCAAGGCGAGTTCGAAGTTTGAACCCTTACGTCACTCTTTCAAGAGTGGCTGAGCCTTGTCATGTCAGGAATAATCTACTAGGAACGACCAGGAAGTCGAGTCCTCAACAAGTTTTTTTAGTGCTGGACTCAATCTGCTAGCAGACTGCTATTTCCTCACATGCGATATGGTCGACCCCATAGCTATTGGACTGTTGTTTCCTAAAAAGTCCCAACAGGTCCTTTTGGAGACTCCAAGTATCAAGGCTGCCGTTGGTTCACACAGCCAAAAAAGTGGAAGTGCTTCAGCAGATCAGCCTTGCCTATACTGGTATTATTTAACTGCTCGCTTAAAAATCCCTTGCCCTGCATTGGTATACAAGGAACTGCAACTGCAAGTGAGTTCGGCATACAGGTCAGCCTTCACCACAGGCTGATGCCGCTGGCAGTAGCGTCAGGGGCTACTTCCCTTTGAAAAAGACAACAGAGAAAAAAGAATCAAGTGTACCACACACCTCCTGCGAACAAAGTGTGCCGAGTTCAGATGGTGCACTCGCACCCAGCAGGGTATGCTTCCCCGAAAACGACCTGATATATCTGATTGCTCCAAACTTGTGGGCTGGTCGATTATGCCATAGAGCACCCACCAAGTTCAGATGCACTAGAAACTCTGTCAGGGATGCACTTCTCAAGTCGGGGCTGAACTGGCACACTGTCACCTCATGAATCTGGACATCAGAATGACCATCTCCATACATGAAAATGAATCGGGCGTCTGACCTGCTTGCTCTTCTCTCATACGTGGACTCATCATGGTTAGGAACATGCTGAACGTGTAGTCAGATGATGAGTGAAAAAATAAAGAAAAGAAGAACGCATGAAAGGAACAAATGTCAAGCAGTACAGACTTTGCGGATCGGATTCAACAGAACCTGGTGAAAGTTCTGTTCTCTGAACTTCCTTTACAAAAGAAGTTTGTGCCAGACGATGGGTGAAAATTTGAAGGGAAAAAAAAGAAAAGAGAAGAAAACATGAATGGAACAAATGTGAAGCAGTGACTTCGTTCATGGGATTCAGTAGAACCTGCCACGAGTTCTTTGCTCTACTTTCTTGACAAGAGAGTGTTTGTCCATGAGTCGTGCTCCACTGGCTTAAACCACCAGTACTTGGCCCAGCTATTGATGCCGAGCCGGGAAACGCCGTGCGCGCCAAGTTTTGCCGAGCCGCCACCATGTCGTTTCGGTTTTCTTTTGGCTGGCGCCTCCAGGCATTGTGGTCCGGTAGCCCGAAGCCCATCAGTCGTGGCGCGTTAACGGGAAACGCCCGCGGCCGATGTATGGGTTAAGTACTGGTGGTTTAATATGGGGAATTCCCAAGAAGTATTCGATGCAAAAGTTTTTGTCACAAAGCGGGCACCCACTTTTTTGCTTTTTTCAGTTCAGTCGGTTGGAGCACATCCCACGGCAGTTTGGTAGCTGGGAGAAGGTCGAAAGCGGTCTCGTTGGGGACGTATTTGCTACAGCAACAGCGATAAAGCAGAAGCCAAACTTGGCCATTCGATCAGGCAATGCCCCTGAGATGACGGTGTTGGCCCATCCGTAGTAGCAAAGAAGGGGACGGGCTTTACGTAATAATCCACGAAAGACCGGGTAGGTGGAGGCCCAACTTTTATACGGAGTATGCATCACACTTAAATATAGGCAAATTTTCCTAAGTAAGCTCAGTGGAGCACACGCAACTCAAAGCCGCAAAATAAACTTCCATGATCTGACCATGATGGCTCTGGTAGATGCCAAGGCATGGCTCCACTATTCACCAAACTAAAAAATGGCACGTCTCTTTCCAGTTCTAGCGGAAAGATACACTTGCGGCCTCTCACATCGGCCGCGTAGAGGAGTGAGGCTAATTGAAGACCAATGCCAAGACTCTAGACGTCACTTGCCAGACTCAAAAAAAATCAAGGAGGGACATGTGGCCGAAGGCAGTTCGCGTTCAAGAGTCTGACAGGCAACCATCTGACGAGTGCCTGACAGCAGAATGATACATGATAATGCAATCCCCAGTGGGTCCCGCTCCCCTCCATCATTCAGAGATGTCAATGTCAAGTGCACACAGATGGGCCCACAACCATCCCGGTGCAATCCAATAAGACCCCCCAGAAGTGAACATCATTTGCAAATGCCAGACAACAACGTTCGTCTGCATGCACGAAAGTACTTGGGTTGGCATTGTCCTAACAGACAAGAAATGGAGCAACAAATCAAAGCAAGAAAAGTGGAGGACAGGAGACATGGTGACATACACATGCACCAGAGATCCCATTGCATCGCTCCTGTTAGTCGCCATTTGTCTTTTCTGAGTGAACCAACATTGATGTTTGTCATTCATGGTGGCCCTTGCAACTCCCAAACCCGCATCACACTCTCCTCTACCTCAACCATCAAGATCTGTCGTGACCCTAACTTAACCATTTGCCCCCCACCTCTCCCTGTCGTGACCCTAACGTAACCATTTGCCCCCCACCTCTCCCTGTTCTCCCTTGCATCTTCCCTCCATCCTTTTCTCCTAATCACTGTACCTTGTTTTCTTGCTCTTTTCCCCTCTCAATCTCGCCAAAACTCTCCCATACCTCTCCCAGCCCTCTGTCACATCTTCAATCTGTCTTCTTCTCCTACTCATTGAACTTTGTCCTCCTGCTCCTTTCGCCCCTCCATTTCAACCGAACTTTGCTGATCTCCCTGAATCTCCAAGAAACGATTCCGGGTGCCACTAATCTACATTGACGTTTGCCATTCACGGTGCCCCGCGCAACTCCCAACCGTGCATCACATCTCCCTCTACCTCAACCATCAAGATCTGTCCTGACCTTACCTTAGCCATTTTCCCCCCACCTCTTCCAGTCCTCTGTCACATCTTCACTATGTCCTCTTCTCCTAATCACCGTACCTTGTTCTCCTGCTCCTTTCTCTCTCAATTACACCAAAACCTTCTGCCGTACCTCTCCCAGGCCTCCCTCGCATCATCCTTTGGTCCTCTTCTCCTATGCATTGCACTTTATCCTCCTGCTCCATTCCCCTGTCAATTCACCGAGCTTTGCTGTTCTCTTTAAAAATCCCCAAGAAACCATTCCAGGTGCCACTGATCTACAGATTCGACATTGATGTTTGTAATTCACAGTGCCCCTTGCAACTCCCAACCCTCCATCACATTCTCCTTCTACCTCAACCATTAAGATCTGTTCAGACACTATCCCCCCCCTCTCCAATCCTATGTCACATCTTCCTTTTGTCCTCTTCTCCTATTCACTGTACTTCTTTTATTCTGCTGCTCCTTTCCCCATGTCACCAAAACTTTCTCCCATACCGCTCCTGGTCGTCTATTGTAACTTCCTTCTGTCCTCTTAACACCAGGCGCAGAGATTCTCCTGCATTAGCCGGTGGAACATCTCAGGACAACTCCAGACATTTGGCAGCACCACATCTAAAACGGCCTCTGCCTACATTATGAAAGGAAGGCCATAGCGCTTACGGCCTCTGCCTACATTATGAAAGGAAGGCCATAGCGCATATGGGAAGAATTCTAAATCGATGGGTCGCACATTCAAGGCCAGGACACCATGTGTTCCAAGATACAGTGAAGTTTCCTATTTCAAGTCCATGCATGCTCCTCCACCTCATCTCACCATGAGGATTGGACCACATTCACGCAAAGCACCTCGAGAGGTGCAAAGCAAAGTCACAATTTTTTGGTAGTTTCCATGTGTTTGGCATGTGGCCTCTGAGGATTGTCATCATCATACTCTGAAATTGATCGAAGATCAGCAACGCCAGATACAGATGCTCAAGCTCAAAATAGCAGCACACTGAGGAGGTCACAGCCGAAGCTTGGCATGGCCAACCCAGATCTGCACATCATTCCCCACCTCTTGCACTGATCCACTAGACAATGGAGAGATCCTATCCGCCTACTCTCTCATGTTGAACCTACATACAGTGTCCTTTCTAAGCCATCAACATGGCAAGGCCTCACACGATGGATGGCTTGTATGGCCGGCTATTTCACAAAGGTATCTTTCAATACAACTACTGCTACTCCAGTGAGAAGCCCATACACAGCTGATTTCTGAGTTTTGCCACTGGAATGCATGCCTTGCTAAGATGCCCGCTTTTCGCTGAGTTTTCTAAGTCTATGTGTGTGCGTGTTTGCTGGTCTGCATGCTCGTCGGCCTGAGTTGTGTGTGGCCCGCCAGGGCACTTGTTTGGGAGGCCCGTAGGCCTGGTACTTACCTGTGGCCGTGACTTTGGGGTTGCGGCAGGGAAAAACATTCTAGTGGCCGAAAGGGTAGCTTAGGGCACACTCAAGTAGCGGTAGTGTACGCCCGTAGGTACTTCTGGCGGCATGCTTAGCACATGCAAGTCGAACGGGAGTAGTGGCAGGCCAAGCAGAAGAAGACAAAAAGTTAGTATTTTTGAAGGCCCAGTAGCGGTGGGCTAGGTCTAGGCAGGTACCAGTCCATGTAGCCTGAGTCTAGGGCCCATGCAGACGATATCTGAGCCTGCAATGATGTTTCCCTCCGAAAGGGAGGATGTACGGTTGCTTGGAGGCCGCACAGCCTGGAAGTCGTCGCCCAAGAGGCAGGTCGCCACTATATCTCCGGGAGGAGCAAAGTGCTCCTCAATTTCTGCGTGCAAGTTTGGGCGTCATGCTGCTGGAGCGCCTGGAGGTTGAGCACTGGTGAGTAGCGCTGGGAGGAGGAGCGCCTGGGTGACCACCTCAGCTATGGTGGAATACCCCAGGTGCGAGGAGGAGGAAGGAGGGGACTGGGAGAGGGGAGCGCCAGACGTACTTACCTGGCTATTGTGGATGCCATCTTCATCACCTTGGTAGGCGCTGCATAGGAAGGCCCCAGTTGGGGTAGCGCTGCATCAAGAAGTTTCAAGGCAGAGTCAGGCACGGCGGCCTGCAAGGAAGAGGCCATAGCTGCTTTGAGTTGTCTTCGCACGTCAGGGCAAGGCCCTTAGTAGTCCGCCATAGCCTAGGCTTGGATGAAGAGAGACAGGAGGGTGGCTGTGGCTATGGTGGACCTCTTGTTGTGCTGGCAGTAGAAGAGGGGTTCTGACATTGATTCTGGTTCAGCCATTCATCATTATTAGTATTATTTATTGTTTGAATGAGAGAGGAGGAGATAAGGAGTTGGATGGTGAAGAAGGGGGAATTATCATTGGTCTTTTGCTGGTGTGCATTTTCTTCTTCCTTGTTTCTTTCTTCTTCTTCTTCTTCTTCTTCTTTTTCTTCTTCCTTGTTTCTTTCGTCTTCTTCTTCTTCTTCCTCTTCACCCCTCTCTCCTCTGAAGTTCATTCATTTCTTTTGCAATTGGACGGCATTGTACTTTCTTGTGAATTTGCACTTCGAAATTGGCCAGGATTGTGGCACACATAAAGAAATGGGGGCCATAACAGACCTGTGTCAGACTCGGCCTACATACCCATGGCATAAATATAAATTTGTGCCTAACATTCATTGCCTGTTACATTTATATACACATATCAACAAACGTTTTGCAAATGTATGTGTACTTTCACATAAGTATACACATATCATTGCATTCACACCCCACAGCGTCCCACTCACCCGTTGAAATCCCACTGAAATCTGGTTGTTTGTTCAGGGCAAACCCAGAATAACTGTGGCAGAGCATCCGCTTGAAACTGACCACATTTATCCATTTCTGACAGAGACACAGGAGGTCGAAGTACCCGCATTTCACCCCAGTCAGAATAATGCAGGCACATCAGAACCATGGCAGAGAAACAAAAACGAGACACAGACATGCACACGCGCATGACAAAGAGAATGACAGCCAGACAGACAAACAAACATACATATTTGGACAGGACAGATCGAATATGCCAGTAAAATGCATCCCGAATATGGTGTTGAGGTTCAACTTCCTTAAAAGATGGTATGCTTGGGGGAGGACAAGAGGCAAGGCACAGAAGACAGTGGTGCTAGGATAGCCAGTTCGTGCTGGGTTTCATGAAGTACATCATACTCCCCTGCCCACTGCCTGGCCAATTGTACCCATGTGATCAATCCTGACACTCACCCCATAGGACACTGTAAAGAATTTCTGACCCTACAGCCTGGTTGGCACTGACACTGTGGAAGCCAATCCCTTCTGTTGGTTTCGGGTGGGCACATAACTGTTCAGGGTCACTTTGACGTAGGTGTGCTCTCAGGCCTGTACATGGAGCTGCTACTGTGGTGGTTAAGCGGAACTTAAACCGAATAGACCACCAGTACATTTCCCAGCTCTTGTATCCTACCGCTGGCTGCAGTTCACATCCCATGTTCTCCGGGACTCTGCCTATGCAATGGAAAAGGTTGGCGACACAATTTCGCACCCACGCCAGTTCACAAAACTTGGCTTGGACACCTACCAACTGAACTACACACCCCCTGAAGACCACTGAAACCTTTGTAAAGAACCCATCAATCATGAGAAGGTTCAACAAAGGGAGGCAAACGGTCTAAATGCGGCCAATGTGAAACTAATCACAATGGATAACAAGTCATGAAGCACTTCAATCCAGCTCCAAACTCCGCAGTGATCACTCTCCCTCACCATGTGCATGGACCCATTCCTCACAAATCATGATCACCCTCTTCCTCACTCTTCCTCTATACTTCAGCTGTGGCACTTGCGCCTCCTATAGCTATGACTGAATGCTCTCTCTTCTCTTCTAGCTGGCGCTGCCTTCTTCTTCCCTGGCACCAGCTTCAGCTGTCGCACTTAGCACCTCCTATACCTATGACTATTCCCTCTCTTCTCTTCTCGCTGGAGCTGCCTACGTCCTCCCTGGCACAAGCCTCTCCTGCCTCCTCCAGAGCTAAGTCGAGCAGCACTCGAACCTCCAGCGGCGCAAGGCAGAATGAATGAGCCGACTGGGACATGCAACCTTTTTGTCGTATTGACACCGCTGACGGCCTGCCTCAGTTTGCCTCCTCGTGCGGCTGTACCCATGGGTGACTACTGCGAAATCTGTTACTTTGACTACCTTTCCCTAGATGGGCCTGACTGCTGACTCTCCCAAAGTCAACTACCATCAGTGGAGGCACAGGTTGCCTCTTTTGATGGGTTGGCTCTTTTGACCCTTGACCCTGTGCTGATTTTCCTAAAGTCGAGTACCACTTTGTGGGGGCATGGTTGCCTCTTTAGACCCCTGACCCTGCATGTGTTGACCAAAGGACTTTCCTGAGACCAATCTGGGGCTGGAGATGTGACTTTTGACCCCTGAATCTGGACTATAGACCAAAAGATACACCCTGGATTGTGTCTGTGCCGATTTTGAACTGAGTTCTTTGCACCTTCTACAAAAGGAGGAAGGAACGGAAGTAATACAATCTTGGGGGAAGAAAAAACAACCCACACACAAGCAAACGACCGGAAATCTGCTCGAACTGGGTCCACAGACTTCATCCAGGTCTGTCACTCGGAAAAGCTACTATAAGAGGCAGAGTTGGTGAGAGAACATCTCCTGTCGCTGTTTCAGATATTACAAGTGATGAATGTTCAACTTCCATTTAGAGAACTTATCCTCAATCGATGAATCTGTAACTTCCATTTAGAGAGCTTATCCTCAATTCATACCTGGAAGGCTGGAACAAACATGTTTACAGAAGCGAAGCACATGCAGAAAAAGAAGTGACTATACAGAAGACAGGGAAGTAAATAACAATTTCGTTCCCCACTGCTTGAGATACACCTGCACCATCTGCCTCTGGATGGTACCACTGCAAGGTCCTCACAAATCCTCCTGGCCCACTGTATAGTGTTCATGGCGGCCAGGTGTATCAAATGCAACAGGACCCGGCGAATCAGGGACTTTTCCCACAAACATGTTGAACTGTGTTCTTGCCGGAGTTCCACTACCTGCATCTCTCTCTCTCTCTCTCTCTCTCTCTCTCTCTCTCTCTCTCTCTCTCTCTCTCTC
>BFEA01000462.1:438932-451810 GCA_003427395.1 Chara braunii | reverse complement strand
AAAACAAAAGA
This sequence comes from Chara braunii, assembly GCA_003427395.1. Lineage (NCBI taxonomy): Eukaryota > Viridiplantae > Streptophyta > Charophyceae > Charales > Characeae > Chara > Chara braunii. The sequence continues at coordinate 451,799 of BFEA01000462.1, read as the reverse complement.
AAAAAAAAGGTCGCCGCATCGGGAAACTACAGACTTCGAGGCGCACACGCGGGCAGTTGGGCAGGGTCGCACGCTGTCTACCCGTGCGTTGTTTCTCGGAATTCAACAGATTTTTAGTTTTTGCCACTCTTTCGGTTCTCCACACTATACTACCGACAACCCTGATGAAACCGTGCTACCGGTCCCCCAAATTTCTTGACGTCGGAGGGAGTTGTGGTTTAAAAGAATGAGCCTTCAAAAAAAAAATAAAAAAATCATTAGTGACCCGCCTACCACACTGTGCGACGTTAGACGACCAGTCCCCCCGGCGTAAAAAACCTCGGGGGTACCGGTAGCGGCGTTTCACGATGGGTACCGGTAGTACAGAACGGAAAACCGGACGGGCGTTGAAAATTGAATTTGTGAAAAAAAACGAATCGGTGCGATGCTTATTTCACGGTTAAAATATTTTTTTTTTATTTTTTTTGATATTTTTTCTCGAAAGATCACGACTTGATCTACGGACCCATAAATTTTCAGGCGATTTGATGAATTATTCTGAGCTACAAAAATCTCCAACGTTACCGCTTGCAAATGACGGGATTGGACCGGGCGGGCCACAAAAATTGACTTCGCAAAAAAAAGCGAATCGGCGCGGCACTTATTTCACGGTCAAAATGATTGTTTTAATTTTTTCTGATATTTTTATTTGAAAGATCACCACTTAATCTACGGATCCACAAATTTTCAGGCGATTTAATGAATTCTTCTGAGCTACAGAAATCGCCAAAGTTACCGCTTGCAAATGGCTGGATTGGACTGGGCGGGCCACGAAAATTGACTTCGCGAAAAAAAACGAATCAGCGCGGCGCTTATTTCACGGCACAAATATTTTTTTTTTTTTTTTATGATATTTTTCCTTGAAATATCACGACCTAATCTACGGACCCTCAAATTTTCAGACGATTTGATGAAATCTTCTGAGCTTCAAAAATCGTGAAAGTTACCGCTTGCAAATGGCTGGATTGGACTGGGCGGGCCACGAAAATTGACTTCGCGAAAAAAAACGAATCAGCGCGGCGCTTATTTCACGGCACAAATATTTTTTTTTTTTTTTTATGATATTTTTCCTTGAAATATCACGACCTAATCTACGGACCCTCAAATTTTCAGACGATTTGATGAAATCTTCTGAGCTTCAAAAATCGTGAAAGTTACCGCTTGCAAATGGCGGGATTGGACCCGCCAGTGACGAACGGTCGCCGCCCCTCCGTAGAACCCGACCCTAACTCACAGGGACTGGGGGGGTTCGGCAGCTGGGGGACTGGTGATCTTAGCTTTCGACACACAAGCACATCCTGACGTGCCAGCAGCGTGATGCGGATACAGTTCAAAAGAAAGAAGTTCCCTAAAACATACAGGGACTCAGTCCGCCTCAATGGTTATCTCAATGAGCAATTCAGTATTTCAAAATCTGTACGTGGGTTCAAACCCCAACCCGACCACTGCAACCGAACTTCGAATACTTACTAAGATATATATATAGTGTGTGTGTGTGGGTGGGTGGGTGCGGGCGGGCGTGTGTGGGTGTGTGTGTGTGGGTGGGTGGGTGCGGGCAAGCGGGAGTGGGTGGGTGGAGGCTGTCTTTTCTTGTCTTTTCTTTTTCGTTTCCGCCGCGCAAAAAAGACAAAAAGAAACGAAAAAAGGAAAAGAAAACGAAGCAAAAAAGCGAGCAAAAAAGAAAATAAAATAAAATAAAAAGAAATGAAAAAAGAAAAAGAAAACGACGCAGAAAAGCGAGCAAAAAAGAAAAGAAAAGAAAACAAAAAAAAATAAAAAAAGGAAAATAAAACGACGCAGAAAAGCAAGCAAAAAACAAAACAAAACAAAACAAAAAGAAATTAAAAAAAAAAAAAAAAACGATGCGGAAAAGCGAGTAAAAAAAAAAAAAAAAAAAATGAAATGACAAAGAAATGAAAAAAGGAAAAGAAAAACAAGCAAAAAGGAAAAGAAAACGATGCAAGGAAAAGAAAACGACGCCACGAGCGACCGAAAAACAAAAGAGAAAAGTAAGAAACGATGCGGCGAGCGACCGAAAAACAAAAGAGAAAAGGAAAAAAAAAAGAAACGACGCGGCAAACGCGCAAACAAAAGCGAGCGAAACAAAAAGAAAGAAGAAAAACAAAAGCAAGCAAAACAAAAAGAAAAGAAAAGCAACGAAAAAACAAAAGGAAAAAGGAAAACTCTATCCGACGGCGGGCGCTCCGAGATATTCCCTCCTATTGACGCCCGCCGCCGCGCGGCCCTGTGGGCGCGCTCTTTCGATCTTTGGCACGCTGTGAAAAATTCGGTACGCGCACCGCTCTGCACACCGCCACGCCCTCGATCGCCCACGACACGACAAACGTGCAAACAAAAGCGAGCGAAACAAAAAGAAAAAAGGAAAACAAAAACAAGCGAAACAAAAAAAAAGAAAAGCAACTGAAAAACAAGAGGAAAAAGAAAAACTCTATCCGACGGCGGGCGCTCCGAGATATCCCTCCTATCGACGCCCGCCACCGCGCGGCCCTGTGGGCGCGCTCTTTCGATCTCTGGCGCGCTGTGAACAATTCGGTACGCGCACCGCTCTGCACACCGCCGCGCCCTCGATCGCCCTTGTCCAGCGGGCCGAATTAAAAGTTCGGCCCGATTCCGGCGCGCATCGGAACACGACCTCCCCCTGCGGGCCCACCGCGCTTAAGGGGTAGGATATATATATATATATTATTTATCTATCTATCTTTGTTTCGTAGGCTGGCTTGTGATGGGGTGTGAACCGACAATCTGTAGAGTATTCCATCGGGTATGGGTGAGTGATAGTCTGCTTTGATTTTTGTCACAGGTACCTTGAGGGCAGTGGTTGGTGCCCACCTCAACATATCAGTTGTCGGGCAGTTGTTCACAACCAGAGTTTCTGCAGATTGCTGAGGATTCAGCCTCCTGAGGAGTCGGTGAAACTCCGACGAAACAGTTTGTCGCAGCCCTCATTTGTTGTCCTATTCTCCTTCTCTGCGTACACTTTACCGAGAAGCTCTGTTTGACGATATATATATTGTATATATATATATATATATATATATATATATCGTCATATATATATATATATAGGTAGTAGCAGTTGCTTGAGCGTTTGACAAACTCACATTTTTTTGAAAGACATGCTCCAATCTATTCGTGGGGAGCAACACGTGCTGGGAATCAGGCCCAGCGTCCTATATGAAGACATGTAAAAACAATTTATGAACAAATTGAGGTACTGAGGCCATTACCCGGTTTCGGCTTGAGAGTATCCTCCAAGATCATGAACAAACTACAGAAAATCGGGATAGATCATGAAAAAATTACGAATCCTTTTTTATGATCGCTAGACACCTCCTTACATCCACCGCAATTTTCCGAATACTCAAGTATCTAAGGGATTTCCAACAGATCATAACAAAGCTCACCAAAAATGACTTATTCTCTGACAAACTCATCCAGGCCTCACGCCTCCTATCCGCTAGGTTACAGAGCAACACGACTCACTCCAGCTCCGACCAGTGTCGTCCTGTGTCATCCATTTCAAAAATAATTTGTCCTTGGGAAACACGAGCAATCCAACCTTGTGACAGACCCACCAGGATGGCGGTCCGTCAAGATCAAGACAAAGGGATTGGGATGGGAGAGATGGAGATGGAGCTGGAAGGGACAGCGCAGCTCCAATGCAAACGCAACACGCACGTACTCCAAACTATGCAAGTTAAGAACGAGGCTGAAATAGACTGCAGTTGGGGTATACCCCCAGCGGACTAACTGGACTGGACTGGACTGGCTTGGTACCGATAGTGGTACCGGGCAGGACTGGACTGGACTGAATGAGCACACCGCCTGTGAGGTCTGGCCACGACCTGGTCCCACAAGCCAAACAGGTAAAATAGCCAGATAGCCCTGGCTCTAGGTCAAGGCAGCTAGAGGCACGCTGCACGATGTCGTACCAAATACCTTTACAAGGGTATTTGCCGTTTTTCTGCAAGATTACGCCAGTGTAGCCTCATCCGTCTGACGACGCGCGCTAGGGGGGGGAGCCTGGGTCCCCGCCTGGGTGAGCGGCGTGCGCGGGGTATTGACGGCGAGGCGCAACCATGTGCGGCTTGGGTGTGCGCGGCGTCAGGGGCCAGCGGGAGGCGCGGCGTTTATGCTTACTTTTATTATTATTTATTTATTTACTTTGTTTTCTAAGGTCCTTAGCTCGGTGATCGATTCCGAGGCCGATGTCAGGATCAACAGGCCTGGCTTAGTTGCTACGTCGCCGGACTGTGCGACGACAGCCCGAGGGAGGCGAGGGTTGCTGTGGGCGCACCGTCCGCCAACGATGATCTGTTGCTGGATGGGTTGATTGTGAACGTGCCGATTGAGGCGCGATGGGCGAGGAACCATGCCTGGGCACAGGGTACACCAGGCGGAGGCCCGCGGCAGTGTTGGCTGCAGCAGCCGTTCCCATGACGCCAACCTCTACTTCTATCTTCAAAGTTCTCATTGAGTACTCGCTACTACCACCATGATCTGCACTGGGACCGCTTCACCTAGCTTGCGCTGCCGACGCACACAGTGGGCCTGCGTTTTCCACCGGGTACCGCGTCGGAGCCACCTCAATAGTGTCGCAGGTCATTGGCTGCAGCACCATCTGTTGACGGATGGATCGTTTTCAGCAGGTGAGTTGGTACACTCGGCTTGGGGAATCTTGACTTCCTTGATCCTCGTCCTCTAGTCTGTGTTAGTAGGCGTTGTTATAATGCACAGGATAGCACATCAGAGGGACACGGGCGTTTGGAAGGGGCGGACTGGAGACTGGGCGCAGTGACGAAGGGGGGTAGGAAGGAGACCGAACCTGGCCGACAAACTGCGCCAGGTGCAAGCGAAGAAGCAGGCGGAGCTCCAGAGAGCGAGGGAGTACGGGGGCTAGCGCAGGAACAGAGCGGGAGGGCTCATTCCTTAACGGAATCGGACGAAGTAAAAATCGAAATTGGCATTTCAAGCGATGACAAATCCGAAGGTGAGCTCGGATTCTGGGCGCAGTGGGTGATTTTTGTGCGACAGGCAATAGGTGCTACCCGAAAGGATGGTGATGGCGAAGATGGTAGGGGAGGAAAGCGAAGATCTCACTTGATTCTTACTAGAATCGAGTGGAGTAAAGGGATAGGCGGAGGTTTTTGGATACGACGAGCATGCTAGTGAAGGCGGATTGGCGAATGGTGGAGTGTAATAGAAGATTGTAGGAAAACGGTGTCGGGGAGAGCTAAGAGATAGTGGTAGTGAACCTTTCCCTATTTTTAGTAGTAGATTCGTCCTTTTTTTTTTTTTTTTTCATTTTTTGCTCGGAAAATGGCGTGAGGCAGTGCCCGTACTCGTCTTCATCCTCCCACCGTGTGCATCCGCTGTGAGTCGTGATCGTCGTGCCTGCTCCGACCGTTGTCTTCGGGTTGGTATGCGTGACGACCCCGACCCTCTTCGTGGTGATCGTGGTTGCATGATGGTCGTGTCGCCCAAGCCGTTGTCGTCACGTTCTTGACATTGGTAGCGCTTCTCCTCAAACGCCAAAAAGATCTCCCCCCGGTGCAGCTCAGTATTATGCCCATGGTCCTCTCCTCCACAACTTAGATTTTCGAATCGGCTTGTGCCCCGTCAAAGTTGGCTGTCAGGTACGTTTGGATGCTACGATGCTACAGAGGGAAGAGGGAGAGGGAGAGAGGATCAGGGCATGACTTACAGACATGCACACGTCGCTGTTCCGAGGGCATTGTAACCACACGATCTCAGGGCAGTAAGCAGGCAGGGTTCGTTCGCAGCCATCGAGTGGGCGAAAACGGTGGGCTGTGTTGAATGGTGTGACCGGCTCGCCCGTTGCTGCTGGAACTGGCCTCAGGAGGAGGAGAAAACTCACCTCAAGAACAAACGGGACGTATCAGACCATCTTCCAGTTGAAGATTCAGGCTCTGTTGCCCGATAAACGGGCGCGGCAACAGCAGAAGGCTTCATCGGGGCATTGTATCTTTCCGTTTTCTAGTGGAAGATTCATTCGGTCATGCTCATCCTATCGGTGTAAGTAGCGTGAAGACAGCCGTGCGTTTGGAGGCTCACCTGCAGGTTGGTAAGTCGTGCCTACGGGCCTTCCGCCTTCAGTCCCAGCATCCGTTGTTGCGCCAGCTGCTCGGTTGTTGTCGTAGCTGCTTCCCCTGTGTCATTAGGAGTTGCCCGACCAATTGCGGCCACTATTGTGACTAGGAGGCCGACCGGGAGTATGAGAAAGCGGGGAGGAGTGAGGGCAGCAAGAAAGAATGAGTGAGCAGCGAGTTTGAAGACCTACCTGCTCGCCGGTATGCTGCACATGTCGACGTATGGAGTAGCGAAGGTAAGTTGCGGGGATGCTGACTCACCTATTAGCATGCAGTGTTGTTCGTTGCTGAGCAAGGCAGCAACAGGACCAGCTGCGAGGTGCGAACTTGGCTGTTGGACCGGTGCGCTGTCCGTCCCACCGAGCGAAGTAGCTAGAAGGGGGGGGGCCGCGAGCTCGTGGACTTGCTTATAGCCGCTGCATTTCGGGTCGCAAGTCCTGCGGAGGGGTTTGTGTGTGAAGAGAGGAGGTTATTGCTGCAAACTAGGAGGTCATTAGAGGGTTGACTTCAACAGTTTGACCTCAGTTTAACCAGCGGTGTTGCATTTTGGCCATCATTGGGGGGCCCTCAGGCGAATAAAGATAACAAAGCCCTCTCCTGGGAGTTGAGTTTGTCCCCCTCCTGTATCTCGAGAGTCTGAAACCCCTACTTATGCCTTTCTTACTCTCAGTCTAATCCTGTTACGAGAGGAAGGCGGCAGGCGGGATTGCAACCCGTAGGACCGTAGCAAGACTCTGTGGGGAGTCATCCCACCGATTGCGCGAGCTCTGCCGGAACTTAGGAGGAGTTCTGGAGGCAGGGAACTGAAAGGTAACCATTGCTTTCATTCTATAAACCTGATTATAACCCATACTTGTATTCATTGCTATGGTTGACTGAGTATATTGTCTTCATCCCTATTTCGACTTTCAGTTTGACTTCCAGGACAAACCAGACTTAACTAAAGGAATACATGTGCAATGCCAATTTCAATTTATTGTTTGACCGAAAGCAGACTGTGGGTTGCATGTGAGGGAAGGATGGGAGGAAGGTTGTATTGCTTGTGTTTGACTGGGTCAACCAAAGGCTGGGAGAGTCTCCATAAGATTGGAGGGCCCAATGCTATGTTTATTTCAATTGCCTGAAAGACCAGACAAGTTCCCATAAGTTTGGGTGGTCTGGTTGCTTTGACTTGCGATGGCTGCTTGTGATTGCTTTTTCAGGGACCAAGCATGTTTCCATAAGATTGGATGGCTTGGTTGCCTTGTTTCGTTTGGGATTTTCTGATGTTTATTAGTTTCTTCTTGTTTATTTTGAAGGGAATTTAGGCAAAGGACTGGACAAGTTCCCATAAGATTGGGTGATCTAGTCTGGAGCCGCGCACATGCTGGAACCAAAAATGTTAAATTTGTTTATATTTTATACTACTTATTTATGAACAAGCTAGTCAGACATTTTTCCATGAGATTGAATGGTCTGACTATAGCTTATCACCAACTGAAGAGAGTATGAATTAAGAATAAAATTGTGGTACGAAGGGGCAGACTGAATCTTGAGCTAAAGATGATCGGTTCAGCTATATGCTACCTCAGAAGACTAACTGCAGATAGTTATATAAAACTTGGATAGTTAAACGGTTCAGAGCGACTAGGATGACCTAGTCATATGCCCCAGGAAGATAAAAGTTATTGCGCTCGTTGTTTGTGTATATTCTATGGCTGAGCTAGACAGGTTCTCATAAGATTGGGTGGTCTAGCTATGTAAGTTGGGTATAAAGGGATAAATCATTGAAAGATCACGAACTATTGTTTGATAAGGTTGACTTGGGGATGGTGAGAGTATTTATCTTTGTGGTTTGGCCTGCATGTGGCTGAGTGAGATTACTACTTAGTCTGAGTTACAGTTTGACAGGTAGTTGCTTTAGATGTTCGCCACGTGCTAGAGCCATAGGAGTTAGTTTCAATTCCTGCATTTTCTTAGCTAAGTTGTTTTTACTTGGGTCAATTTCTGCATTTTTTTGGATCTTTTATTATACTCGGTCTTGTATAAATCTTGGTAAGCTACTTTCTCTACGAGAAGCGCTGCCGAAATTTCTACAAAACCAAGAAGTTAGTCAGATTTTGTCTTGTTCATGGTCCGTTTTTTCTGACTTTTTGGCTTAGTAAAAATCTGAGAAGTCGTCTTTTCTAAAAGGAGTGCTGCCCAATTTTTTGCTAATTCAGGAAGTTAAACAAAATTGGACCTTAAGAAGTCAAAGTCATTTTAAATTCCGAATTTAACTTTGTATAAATTTTGGTAAGGCACTTTCTCTACGGGAAGCGCTGCCGAAATTTCTCCAAATCCAAGGAGTTAGTAAAAATTTGACTTTTCAAAGTTCAACTTGTCTGATTTTTATATATATGGCTTAGTAAAAATCTGGGAATTCTCCTTTTCTAAAGGGAGTGCTACCAAAATTTTTGCTAATTCAGGGAGTTAGACAAGATTTGACTTTGAAAAATTGAAGATTATTTTTGTTTTCGTATTTTAGGCTGATATAAATCCTGGAAAGACATTTTTCCTACGGGAAGCGCTGCCGAAATTTTCTTAGTTTAAAAGAGATGATTATATTTTGACAGTTGGCGACTCTGGAAGAGATAGATTATATTTTGACAGGTGGCGACTCTGGCGATCCACTCTGTATGGGGGAGATTCTCCCATAGGTATACCTTTCTTTGGACAGTCGCTTAAGAAATAGACCTAGGTTTGACTATCAGGAGAGTCTTGAGCGATAACGTGTCATGGGGACTTGATCTCCATACATTGACGATTTAGCTTGGATATTTACCTGTTGTATGATACAGGTCTTCTTTGGACATTCGATCCAGGATTTAGACTAGCTTCAACTTGATCCTACGAGGATCATTTTCTGTTATCGCTGATAACAGGTCGGTTGATTGATCGTCGACTCGTCGGCTCACGACACAACTTTGCTTATACTTGTACCTCAACTTGATTGCCTCAACCCTGAGATTTGATATGTTTCTTTGAGGGTTTTTACCAGACTTCTTTTAAATGACCATTATAAAGAACTTGTGAGATTTATGGAGATTTTGACTATGATAGAGACTTGAGTATGTGAGGCGTGGTATGAGTTACAGAGAACAGTAAAGTTGACCACATTGGTGTATGGCAATGTGACTATTGCGTGTGCATGTGTTTTATGCAGGTTAGTATTTTGAAGCTTGATATATAAGCCGTACCTTGGAGACATTGAGAATGACAACCATGTGTCGCACGATCTGCATACCTGATGGGTTCATGTTTCCCCTTCTTTCATTTGATCTCGAGTCCTGATTTGATATATGAGTGTGGGATGTTTATTTATTTACTGATTGATTCTGCTTGTTAATTTTTATAGTTGGACGTTGTAGTCCGTGGTAGTTGTCAAAGTCAAACCCCTTGACTTCTTTCCAGACCCTGGACGATAAAGTTGGTCTCCAGGGCAATAAGAGACGATTGCCACCACAGGTATGAACCTGTGTACCACCCACTCTCCGCAGGGTGCAGAAGAGGGTGTGGTTTTCAACCGCACTTGGCGGTTGTCCAGCGTCGAAAGATCATTCTCTCTAGGCGCGTGTCACCCGACACTTGAGTGTCGAATGCGACCCTCGAGATTAACGAAGACCGCATGAGTATGGGTACAACATAGTACGTCATCATTGCGACTACTCGCGTATTTATGCATTGCTAGTCGATGTGAGAAAACCCTGTGTCCGCACAGTTTTATACGAAGTCTCGCGCGCGACGTCTATCTGATTTCCGCATCAGAGAGTTGTGGGATGACTACTAAGGGACTAGGAGTGTTGTTGTGTTGTTCAAGTTCGTTCTGTGTCGTTTTGTGTGTGCGTATACGTGCGTGTTTTAATTTTTATGTTCTTAGAGTGGTGTACGCATGGTGCGTGGGATGCGTCCTAGTCGACCGACGACGGGTCGCGCTTGAGACTTCAACCCCCCAAGATGTCGGTTCGCGTGCGGGTCCGATAGAGGCGTAACATCGCGCGTACCCCCTATGCTACAACGAACGAGAAATGCCCTCGACTGGTCCACCTCTGCGATTGCAGCTGATTAGCTTTCGTAATGTGGACTGGTAGCTCGGGGGGGATACACCCATCGAAGGGATGTGACAGTTCCTGTAAGGTGGAGGTAAGTCGTGTCTCGCGTAGGTCCTATCCTGTCGTAGGGGTTCGCGAGAGGTATGGCTGGCGCACTTGGGCAGAGCGGCTTGCAAAAGCTCCATGTATATTCGCGACGAGGATTTAGACCAACTCCTGCGTGACGTGGCCGGGAGGGTCCCGCGCTGCCTTGTGCGGTGCCGGACCGATGCGCTCGACAACGATCCTCAGACCTATAGTGGATTGCGAGAGTCATAAACACGCTTCTGCAAAAGCAGCGGAACTCTGCAAACAATAATGCTGATAAATCTAGGATGCGGAGCAAGCTCCATACGGAGTCCATGCGATGCAGCCTAAGCTACATAATGTCATAGCAAAAACAAATGTCTGATATACACATCCTCGCTGACAATAGAAAATAAAATGTAGTAGGGTACAATTACAAAGTCCTAAAGACAATTGCATTAGTGCTGAAAGAAAAAGATAATAATATGTCGCAATATAATGTCGTGTTGCTAAACCACTAAGAGTGGGATGATCTCAAAGGGGGTGAATGCAACCTAAGAATAGAAACTCCTATGGGCAATTAGACACGAAGATGAGATGAGTCACCAGGCTCAACGGAAAGGAATGGTAGCGAAACAAAACCAATGACCCTAACAAATAGACCATCAAGGCGGGTAATGGTCGACAACAGGGTGACACCATGCAGGATCGGCCATGAAAGGAGAGTCTGGAATAGGGTGGAGATATGTCTAACTGAAGGCATTAAATGACCAGCACTAGGGTAATGAGGGTAGTGAGTGAGGAAAACATGCATACAACTCACCGACTAGGGAGGAAGCCAGATCTGGGAGCAGGGAAGCCAAGATAGCGTTACGGTCCAAATACCTATGCGATATCAAGGGAGAGCTCAACTCAGGGAGAACCAACGAAGTGAGAATCATCATGCGACACATACAAGGGAATGCACAAGGTAGGGTGGTGACGTGAAATAATCACATCCAAAGTAGCTGAAGCCGATAACGTAGTTGAAGTCGAGAAGGTGGATGAAGTCGTCGAGGTGGTCAGTGATGTCGATGAAGTAGAAGTTGAGTCGATGTCGAAGCAGAGCCGCAAAACATTGACATCGGGAAGAAGCTGATGATGGAGAACATGATAGTGTGAGTCAGTGGTAGAAGATAGGTGAGTGATGAGAGTGTTAGTTGTCGAGATGTTGAGGGCGTCGACGAGTGTGTTGTGGACGCGTGGAGGCATAAATCTGCTACTGAAGAACGACCTCAGAGGGAGTGGGGTCTTCCTCAGCAATCTCCTCAGTCGGAGGAGGAGGAAGAGGGTTAATCGGTTGAGTAGGAGCAGATGTCTAAGCACGACGAGAACGATCATATGCACGCACCAACATTCGGGCGTGCTCCAAGTGTTCGAGTGACTCCCAAGTAGCCTCCTCATCAAGATAGCCCTTCCAACGCACAAGGTACTCGATGCGTTAAGGGGTATCGTCGGTAACTAGGCGAGATACGATGTCGAAAACGATGAACTCCTCGTGACCGTCCACCATAATGGGTGGAGGACACTCATAAGGACGTTCGACGAAGCGCTCGAACGGTCTGCGATAAGGACGCAGTAAGGAGACATGGTATACATCATGTACACGAGTATGTCGAAGGTAATCAGGTAGCTTCACACGAAAGTTGACGGGACTAACGACAGTATCAGAACCGACGCTTGGAGGATGCGGCATGAACCGAAGAAGTGACGCTTGAACTTGCGAAGCGTATCTGCTTCGAGCTGCAAGTAACGTTTGTTGATGAGCACGTCGTCACCGACTTTGAATGAATGATTCATTTATGATCGGTTTGCTCGTACGGCCATGCGGGTCTGGAAGTCGACTAAACTCTCGTGTGCGTACCTCATTGTTGCGGGCGATCCAATCGTCAAGCGCAGGACAACGAGTGTCTGGACACAACCGTGATGGTCGTAGGAAATCCGCGGGTATGCAAGAGTGGTAGTCGAACTTGCAACATAATGGCGACATGCCCATGGTTGGCGAAACGGCGTGGTTGTACGCAATCTCCGAATGGACTAAGACTTAGCCCATTTGGAGATTGCGTACAACCATATCGTTTCGCCCGCCAGAGAGATTGCGTACAACCACGTCGTTTCGCCAGTCACGTGGTTGTATGCAATCTCCGACTGGGCTAAGACTTGGAGTAAGTCTCACTGTTGGTCATCCCTAATAAACTTTCGGAGGATATAATCGAGAGTTTTATTGGTGACCTCAGTCTGACCATCCGTCTGAGGGTCTTAAGATGACAAGAAGCGAAGGTGGGATCCATACACCTCATGTAGACGTCGCCAGAATGTGCTCGTAAAGCGCGGATCGTGGTTGGAGATGATGCTCTGAGATAAGTCGTTGTCGAGCGCATCGGCTCCCGCCTTTTTGCAAAGCGTGGGAGCCCTCCCGGCCATGTCACGCAGAAGTTTAAATAGAAACCATAGAGACAACTTGGGGACGACGCAAAACATTCTGCGAACCGCCGAGACGACCGCGGTTGCGACGTCCCTTT